>CM068747.1:28844126-28994735 GCA_035084275.1 Hydrolagus colliei
AGGCACCTGTTTGTGGGAGCGTCCTCTGTTGAACTGCCGGTTGCTATGAGTGAACCGCGCTACAAACCATTACTTTCTCAACGACAAAGGCAGAGCCAAGCGGGTCAGGGTCGATGAGAAACTGGAGGAGAGCCATCCTGGAGTTTGCAATTTCAGTGGCAAAGAAAACCAGAGCCATTACTCAACCCCCCCCCCCCCCCCCCCCCCACCACTTTGTTGGCTCTCTGTGCTATTAGTCAAACAAATAAGATTGTTTGTGATAGCTCAAGGCACGGCTCGCAAGCGCACAGAGCTCGACAGTAGTTTCAGAAACGCTGGAATTTTGTATTAAATGAGGTAGCGAAGGCCATAGGGTGACATTTTCTCATCGACCAAATCACGTTCCCTTTATTCATCGAGTCATAATTAATTGCTCGCATGAAATCATGCATAAAGGGGAAGAGACAGTTTCAGGCCATTATAACTGTGGGAAAGGATTTCACAGGCAAAATAATTGGTGCGCAACCAGCTTTAGTACTTGTTTACTGCCGGTAGTTCTGTAAGTTTACTGAGGTTCACGCCCACCCCCAAAGTAGGCACAAACATTGGTGCGTTATCAACCATGGGAATTTCTCTGTGAAAGCTAGTCAGAATTAGGTGACTTGGAATCACAGTAGAATAATATATTTACCCTGTAAAGACAGTCTGTGTGGTACAAAGATATTTAGTATTGGACACAAACTAAGAGGATTATTGACCAAATCAAATTCACTTCCATTTTCTTCTCTCTCCGCTCCTCCTCTATTTTCTTCTCTCTCCTCCTCCTCTAAACGCCTTCTCCTCCTCCTGATACAACAAACTGCACTTATATAGCGCCTGCCCCACCAGGGAACATTTCAGCACTTAACAGTGACAGAGCCCGACTTCGAGCCGGGTGGGGTGGGGGAGAGGTGGCTGTGCACACGGTCAAAGAGGAAGGCTTTCAAGAGAGAGGGAGCAAGGCGGAGGGATGGAGAGAGAGTTATAGTTACACCAGAAGTGTAAATCGAGTAAGTGTAGATTTTTCAATCGGGGCCAGTTATGAAATAAATATCAATTTAAATTCCAGAGAACTAAAATAAAGATCAAAACACAGATGTTTCATCAATGCAAATTGGTTGCTGTTTGCATAGTGAGTTTTGACTTTGATCCAAGTCCTGTTACTGAAATGGGATTAAGATTGAATTTGCTGACGAACTCGGCAGATTTACAATTGACTCAAACGGAGAGATTAAAAAATCAGACATTTTAAAACGTGAAACATCTTGAAAAGTTTGCGTTTCAGCCTCATTTTTGGTTAAAAAGTGAATGAAACGTGCTTTTTGCAATTCTCTTCTTTCTACAGCCGAATACAAAATGAAACGGAAGGGGCCTGTTAATTAGGCACATCGACTCCCAGCACTCAGTGTTGTGAATTCGTCCAACCCCATCACATTACCGTTTCCAACCATCACCAGTGTAAATACCAAATCGAGTCACGGCCCAAACTTAAACATTAATGATTAAACATTCCTGGGGGTGAAATTCCTCCCAAGAGGAATAAATGTGTGTAAAGTCTATTTTATGACTATGTTGTTGCAAATGTATTAATGTTGTATAAATACCAGAGGGCAAAAGCAATACAATTAAATTTTGGGCACCAGTGGCTGCCAACAAAGAGATACTTTCATGCGAATTTGTTTTGATACCAATACTATTCCTTAAACAGCCAATTAATAATCCTTGCGTTTTTGACATAGCTCTTTTCACTGTTTATCGACGTCTCAAAGCGCTTCACAGACTACACTGTCAAGTGAATTGACTGTATATTTGTGGACGAATTAACCACGGAGTCTTGACGATAAGTCAACGGCCTGAAACTTAAACTCGCTTTCCTCTCCGCTTTCTCTGTAGATGCTGCCTGACCTGCTGAGCCTTCCCAGCAAATTCTTTTTTATTTCAATTAATCTCGAACCCGGGTCGGAGAGTGTTAATCCAGCTGACCTCTGAAGCAGGTGTAAAGAAGAGTTTGGCCACATCATCTGTGATCGAGTCCATGCTCATAGCCTTGGTGGAGACTTGGTACCAGCCTCTTAGCCATTCAATCCAAGAGGCAGTAACCTGTCAAGCTACCTGCAAAGGAAGGAGATCTATTAAACAAATAATGATTAATTAGCAATTAATTCAAGTCATTATAATTCATTAAGGTGGGAAATCCTACAAAGCCAGTGGTACCAACAGTTTCAAAGAAATGTATGAACTCACAAATTATTTTTGCCCAGTGCAGAGTTCCTAGACATGTAAGAAAGTAAAAAATTATTTGTTTTATTTGATTCAATAACAGAACTAATAATCCGTCCAAAAAATCCCACAATAATAAAATTGGTCATTTCAATCCACGACTGTGTGTGGGGGACGCTGCTGTGAGCAATTGGCTGCCGCATTTCGCCCACAAATATATACAGTCCATTCACTTTACAGTGTATTCTGTGAAGTGCTTTGAGACGTCGATAAGATGTGAAAAGCGCTCTATCAAATGCAAGGAGTATTATTATTATTATTATTATATAACAAAATCGTTTGTGTAGGATCAATCTTTTGGAACGTATGCGGTTTAGATCGTAGTAAAACGTTGAATAATAGCCATGAATTTCAAATGTTGCACCCAGAGCCAGTGATGTATATCCTAGTAAATGAATAAATTATCACTGAAGTGATTTACGGTCAAACATGGAGCACGATGATAATCTCACCTCACGTGTCGCCGACACCCAAAAGAGCAATAAAATTAATGAATAAAATTAATGTTCAACTATACATACAATTAAGATAAGAGATGCACCCGAGTGATTGAAAGGCAATAATAATAATAATAATAATCTTGCATTTGATATTGCGCTTTCCACGTCTTCTAGACTGTGTTTCAAAGCATTTCACAGAATATACTGTAAAGTGAATTGACTGTATGTATTTGTGGGTGAAACGCGGCGGCCAATTGCGCACAGCAGTGTCCCCCATACACAGTCGAGGATTGAAATGACCAATTTTATTATTACTGTACAGTAGTTTTTGGTCTAAACTCAGCCTTCAGATGATGGTTATCTTCACTTCACCTTAGCTTCCATGGTCTCTGACATCCTCTGAACTCATTGAGCAAATTACTTTAGTTCCAAGCGTTCACTCTCCCTGACCCATAAGGTCAATCAGTTTAACTTTAAGTGCTCGGGCACAGAATTATGCCACGCGATTATGTTTTATTTTACACCCTCGCATCATTGCTCTGAACTGTAATGGGAGACCACAGCTGCTGGGATGCTTTTCATATTAATCACCAATTATGATAATTAAAAGGCAGAATTTCACAAGTCAGACTGCAGTGCTAAAAACAAATGCTAAACACTCTCCCCCCAACCCCACCCCCCCACCCCACTTTGCAACAAACAACAACTCACGTTGTCGACACCAACACAAAATTAAAATTCACATATGCAAAGCGGAGAGACAAATGATTGCAGGTATAATACAGCGGAGATTCACAGTGGCACAATTTATACACTGACTGTCAGTAACAGCAGTACATCACAGAGCAGTCATTTCAGTTCTACAACAATAATAATAATCCTTGCATTTGATATAGCGCCTCATCACGTCTTCAAGACGTCTCAAAGTGCTTTGCGGAGTATACCATGGAGTGAATTGACTGTACATTTTGTTTGTGGACGAAACGCAGCAGCCAATTGCGCACAGCAGCGTCCCCACAAACAGTCACAGATCGAGCAACCCAATTATTATTATTAGTTTTTTTAAAAAAAACTTTTGACGGGATTATTGCTATCCTGGAAAAGTGACCCGCCAATCAACTAAGAACCAGGTTCCTACTTACTGCTGGAGTGGATAAACAGAGATGTTTGGAATAAGGAAAATTGTGCAGTGTTTCAGTCACTTTAGCTCTACCTCTCCCCCCGTCCATTTGAAGCTAATCTGCCCTGATGGTACATACAGTATATGCTTTTATTTTTTTTCCTAAATAGTTTCTATTCTGATCTGGATTCAGATTTTGGCTTTGGGCGGCACAGCAGAAGATGAAATTATAATAAATTTAAAAAAAATGAAATTACTTTTTAAATATCGTGGGAATGGCAGTAACTAGTCAGATTAACATGGTGCAACACTCAGTTCAAGATGAATGGGTTATATATATATTCCACCCCCCCCCCCCACCCCCATCTAATACCCAGTAGCTTTAATCACATAAAATTGCAATCAACTATATTTTCAGTAGAGACTGAAACAGAAGCTACATTTCAACTACCTTTATGCTGAAATCCAATGTAACATGTACTTCCCACTGTGTATAGTTGTCAGCACCAAAATCACCATAAAGCTGTTTTTTATTAACATGCTGGGTTCTGAACATGTGAGGATTTTGTTGTATGAAAGCTGTTACTGTAGCTCGACTACAGATAACACACAATTATTATTTTTTAAATGATTATTACCCCTGGAAAACTGGGTTCCTACTTTACTGCTGGGTAAACAACAACGACAACTTCAATTTATATGGCGCCCTCCACGCCGGACGGCATCTCAAAGCGCTTCACAATAACAGATCCCAGGACCGAGCCTGGGGCAGCGGTAGAAAGATGACCAAAGGCGCGGTTGAAGAGAAAGGTCTTTGGCTGTGAGGCTTGTGTGTGTGTGTGTGTGAGTGTGAGTGTGAGTGTGTGTGTGTGTGTGTGTGTGTGTGTGTGTGTGTGGAGTAATGAAACAATGTTTTGCCCCGTCCAGGAATCGAACCCGGGTTCTGTCGCTTGCTCGCAAGGCGAGCGCTCTAACCACTAAAGTACAGGATTCCATGGTGTGCCTGACATGGGATGTTCATATCTGCATAATAATCTCACAGCGATAATGTCACACAAGAGTGGAATCTCGGCCCTATCACAATACCAAACACTGCATCTTCTTATTCAGGGATTTGGAGACAGAATAAACTTGTTGATGATAACTGATGATAAACCTGCCAACCAATCTCAATAGCCAGATGGTGGGCAGGCAGGTTACCACTACGTGGTATGAATAAGAAAACTCAGGACTTCGCAAATTCAGAGTAAAAAGGACAATTCTTCCTGGTGAATTGACTTTGCTTTAACAAAACTTGAACTCTCACTGTATCTCACTGTATCCTGGTCTAAAACAATGGAGAAAAGACTCAATTATTGGAATTTAATGAGTTTGGGAAAACTGGATTCCCCCAGCAATCCACAACTGTTTGTGGGGACGCTGCTGTGCGCAATTGGCTACCGCATTTCGCTCTCCCACAGATACATACGGTCAATTCACTTTACAGTCTATTCTGTGAAGCGCTTTGAGATGTCGATAAGATGTGAAAAGTGCTATATCAAATGCAAGGATTATTATTATTATCAAATGTAGAGGATAGCAATGTAACAGAACAAATTGGCCAAACAGATCATTTGATTGGGGATCAGTTTTTGTTTGATGGTTAATATCCCGTTCTAATTACAGTACAGTACTTTGTTGGGGTTGACTCATTAGCTTATATATAAATATATACTGTATGTTGTTTGCCCATATTTTAAAAATACATTGCATTGGCTTCCTCCTGGTGGTATTAATAGTTTACACCCTGCATCGTAAAACAAAAGAAATGTAGCAACGTCTTATAAATGACTATTCTTCAAACTGTGTTTGAAGGGGAAATTCGTAGGCGCGTAAAAAGCTTTTGAGATTCGTGACGTATAAAGCCACTTTGCGAGTGATGGGTGATCAGTCTCAGTGCTGAGGATAGGAACACTTTCTTCACTAACATGTTGAATGTCTGAACCAGCTGAGCAACAACGGATGCCTTGGGAGATTTTGAGTTTGAACCTTGCAGTCTTCAAAGTCATCATACAGAGTCTTATCACGTCGTGGAGACATCTCAACAACAAAATTACATTTAGAGAGCATCTTTCACGTTGAGAGGACGTCTTAAAGCTCTTCACAGGATATACTGTAAATTGACTGTATATTTGTGGGTGAGACGCAGCAGCCAATTTGATTGGGCAGCGTCCCCACAAACAGTCGTGGATTGAGTGACCAAATCATTTTTTTTTTAACACGAGGCTCACTTAAGTTGTAAGTGACCCTGTAAACCAAAGACCTAAATGGGTGGAGTGGGTCTATGACTCTTTTCCACAGGGGTATAGGAGGGAGTTTCAGGTGAAAAGAAAGACATTCACCTTCCAGAAGATCCATATCTTGGTGTACGACAGTATCCAGATGCAGTATTCTTCAACTAAACCCCACTTTTGCCTACGAATGTGCAGTCAATTCACTTTATGGTATATTTTGCCAAGCGCTTTGAGACATTGATAAGATGTGAAAAGCGCTGTAGCAAATGCAAGGATTATGATTATTTATTATTACTTTCCTCGCCTGAATCACACTCGCTGATAGTCTGCTCATTGAGCCTAATTACCCTCTGAGTAAGGAGAGGTTGCCAGCTGTCCGTCCAACAATGCGCTCTGGTCAAATCTGGGCAGATCAGAACTAGACCAGCAACAGCCAACAACACTTTCCCAACAAAGAGAACGGGGGACATTCACGTTGGATAGGAACCAGGGGTGTTCTAAACACCCTTTGAAAAGGAATATACAGGAATAGCTGAAACCTCTCTGGGTTCCCGTGGCAACGCACAATCCAAGGAGGAAGCGTTTAGGAAGAGTTAAATGAAATGTTACTCAGGTTCAAGTCAAGTTCAGCCAAGTGGATAATGGGCATGACTTGGGGGTGGGAGGGTGGGGAGGTGGGTGGGAGGGTGGGGAGGGCACAGTGTTTGTGTGTTAATAGGGTAAGATATTGGGATTGTCACCACCACCACAACTAAATTGCTTTCTGGATTTCGATTTGCTCCCTGGAAACACATTAAAAACTCAACCATTCGATCAATGTCAAGTGTCTCGCACGAGCCACTGTTAAGTTTGTCATACAAGTAAATGGGGGGAGGGGTGGGGGGGCGGGGGGGGGTTAACGAGAGGATGTTAAACTAGACACACAAAGTCAAAACCTAAAATAATGAGTTTGCGTTGCCAGCGGTGTCAAATGTTGGCGGAGTGAGCATTAGTATGCAATGGGAACAATTTCCAACCCACGTCTCCTCATCGCCTTTTCACAATGTAGGGACTTGTTGAACACAACAAAATTAATAGAATTTGCGCCGTTTAAAAATAGAGTGATGACCACAGTAATTAGAGCTGAGAATCAGCCTCTGTTTACATTTTTCGACAAATAAGATTTGCTGCTTATCTCCACTGTGTGTATGCATAATTCATCAAGATTGCTCCATTTGTTTTTAATACGCTGACTGCATAAATTAAAATGTAATAGATTTAACGCAAATATAATCATGTGGACAAACTAAGGCGAAAAAAATAATGGATTACCAGGATCCAGGCTACAATTTATCAAATTAAATTCCTTTCTCAATTATAGACGGAGCCCTTAGAAAATGATGACATGCACAAAATAATGACTTCCTGTGAAGGAATGTGGATATTTTAACCACTGAGAAATCGGCCTCATGTTTGTTTTGTAAAAACTGAAGGAACCCCTAAAATGATTGTAAAATAAAGCAAGTGAGTTAAATATCACTTGCTGTTAAGTTGCTAAATTATGGTAAACTGTTTTTTTTAAAGAAACGCAGCAATTAAATGTACATATTACTTAATAATAATAATCCTTGCATTTTGATATAGCACTTTTCACATCTTATCAATGTCTCAAAGTGCTTCAAAGAATATACTATAAAGTGAATTGACTCTATATTGTGGGTGAAACACAGCAGCCAATTGCACACAGCAGCGTCCCCACAAACAGTCGTGGAATGAAATGACCAATTTGTATTATTATTGTGTGTTTTTTTGGATGGATTATTATTAGGCATGTGTGAGTGCGGAGTAAGGAAACTTGCCCAAGGTTTCGCCCTGACCTGCCTGGATTCGAACACAGGTCTCACACTCGTAAGGCGAGTGCTCTAACCACTGAGCTACAGGAGCTCCACTTATGATGTATTTACACTGTCGACAGGAAAATCATTTTTAATCAAACGGACAATATCCAGGTGAATCTCAACAGTAATAATAATCCTTACATTTGATATAGAGACTTGCTTGGCAGGATACACTGTAAAGGAATTGACTACGCATTTTGTGTTTCACCCACAAGTACACAGTCTGCTTTCCTGCTCTCCTTCCCCCCGACCCCTCCCCTTGCCATCTTTCCCCCCTTTTACCCCCTGACCCCACTTCCATGACTGTTTGTGGGACACTGCTGTGCGCAATTTGGCTGCTGCGTTTCGCCCACAAATATACAGTAAATTTTCCTACTCTTCTTCCCCCTGCCCCAACCTCTCCCCCCCTGCCCTTGTCCCTACCTGACTGTGCAGCGCCTTGGGACATCCTCTCGATGTGAAAGGCGCTATATAAATGTAAGTTTGGATTGATTGATTGATTGATTGATTGATTTAATCGATCGATTGATTGAAAAACTGTGGAGAGTCCCGGATTGAAATCCCACTGAATCTTTGTACCTTTTGAGGTTGATAAAAAAAAATGACTTGCATGTTTACAGAACCACCACCCCTCCCTCCCCGGGGGAGTGAGGTAGTAAGTGAGGCGGGCAGGGCCGTGACTGTTTTGGAGAAATCTGGTAAAGCTTCAAATTACTCGCTTATGGTGAAGAGTTCAAACGCTGGAGAAACACAAGTTCCAAATCAGAGCTGGAGAAATAAGAAGGGCAGCCGAGTGAAACCTGTCTAAAATAAATTCTACAATAAATCTTGCGCAACGTTACCATGGAAAGCCACTGAATCAGGCAGTATATTTCCAACAGGGTTAACGTAAATCTCCGCTCGCTTCCTATTCAGTGTGTCTGCATCCCTACTGATCACCAATATCTTCTTTTTAACACCTTCGTTTTTGTATTCAAACTCAAACCCAATGTGCATTTAATCTGTGGGTCTCTTCGCTCTATGGTTGATTTCAAGATCATCTCACTCGTTTTTCAAATCTCTTCAGGCTTTGGCACCTACCTCCCTCCCTCCATGGGATAAATTTCCACATTTATGCAGATGACACCCAACTCTACCTCTCCGCATCCACGCTCGATTCCAGGACCACTGGCGTTCTGACTGCATGTCTGTCCGACATTGAGTCCTGGACGAGGGCAAATTTCCTACAACTCAACGTCAACAAGACGGAGGCCCTCCTGATTGGCTCACGTCAGCGCCTCTGCACCTCAGGCTCTGACAATATCAGCGTTCAAGGCTGCTCTCTCCACCTCTCTAAGCCAATCAGGAATCTGGGCGTCTTATTCGACCCCAAACTATCCTTCCTCCCCCACATCCGCTCCATGACCAGCACAGCCTTCCATCACCTCCGCAATATTGCCAGACTCCGCCACTACCTCACCCCCCACGCCGCCAAAACTTTCATCCACGCCTTTATCACTTCCAGGCTCGACTACGGGAACTCTCTCCTCGTCGGCCTCCCCAGCTCCTCCCTTCACAGGCTGCAGATCATTCAGAACTCTGCAGCTCGTGTTCTCTCCCGTACCAGGCCTCGCGACCACATCACTCCCCCCCTCGCCCGTCTCCACTGGCTCCCCGTCACCCAGAGGATCAAATTCAAGATCTTCGTCCTCACTTTCAAGGCCATTCACGGCCTTGCCCCCGCCTATCTCTCTGACCTACTGTCTCCCTATCAGCCGCCCCCACCAGCAGACTCAGGCCTGCTCCGCGTCCACCGCCCTAACCTCCCAACCATCGGTGGCTGGGCTTTCAGCCTCTCTGCTCCCACACTGTGGAACTCCATCCCGCAGCCCCTCCCCCTCGCTTCCTCCCTTTCCTCCTTCAAGGCCGGTCTCAAGACCTTCCTCTTCGACCGATCCTTCGGCTGCCCCACTAACTCTTCCCCCTCTCCCACTCTCCTTCCCCCTACCATGACTGCACCCCCCCCCCCACCCCCCACCCGCTCGGGTCCCGACCTGACTGTTCAGTGCTTTGGGACGTCCTCCCAACGTGAAAGGCGCTATATAAGTGAAATGTTGTTGTTGTTGTTTAGATCTCTAGGCCCTCTGGCTCAGAGGGACAGTTTAAAAGTTCTTGTGGTGCATCGCTACCCCAGCTCCTGCGAGTACTTTGTTCTCTAAAGCCCTGGTCTATCTGCCTGACACAATGTGCCTTGTTGGTTTGAATGACATGGCTCAAAGGAATGTCTAGAGACTGTTTTTCAGTCACTAACGCTTGTTCACCAATCTTGTCTTCAGTTGTCAGCTAAGGGCTTTCTAGACTGTGTCTCAAAGCACTTCACAGAATATACTGTAATGTGAATTGACTGTATATTTGTGGGTGAAAACGCAGCAGCCAATTGCACACAGCAGGGTCCCCACAAACAGTCGTGGATTGAAATTACCAATTTTATTATAGGTTTGTTTTGGATGGATTAGGCGTGCGTGCGTGTGGAGTAAGGAAACTTGCCCAAGGTTTGGCCATGATTTGCCTGGGCAGGTCTCACGTTTGTAAGGCGAGCGCTCTAACCCCTGAGCTAGAGGGCTCTGTACCAAAAATTCCTGCTCCCAGCCACCCCGGCTCTATTTTTCGCACCCAAACCTTTGCACCACAAGGTTTCAGATACCTCAACTTACCCTCCCGCTCAGTGCACCACCCAAACACATATGGGAGACACCATTTCTTAGCCTTGCGTTTATCAACAACAAGCATAACTACTTGCATTCACACAGCATCACATTGACAATGTCGCAGAGCTCTTGCCAGTGGCTGAGCCGCGAGCCCCGAGCCAGGGGGGAGGGGAGGTGACCATAATCATGGTCGAAGAGAAAGGTCTTCAGGTGTGATGACCTAAAATTGGGGCAAGGAAGGGGTGAGGCAATAGAGGATAGAGTGTTAGAGTCTCGGGGTATAGTGGCTGAAAGTGGGGTCACTACCGGAGGAACGGAGGGCGTGAGAGATGGGCAGGTGGATGGAGCCAGTCGAGAAGAGGCAGCGGGTTGGTGAATAAGCAGGTCGGAAGAGACACTGAGAGCTTGTGATCTATTTGTTTTCAAACGCTTGTCAGTGCTCAGCATATTTCAAGTAGGATTAGATAATAACAAGAGGCTATTACTGTGCCGTTACATCATAACACTCGCTGTCTGTTATTCCGTATAATAAGGATAATTAATGGTTTATCACTGGAAACAGACATTTTACCATTTATCTACAATTTACGACGCTTCTGTTCATTTGAGGGAGATGAACACACCATCTGGTTTTGCTCTATGATTAATATTTCCATAAAACGGTGGTTCGATTAACACTTCAATTGCCAACTGAAGGCACATCCAGAGAGGATTTTCTTTGTATTATTGTTGTTTAAAATGACTGCATTTCCATTCTATTCAAATCTCATGTGTGGTCGTTGGGAGTTTGAGTTTATGCTCCAGGGGATACGCTCCTGTAAACCTCCGCGGTTGGTAAAATCGCGGTTGGGAAACGCAGGGCCCTATGGGAAACATGGGGATAGGGGGAGTAAGTTCGCGTTTAGTAAAACTAAACACAAAAAAAACAGTTATAACATACATGGGAATAGGGGGGAGTAAGTTTGGGCTCATTGGTTGCCAGGATCTGCGCGGGGGAGGGGTGGGGTGGGTACGGAGTGACGGGGGGTGGGGGCTGTCTGACTGATCTGTACAGAGAGAGAGAGAAATCAACGGGGAAGGTGTGGTTGATGACACAGAGGGCTGGGAGTGTTGTCTGACTGATCTACACAGAGAGAGAGAGAGAGAGAGAGAGAAATCAACCGAGAAAGTGTGGTAGGTGACACGCAGGGCTGGGGGGGCTGTCTGACTGACTGACTGACTGATACAGACAGACACAGAGAGATGGGGATTGGGGGGGGAGGGGGGGTGGGGGGAAGAGAAGGTGGAATAGAGAGAAGATGAGTCAGAGAGAGATACATTTACAGAGAGAGAGAGAGAGGATGCAGATCCTGGCAGCCAATGCTCCCAAACTTACTAGCTAGGCTGCGGAGAAGTGACAATAAATTCATGTTACAGGTATAGGGGGAGTAAGTTCGCGTTTAGTAAAACTAAACACAAGAAAACACACAGGCACAGCTAGACCACGTGGGGTAGTGAAGACGCTGACAGGCAGGAAACGCGGAGAGGATGAATACACACCAATACGTGGATGAATGCGGTCCCTTGTTTGGAAGAGTGAAACTTGAAAATTGAAACCCGCGGATTTAAATCGCGGATGCGCAAAACGCATTGCCGCGGTGTGCGGCAATCAAAGTTGTGGTTGAAGTTGTTGTTGTAAATGTCGACACACCAGCAATGCTTTGAAAATAGTATTTAACAGCAGTATCCCAGCAGTAATTTGAATTATCGATGAGCTCCTTGAATCGATAATTCAAATTATCACGTCCTCCTGACGTGAAAGACGCCGTACAAGTGTTAATTCTTGTTGTTGTCTTGTGATGGTGAGGTGCACAACCAAATGAGTCATCTCCTTTCGTTCCGTTCTTCCACTCATTAAGAACGCAGGCCATATTTACACGCTGTCATAACGAATGCCAGTGGTGACATCTCGATGAAAGCTAACACGCGGATCCAATTGGTGCCAGGGCAGGTTAGAGAAATCCACGAAATGCGTGTGATCGTTAATATTAATTTGGCAGCGCTAATCTTCACGCTGAGGCCCGTGAAATAAAAAAACTTTTGGGGGGCCGTGCAACTTTAATAATAATAATCATCCTTGTATTTGATATAGCGCTTTTCACGTCTCTCAACGTCTCAAAGCGCTTCACAGAATATACTGTAAAGTGAATTGACTGAATATATTTGTGGGCGAAACACGGCAGCCGATTAATTACGCACAAACAGCCGCGGATTGAATATGACCAATTTTATTTTTTGGGGGTGGGGTGTGGGGGAGTATTTAAACTTTAAATACCTTTAAGCGAACAAAAAAAAACCGTATTGCTGTTAAACCCCACCCCAGTAACGATCACATAATGAGATGTGTGTCAGAGACAGGTGATGTATGTACCATGTATAATGTACTTTAGCTTCTGCTTCAAACAGCTCTGCTACATTATATATCCATTGTCTCAACAGCTATCCTCGCTCAGCAGGAGCACCAATTAACGCCACCCGATAGACAGTTAGTGCTGCAAACTCACAGCCGCGAGTAACTTGGCTGAGACTGACCATTCCCATTTCATTTCATTCCCAGCCTTTATGGCTGGCAGAGAAAGAAGGTTGTCTCACAAACGCGAAATGACATTACAAATCACAGCTATTTGGACTGTTAGAAGAGGGTACTGATTCATAGATTCATAGAATTTTACGGCACAAAAGGAGGCCATTCGGCCCATCTAGTCTGTGCCGGCTCTTTGAAAAGAGCAATTCAATCCCACTGCCCTGCCCGCTCCCCATAGCCTAATAGACCTGTTCTCCCTAAATAAATATCTAATTCCCTTTTAAAAGTTGTTATCGAATCAGCCTCCACCACCTTTTCAGGCAATGCATTCCAGATTCGAACAACTCGCTGAGTGAAAAAATTTCTCCTCAGCTCCCCTCTACTGCGCCTTGAAACTATTTTAAATCTGTGACCACGAGTCACAGATTCACCCACGAGTGGAAATAGTTTTTCTCTATTTGCCCTGTCGAAACCCCTCATGATCTTATAAACCTCTGATCTGGTTTTGATGAGTGGAATTTCCAGCTAAATGTAATAATAATAATGATAATAATAATACTGATTTCACATGATTTGGTCACTCAATCCACAACTGCTTGTGCGCAATTGGCTGCCTCTATCCATTTTTCTCCCTTTTTTTTCAATCATCATTTACATACTTCAATTGGTTTGGGCAAGAGTATCTTGTTTTATTTTGCAGCTTGTTGTCGGACAAGTTTGATACTATCCTGTTGCTTAATATTGCTAACTGGCACCCTGAATGTCTGCAAAATAAAGAATTTGAGCTGCGGTATTTTATATACTTTATCGCCACTACTTTATATAAAAAGTATCATATTGATTTTGTAATAGATTTTCCCCTCCTCCACCCACCAGAAGACCAGGATCGTTTGGTGTGTTATTCATCTTGTTGTTAACAAAATAGAGAAGGGAACCCGTGCTGCTTGTTTTTAAACATCATATATCGTAAAGCAGGAAAGCTGATTGAATCAGTATCGTAATATCATGAAAACCTATTGATCAATAGTATATAGCTCCCTATTAATCAGCAGATTGTCTGTTATATATACAGTATTGTACCCCACTCCCCCCAAAAAACATTATATTATTATATTAAATTTAATTCTTCACCATACATTTATCCAACCAAATCCTCCAGACTATTTTCTTTCCATAATCCCAAGCAATCTGTTTGTACCCATTTTAATCCAATAGAGCTGTGTGTTGGAGGTAAGAAAATATTCGACTGAGGCGCGAAGAGGAAGATCAAGTGACTTTATTTTTGAAAATCACGTAGCAAAACGTATTTCGCTTGCATTCGTTGACAATGATACCAAATAGGGGCAGGCTGAGTGTGTAGAAGTTATTAAGATTCAGGCGTGACAGGAAACTGGGTGCACTCCAAATAAATACATGAAATCTTTACTGAATCAAAGCCGCACTCGGACTTGCTGAATTGAATTCCTTTTATGTAGAGCATGATCAACAATGAAGCCAACACTGTCACAATAAATGGTACGACAAGTTCTGTACTAGACACGCACAGTCCCCACCTACACCAGACAATACTGTATATAATAATAATCATGTTATATATCTCATAAAATCCCTTCAATCCACGAGTGTTTGTGGGGGACGCTGCTGTGCGCAATTGGCTGCCACGTTTCACCCACAAATATACAGTCAATTCACTTTACAGTACATTCTTTGAGACACAGTCTAGAAGACGTGGAAAGCAGTAGATCAAATGCAAGGATTATTATTATTATTATTAGTTAAAATGACACAAACGCTTACATCGCTATCATAGCACAGGGAAAACAGGGAGAAAGGGTTCACTCCCAACTCCGTACAGCGACAGCTTAGGTAACAACAGCTGCTGTACCACAAAAATCAATGACAAATTACAAATGCCCCAGTGGGAAATGGAAAGGTACAGCAGGACAGAAAGACTTGGGAACGTTAACCTCAGGCTCCACACAAGGTAAGTAAGAACTGACCAAGTTAATGTACCACTTATCAGTAGATTACCAATCCTAAACCTTCTCCTAACCCTAACAGGCCTAATAGATTACATTATGCAATCAATAATTACTTTAGAAAACACTCGCAGCCATCTTTACTGATGTGGCTTCCAGCACAGGCCGTCAACAATAATATCAATAATGTGGAGGACGCTGCCGTGCGCGATTGGCTGCCGCGTTTCACTCATAAATATATACAGCCAATCCACTTTGCGGTCTATTGTGTGAAGCGCTTTGAGACGTTTAGAAGACGTGTAAAGAGCGATATCAAATGCAAGGATTATTATTTTCATCAATATTAGAGAGATTTTGAGCCATTCACGCGATCCGCACCCTCCTCCCCAACCCCCCCACCCCTGCGGGGGAGAGCTATTTAAATGCAAGCTGTTATTATTTATTAAACATTGCATTATTTCAGGAATAATCTGAAATGGGAGCTTTTGTTCCTCTGGAATAGTTACAAGGTATCTTATTGTTTAATGTATCAGACATGGAAAAGATTTCTTTATCCCAAAGTAATGCTAAATATTTATGAGAGTTTCCCTGTGGGAATGAATCCACTAGGTAATAACATTAACTGGATACTGAAAATTATTTGCATTTACATTTGTCCTTTAACTGTAAGAAATAATCCTTGCATTTGATAAAGCGTTTTTTCACGTCTTTTAGACCAGCGGTTCTCAACCAGGGGTACATGTACCTCAGGGGGTAAAAAATTTGTTCCAGGGGGTACAGGTGGCAGTACATTGATTTATTTAGCTCTTAGTTAGCGTTTTGTAGCCTTCCAAATTGTATATTTAATTGTTATTCCCCTCATTGTGTAGGTGCTAGTTATTTTGTTATAGAAGAAAAACTTGGTCATAAAATGCAAGTGGAATGAGGGGGGTGGTGTGTGTGTTGTTGGGTGGGGGGGTACACGATAATGTTGAAAATTAACAAGGGGGTACATTACTGACAAAAAGGTTGAAAACCACTGGTCTCGACTGTGTCTCAAAGCGCTTCGCAGAATATACTGTAAAGTGAATTGACTGTATATTTGTGGGCGAAATGCGGCAGCCAATTGCGCACAGCAGCGTAGTTTGACAAAAACAATGCTTGTACCATGTGGAATGCAAAATTCACATTCAATACAAGAACACAGATAATTCAGATTGACTTCTGTCGTATTGAAACTAGACCTCAAGTTGAAATTAAGAGATAATATTTAGAGAGTGGTCAGGAGAGAGAACATTTATAATGGCGTCTCTCCCGACGTGAAAGGTGCTCTATCAACAAGAATTCTGTTGTTGTTTGTTGTCCTTTACACAGGGATCAAAAAGAAAGGTCTTCAGTGGGATTTGAAAGTGGGGAGGAGAGAGAGGGAGACAGGGTGGGGCACGACGGGAGGGATTGAGGTGGAAAACAGAAAATGATTAAATATTCCATCACTAAAAATTGTACTTGTATAATTTACATTTATCATATTTATTGTACATTGTATGTTTGTACCAGTCTAATAATACTCCCTCCCCAAAAAAACCCAACAATAAAAAATTGGTCATTTTTAATCCGCGACTGGTTGTGGGGACGCTGCTGTACGCAATTGGCTGCCACTTGTTGCTCTCCCACAAATATACAGTCAATTCACTTTACAGTATATTCTGTGAAGCGCTTTGAGACGTCGATAAGATGTGAAAAGTTCCATTTCAAATGCGAGGATTATTATTATTATTATTATTAAAAACCAACTGTAGAATTTGCCGCACAATGACAACAGAACCTCAGGACAGAATACAATAATAATAATAATATCAGAATGTCTGATTGTGGAGGTGGAGGAGAATGTGCGCAGGATACCGAAGTTCAAGATATATAAAAGGTCCGCGAGAATGAGCTAAATGAATCTTATGAATATCCTTTCACAGAGATTACGTCTGACTCACGAATCCATTAAGGATTCCACCCCACTTGGTTTAAAAAAGGTCAGGAATCAGCTGGAAAAAAACCCCTCTGTTTATCTCAAACCACTTACATTTCCACTAAATAGCTAAATAGTTCCTTACTTCACACACACACATACACGCACACATAAGCATGTACGTACACACACACACACGCATGCGCGTGCGTACCTGTTTACCTAGCAGTAAGTAGGAACCCGGTTGTTAGTCAATTGGCAGATCACTTTTTCTGGGGGTAATAATCCTTTCAAAATAATAATAATTTAGTTATTATAATAATAATAATGCACGACTGTTTGATAGACGCTGCTGTGTGCAATCGGCTGCCGCGTTTCGCCCACAAAATATACAGTCAATTCACTTTACTATTGTGTGAATACTGGGACGACATAATCAACCAAATCGTTGGGAGTTCAAACACCAGAGGTTTTCCTCAAGCTGTACCAGGCTCTCGTCTAAGCAGCTAGTGTGTACACGACGACAACAAATTATATGTGTATAGCACCTGGCAAATACAATGCTGGGCAATGCAATACGAAGCTGCTTTTCAAACCCTAGAGACTTTGCAGAAGAGAGGGGTTGAAGAATGAGTTACACTGTATAGAATGATTAGCTAAGCTCGGGAACTTCATCCTCAAAGGGGACACTGTGATGATATATGAGATGCTTAACTGTGTTGAGAAAATAAACCTGGAAAAAAAACCGGAGTCAGCGCAAAGTGAGCACAGGTTACAATAATAACACTAACAAAACACAAAATAATAATATTCATCCTGGCCTGTGATACAGCGCCTTATCGGGGCTTTGAGGCGTCTCAAGGCGCTTCACAGAACATACCGTAAAGTGAATCGACTATCTATTTTCCAGGCGAAACGCGGCAGGCGAGTGCGCACAGCGGCGTCCCCACAAACAGTCGTGGACCGAGTGACCAAACTATTATTATGATAATGTTTTTCAAAGTAGTTATTTCCCTCACCAATCGACTGACAAAAGTGTTTGATCTTAGGTTCTGAGCCTCATAAGGGCATGTGTAGGGCAGACGTCCCAAAGACAATACCGTCAACAGCAAATTACATTTGTGCAGTGCCTTTGACTTCGGGAGGATGTCCCACGGCGCTGGACAGTCAGGGAATAGATAGACACGGAGGCATTGTCATTATTTAAGAAACGAGTTACAATAATAACAAAAATAATCCTTGCATTTGATGTGGCGGCTTTTCACATTTTATCGACATCTCAAAGCACTTCACAGAATGTACTGTAAAGTGAATTGCCTGTATATTTGTGTGTGTGTGTGTATGTGTGGTGTGTGTGTGTGTGTGTCTGTGGAGTAAGGAAACTTGCCCAAGGTTTCATCCTGATCTGCATGGATTCGAACACAGGTCTCACGCTTGTAAGGTGAGTGTCACTGAGCTCCACTGACAGACTAGACTAAGCGTTGCAGCAAATCAGCATGCAAATAGGGGCAGACATTGCAATTCATCTCTAATGTAGACAATCAGTGACATAGTTACACTGACGGCTTTAACTAAATAGTAGTGTGCAACTCGATTATTAATTATCAAGCCATCAATAATAATAATCATAGAATATTATTGGTAAACAAACAAGAGACAGTGGTCAGAATTAAACGGTACACCATCACTTTGGATGGAAAAAAACATACAGGTTTATACTTATGTCTGTGTTGACAATGGTTTAAATTGATGGCTGGCTGATAAACATACTGGTTATTTAATTTGCTGCACATAACTTGTCAGGAGTGAAGATACCTGAACTACAACAACACCAACTTGAATTTATGTAGCACCCCTCACAAGGGCTAGTGTCCTGAAGCCATTGACAGTGTCCAAGTCTGACACTGAGCCAGAGAGAGAGAGAGAGAGTGGGGGAGGGAGTGAGAGGTGGGGGGGGGGGGCAGAAGGTGTCCATGAGCACGATCACAAAAAGGAAGGTCTGTATAAACCTAATAATGATAATAATCCTTACATTTTGATATAATGCATGTCACATCTTATCAACGTCTCAAAGCGCTTCACGGAATATACTGTAAAGTAAATGGACTGTATATATTTGTGGGCAAAATGTGGCAGCCAATTGCGCACAGTAGCCTTGGATTGAAATGACCAATTTTATCATTGTGTTTTTTTGGGGGGATTATTAGGCTTTAACTTATTAGGTGTGTGTGTGTGTGTGTGTGAAGTAAGGAAACTTGCCCAAGGTTTCGCCCTGATCTGCCTGGATTCGAACACATGTCTCACACTTGTAAAGCAAGCGCTCTAACCACTGACCCTACAGGAGCTTCACGGGATTTGACAGTGGGGAGGGAGTGGGGGCAAGGTGCGGGGGGTTGAGGGAGAGAGGTCCAGAGTTAAACTGTCGCACACTGGGTCACAGTGTTGCAGAGAGCAAGGTAAATATCTCACCGAATAACGGTACAGGTATTTGAGTTCTCTGATAATCAATTCTCATCTCTCTTCCAACTAAGTTCCTTCGCGCCGACCCTCAACACAGATTCCACCCATTAACCATGTTTACCCCAACAAGAACAACAGCAACAAAATTACATTGATAAGAGCGCCTGCCTTTCACGTCCCAAGGCGCTGAACAGTCAGGACGGGAAGTGAGCAAGGGAGAGGAGCAGGGTAGGTGGTGGGGTGTGTGGGGGGTGTGGGGGTGTGTGGGGGTGTGTGGGGGGGGGGGGGTGGGATCGGGAGAGAGTTAGGAGGGGAGCGAGGGAGAGTTGGGAGGGCAGCAGAAGGCACGGTCGGAGGGGAGGGTTTACGATTGCTTTGCAGACAGGTTGAGTAAAGATACTTAGATTTTAAAAAATGTATTGTTCACGTATAGAACCACAACTATCCGATTTAACCAATCATCCATCCCAGGGTATCACATTCACCCTCTCTGTGTGTGTGTGTGTGTCTCTATCTCTCTATATAAACTGTTCATTCCTGCTTCCAATGTCACCCAAAACACTGACTGTCAGTAATGCAATGTAATGCACAGGGCATTTTGATAGGGTCACTGACATACTTACACACACTCACACACACCACTGGGATCGCTTAGAAACCCTTCTCTTTTGCCCTTCTGTTGCTGTCAAATAAATATATACTGTAAACACAACACACTGATTTTTTTCCCCCAGGCTTCTCATCTCGCTGACTTACACAATGAATCTGTCTGTCTGTAGATACAGCCAAGGTGTCCTCTTGTGTCAGACAGGGAGTGGGGGGGGGGGGGGTAAAGGCAAGTCCTCATTGCAAATCCTAGCCACCCCCCCACCCCACCCAGCCCCCAGCAGCTCACAATGAATGGAAAAAAATAGGAATAATAATAATGTAATAATCCATACATTTATATAGCGCTTTCCGTGTCTTATCGACATCTCAAGGCAGGGCTGAAGGACAACAACAGGATGAACAATTTATTTGGTACATCACACAACACACATAGGCAGGGTGTGAGCAGGGAGAGAGAGGGCAGGGAGAGAGAGAGGGCAGGGAGAGGGAGGGAGGGCAGGGAGAGAGAGGGCAGGGAGAGAGAGGGCAGGGAGAGGGAGGGAGGGCAGGGAGAGAGAGGGCAGGGAGAGGGAGGGCAGGGAGAGAGAGGGCAGGGAGAGGGAGAGAGAGGGCAGGGAGAGGGAGGGAGGGCAGGGAGAGTTGGGAAAGTGGGTGGGGGTGGGGGAGTAGGGAGAGGTGGGGTGATGTGGGAGAGGGAGGGAGGGAGAGGTGGGATGAGGAGGGAGTGGGAGGGAGGGAGAGCTGGGATGAGGAGAGAGACGGAGGGAGGGCGTGAGAGGTGGGGTGATGGGGGAGAGGGAGGAAGGGAGAGCTGGGGTGATGTGGGAGAGGGAGGGAGAGTGATGGGGGAGAGGGAGGGAGAGCTGGGATGAGGAGGGAGAGGGAGGAAGGGAGAGGTGGGGTGATGTGGGAGAGGGAGGGAGAGGTGGGGGTGATGGGGGAGAGGGAGGGAGAGGTGGGGGTGATGGGGGAGAGGGAGGGAGAGGTGGGGTGATGGGGGAGAGGGAGGGAGAGGTGGGGTGATGGGGGAGAGGGAGGGAGAGGTGGGGTGATGGGGGAGAGGGAGGGAGAGGTGGGGTGATGGGGGAGAGGGAGGGAGGGAGAGCTGGGGTGATGGGGGAGAGGTGGGGTGATGGGGGAGAGGGAGGGAGGGAGAGGTGGGGTGATGGGGGAGAGGGAGGGAGAGGTGAGATGAGGAGGGAGGGAAGGAGGGATGAGGATGGCTGATTTACCTGTGTTGGTACTGATGCTGATCTCCTGGTTGCTGAAAGATGTCCTGTGTGTGTGTGTCTCCAGCTCAGTGACTAAGCTGACAGGGAGGGAGGGAGGGGGGGGGGGGGGGGGGGGGAGCCAGCCTCCTAGCCTAGAGAAACATCATCCATCCATCCCTCTTTTCCCAACATCCAGCTCCAATTAAAGCTGTAACTAGGCGGGATATCCGCTGCCAAACTGCAGCTCTTAAAGCTGTTGTGTGGGTCCCACATATTGGTTGGGATGGGCTGGTACCAAGGAAACATCTCCTCCATCTATTGCAGTCTGTATCCTCATAGCCCCCCACCCCCCATCCCACACACCCTCCCGATATCAGCCTTCCCTTGTTCATTAAAGGGCATCATTGGGAATTTCAGTTTCCTCCTTATATCTTTATTAAGTGTGAGACCTGTGTTTCGAATCCAGACAGGTCAGGGCCAAACCTTGGGCAAGTTTCCTTACTCCACACACACACCTAATAATAATAATAATCCCTCCAAAACAAAACCACACAATAATTAAAAAATTGATCATTTCAATCCACGACTGTTATATAACATATGTATATAACAATATAACTTGCTCAAGGTTTCGCCCTGACCTGCCCGGTATATAATAATATATGTATATAATAATAATAATAATAAATATCTCATAAAATCCCTTCAATCCACGACTGTTTACGGGGACGCTGTTGTGCGCAATTGGCTGCCGGGTTTTGCCCACAAATATATACAGTCAATTCACTTTACAGAATATTCTGTGAAGCGCTTTGAGGTCTAGAAGACATGAAAAGCGCGGTATCAAATGCAAGGATTATTATTATTATTGTTTATCACCGAAATGATCCTTGTGTTTGATACAGAGCCTCGTTACGTCTTCAAGACACCTCAAAGCGTTTCGCATACCAAACCTCTGTAAAGGGAATCGGGACTGCATGTTTGGTGGGTGAAACACGGCAGCCAATTGCTCACTGCGACGTCCCCACAAACAGTCGTGGATTCAACTAACAGGGTTCCTACTTACTGCTAGATAAACAGAGGCGTGCGTGTGGGTGGGGGTTGGCGGGGGAGTAAGGAAACTTACCCAATATTTTGTCCTGCCCGAAAATCATACCCAGGTCCTCATATTTACATCAATAAAATGTAATACAATCAGATTTCAGACCCATATTGGATTAAGCAACAGTGACATATATTTTAAAAATTACTTTCTGATACAGTGTGATGAGTGGGGTTGAATAAGTCATTTTTTGGGACTGAGATTCAATCTCGCATTAAAATCAACTAATGCGTTTGTACCAGTGAATGGCATTAGAACCCACACCTAATGCAACCTGCGGCACTGGAATCTCAGGGTATAAAACATAAGACTATTCACAGAAGGTTAACTTGTTGAATCCACCTTCGGATAATTGGTTAAATTTATGTGTTTAGTTCATTAGTGGTTAAAACCTGCATTGGAATACAAGGTGTTATTTTACCATTAAGAATATTTATACCAAACTATATATTTTATCATTTAAATTGGTGTAAAAAATTAGGGGGAGAACCTGGAATCAGTCTTATCTTATCGGAGTCCTGTGGTTCAGTGGTTAGATCACTCACCTCGCAAGCATTAAACCTGTGTTTGATTCCTGGCAGGTCAGGGTGAAACCTTGGGCAAGTTTCCTCACTCCAAGTGCCTAAAAATAATCCCTAAAGAAAAGAAAATAATAAATTGGTCACTTCAACTCACGACTGTTTGTGGGTACGCTGCTGTGGGCAACTGGCTGCTTCTTTTTTCGTCCACAAATATACAGTCGATTCACTTTACAATATATTCTGTGAAGCGCTTTGAGACATCTAGAAGAGTGAAAAGCGCTATATCAAGTAGAGTGAAAGCCTGTTTATCCGGTAGCCGATCAACTGTAACTTCCGTATAATTGGCATCAGAAAAAAAAATCCGCATTCGATTAACCGGAATTTATCCAGAAAAATGCATTTTCGGCTGAATATTCGGCAGGCGCTTTAACTGGCATTGGCCATGTCCCGAGGATGCCAGATAAATGGGCTTTTACTGTACAAGGATTATTATTAATACCACCCCAAGATAATATTTTCACTGATAACATTAACACTCTCAGTATTACCAAATACTGTAATTATATTCCAAACAGCACCAAATAAATAATAATACATCAGAACTTTTTAATTTTTCCAAAGGGCTATTTAAGATTAGTCAATTGTGAATTAAATGTACCAAATTAATTCAGTTATGTGAGCAAATTGCTGAATAATCCATGCGATCACTTCAAATCTTGAGAATAGGAATAAGCGAGGTGGATGTGTTAATTTTGTGACTGAATGTAGCAAAAAATAATTCCTTTATCAGATTGTATAGAATTGTTAGGAAATGTGCCTAACGTTACACACCATGTCTTGGAATTGAACCCAGGTCCTCTTGCTTGTGTTTCGGATGCTCTAACCAGTATGCTATAGGACTCTGTCTATAAAACCCTTTCATCACAAAGATCTCAATGATTGCTTGGAGGCAGTTGTAAATTCAACTCAATTGATAATTCAGATTATGTGATGATGATTGAGTGCGTCAGATTATTTGATTCATTGAAATGCCATCTGTGCACGGTTCTTCTGTTTCACATTGATTTCAAGTGGAGATGACAAATTCAAACTAGTCAATTCCTTTGGTGTTTGAAGGACTTCGCTCTGAACTATTAACTTGATGTACCAAATCCCTATTATCTATCGATCCGGTATACTAAATACATTCGCTTATAACATGCCTTGCAGATTAAACATTGAAAAATCAATTTATTATATAAACTAAATGAACAAATTGGTATTTTTGTATAATTTTAATGCATGAATTCCAATCGCTGCAGGTGATATGATTCTGAACTGAATAAAGGGAAAAATTTAATAAAACTAATGTCAGAAACACCCGAGTTGTTCCTTCTCACTATGTTTGTGAAGGATTGAAGCTTTTTATTGATGTTGTCGCTTTACATGTCACACAATCCTTTTCCAAGTTTTTTTAAAAAAAGAATTCACACACACGCAAGTGCTTCACTGAAAATGCAACGTAACCCATTTTGTCGTTTTACTCTCGTCACCGTTGCTTAAGAGACTCTAAACCCAAGCTGAGAAGTCCATGCATCCCAATTGCACACATGGAAATCCCAGAGCTAGATTGTTGGAATGAAACACGCTCTCTCTCTCTCTCTCTATCTCTTTCTCTCTCCCTAGAGTGACACATCCTGCTTACTTAATTTTGCAAAAATATTATGCACAGTTTGGAACCCCAAAGAGTAAAATATAGTTAATAACACTTGAACACAATTTTACAAATATAAACTGTACCTTGTATTTTTCATGAATTTGCTTTGCTGCTTTTCCACCTCCGAACTACACCTTTTGCGCTCGATGCTCTTTTGTGATTGGAATGGCTTGCTTATGTTGTCTACTTTCTCAGACCCAATGCTTCATTCACTCAGAGAAGCTTCTACAAACTCACCTTCCTCCTTTTTTATAATTCATTTTCCATTGAGTGCTGATAACTCAACCCTAATTATTGCGAATTGATCAATAATAATAATATTATTCATAATCCTCACATTAGATAGAGCCCTTATCAGCCTCTTTGAGACATCTCAAAGCTCTTCACTGTGAAGCGAATCGGTGGACAAAATAACTGATACACAAGTTACTCAAGAACGTTGACATTCAGACACAGCTGATTTGTGCTGCAGTACAGTGGATAGAGAGCACACTCTTTCAATAAAACGTTACATAAAGTAACACTTAAGAATTGTATAACATAATATACAGAAGCAATTGGCTCACTGATCTGCGAAAGGAGAAATGCTTTTTGTGACTCACACGACCATTGTTGATACCAATGTAGAGTTATGTTTTAATTCAACAAGAGTGAACGAAACAAAATACCTGTTAGGGCTTTAATTATTGTTTTACACAGCCCGCTAAATGTTCTGGGATTGAAAGACTATTAGACAAAAATATCTGCTAGAGCAATACTGTATCTGTGTATCTAAGCACATGTTGTCGTCTAAAAACAAAAGAAACCACGATAATAATAATCGTTGCATTTGATACAGCGCCTTATCAAGTCTTCGAGACTTCTCAAAGCACTTCACGGAACACACTGTAAAGTGAGTTGACTGTATTGTAATATTGTAATAATAATCATAATCCTTGCGTTTGATATAGCGCTTTTTACGCCATCTAGACTGCATCTCAAAGCGCTTCACCGAATATACTATAAAGTTAATTGACTGTATATTTGTGGGTGAAATGCGGCAGCGAATTGCGCACAGCAGCGTCCCCACAAACAGTCGTGGATTGAAATGACCAATTTTATTACTGTGTTTTTTTTGAGAGATTATTATTAGGTGTGTGTGTGGAGTAAGGAAACTTGCCCAAGGTTTTGCCCTGACGTGCCTGGATTCGAACACAGGTCTCATGCTTGTAAGGCGACTGCTCTAACCACTGAGCTACAGGAGCTCCACCTAATTTGTGGGTGAGATGTGGCAGCCAATTGCGCACAGCAGCGTCCCATGAACAGTCGTGGAATTTCTTTTCGAATAACTATGTTCTCATCCAAATGCGAAATCTTGTGAGCTGGTTTCCTTCCCTCATGTATTTGCTTGCGGTGGGAGATAGCTCTTTGTGTTCCCTGCAGATAATATTTTAGAGCAGAATTGCAGCTGCTGTCAAGTAGAAAACCACTGAAAATATCTTTGTGTAAAAATGATAGAAGTTGCCATTAAAATGGCATTAGGTGTCAGCTGTGAAATCCACATCACCGCGTTGCTCAATGGGCAAATAACACTGCAAAATGTTTGTAACGTTGAAGGCTTAAAATCGTTTACAAAGAGAGTTGTTATATAACTGTTCTACCGCACTGAATAACTATACAAAGAAAATCATATCGGAGATCATCAATGCCAATTGTATTGTAAAGAAGCTCTTGTTTTTTTTACATCAAATTGAAAACATAACTATTCAGTGGAATCATGTAGTTCAGTCGTTAGAACATTCGCCTCGCTTTCTTTTTTCTGTTCAGCAATAACTAGGAACCCCGGTCGTTAGTTAATTGTCAGATCGCTTTTCTGGGGGGGAATAATCCCATCAAAAAACAAAAATGGGGTCACTCACTACACGCCTGCCGCTGCTGAGTTGTTGAGCCACAAATACTGGTATGGGATTTAGTACATTGCTAGTTTGGGACACGTGTTCATGTAACCACCAGGAAGGTGGAAGGTGAACTAGATGGACCTTTCAGTCTTTTTTCATCTAGTATTTCTTATATTTCTTATTTCAGACAATTGTGTCACCCTCGTCTCTTTGTATCGCCTCGGTGAGTTTTGCTGTAGACACCGGGGATCGAAAACAGAGACTTAGGCTCAGTTTTATTCCTCAGAGATACCTTTTACTAAACAAGGATTTAAGGAGCTTTTAGCAATGTACTTTTAAATACGTGAACTTTGTCTGTTGCAATCCTCCTTTACCATTATATAACTGTTTGATATATCGCTTTTTCACATCTTATCAACGTCTCAAAGCGCTTCACAGAATATACTGTCAAGTGAATTGACTGTATATATGTGGGCGAAATGCGGCAGCCAATTGCGCACAGCAGCGTCCCCACAAACAGTCATGGATTGAAAATGACCAATTTTATCATCTTTTTTATTTTGGGACGGATTATTATTAGGTGTGTGTGTGTGTGTGTGTGGGGGGGGGGGGGGTGGGGGGGGGGGGGGGTGGGGGTAAGGAAACTTGCCCAATGCTTCGCCCTGATCTGCCTGGATTCCAACACACGCTTTTAAGGCCAGTGCTCTATCCACTGAGCTACAGGAGCTCCACTGGAAAGCGTGACTGCATCAAAAGCAAGGATTATTATTATTATTACCACTGATAAAGAGTGAGCAAGCCTAGAGATCAAGTAGGAACATAATACCTTTATTGTTGCACGCCTGAAATTGTGAGATTGATTTGCACTGGTAACTATGGCGATGATGTACAGAGCCAAAAGAAGCAAATTACACACAAAAGATATCCGCAGCTTCATCATAAAACTCGTAGGGTGACATTGAACATGCATTCTATGGGCTCTTCACTACTGGGTGAGTACCAGAGAGTCGAAGCACTGTAATTAATGAGATTTTGGATTCCAAACACATACGAGACGAAGGCATTTACTTGAATCAAGCAATTTTGGTGGGGGTCATCAGTGTGGCGACATATTGCAACCTTTTCTATAATCGCAAGGCAGAGGAGAATATTCCGTAGAAGTATTCTGACAGCAAATTATTTATGAGTTGAGGTTTAATATGTTTAAGTTTCAGACTGCCTGCTAACCCCTGGCCAGGAGATGTGACCACAGCTTTCAGGCTCAGGGTTGACTGTTTTATAGGATAATAAGAAATTAATTCAACCACCCCACTCTCCACGCGCACACACATCCCACCCATCACCATACAGTTAAAGAATTATTGTTTTTTCTTGGGGGGAAATCTTTCATTCATTTAAAAAAGATAATTTCAATATTGTTTAAATTCAATTGAATACTTTATACATAAAGGTAGAAAATATACATTCAATTTACTTTGCAGTATATTCTGTGAAGCGCTTCGAGAAGTCTTGAAAACATGACGATAATAATAATAATCCTTGCATTTGATATCGCGCTTTTCACATCTGCTAAAGACCTCAAAGTGCTTCATAGAATATACTGTAAAGTGGATTGAATGTATATTTGTGGTCCAAACGTGACAGCCAATTGCGCACAGCAGTGTCCCCACAAACGGCTGATGATTGAAATTACCAAAAAAAATTTGAGGGATTATTATTGTGCCTGTGGAGTAAGGAAACCTACCCAAGTTTTCGCCCCCTGCCTGGAATTGAACCCAGGTCTCGTGCTTGCTCTAACCAGTGGCTCTAACCACTGAGCTGCAGAACTCCATGATAGGGTTTTAACAATTGCTATTATTATTGGAATCAGATGAGATGTTGTTAGTTGTCAGAAAATGACACAGAAAATACACAAGGTCATAGGCTTTCCATGGACTTGCTCCTTAATCTGAAAGAGAACAACAACATCTATTGCTTTGTTTGGGAAAATGAAAGGACCAAATGTACCTTTCAGTGATATTGAATTATGTATAATCTAAGCAACATCTGGAGGCTTTGAAAGTTGGGCGGCAAGGCAGAGAGACAACAGGTTCCTAGACAAAGAGCAAGGCCAGGAAACTTATTATTTAAAATAATAGGAACACACATTTGTGAATATAGCTCTTTATTACGCATAAAAATCAGCCGCAAATGCCTGGTTTACAACTCGGTGATCATGAAGAACCCAAAGACATATAAAGAAGCAGAAACAAGCTTATAGACTACATGTAAAGTGACCGGTTTCAAACTGGTTTAAAGTCATCGATCTAAAGTGCCGTTAAACGAGGTGGCTGCTTCCGCTCAGCACATCAAACCGAGTCTTAGCGCCATGAAATCTGCGCGCGCAATGTCAAAGAATTCTGAGCAGTTATACTGGGTTCTAACAGTTGTGTCAATCGTGAGCGACAGCTCGAGGGGGTTAAATGACAACACTTTTAAACCAAGAACATTCCTTGCCTGCACACCAGGTGCGTTGCGAAAATGTTAAAATGATTTTTATACATTGATGGAGACAACTCCAGCCGCCTTAAAAACTTTTGATAAAAGTGATAAAATATAAAAACGCAGTTTACGGCCCATCAACTCCCATTTTCGTATCAAAATTTCCATCTGATTCATCGCTCTGTGGACATGCACTCACTGAAGTCGGATAATGAAGGAAAGTAATAAAAGGTTTTAATATATATACAGTATATGTATATATATATATATATGTATATATATATGATATATGTATATAAAAAGCAGGCCAAGATTTAACCTTACAATACAAATTGACCAAAAATCTAAATAAAATGCACCAGATACCAATATTTCTTTTTATCTTTTTAAAAAAAATCAACCCACATTATTAATATGTAAAACCTTATGCGATTTTCTTATGCGTTAATCATCATCTTCATCATCATCATACCATCGGTTTCTCTTGATCTGCTCCTCCACTGTGAGTGGCTCGGGTTGGGTGGATGCAAGGCTACCGCCAATGACTGGTACTGTCTTACACCCAGAACCAAGTATATCAAGAGTTAAATCATTGCCTTCTGGAGCAGCTGCGCTTGGTTCTGTACTGGTGTCTAAAAGGTCAACTAGGAAGGCCGTTGAATGCTTTGCATTGCTGTTTGGTTGCACCTCTGAAGATTCCGTCTGACTGAAGCCCATGAAGTCATCTGCCCTTGAATGCATAGCGGTGTGAGGCCGGTATTCGTTAGTCATTCCAAAGATCTCATCCAGGAGACTCGTGCCTTTCTCTTCGGGTCGTGTCACCGCGGTCAAATAGTCCTCTCCGAACGGATCGAATAAATTGAGATCCTGGTTGGAACTAATCACCAAATGGTTAGTATCGGTGGGGCCTGAAGGTGGTGTATCCATCAGGCTGACAAGATCGCTGGAGACACCCTCTTCTAACTCCTTCTCCAGACCTTGGTCTGGTTTCACCATCCGATTCCCCGCAGGTTCAACCGGCAGGAGATCCTGAGCCGAGGGGATTTCAAACAGCAAGTTCGATCCCCGCCATAGCTCGTATTGTAGCACATCCACATTATTGTTGTTATTGGAATTGAACTCTCCCAGATTTGCAGCCTCTTCACCACTGAAACCCTGCTCCGCAGGCTCATCGGGTGCACCTTCATTGACTTGTTCATCCGTCCCTCCCTTTTCACTAAACTCACCATTGGTTCCGTTTGCATTCATCGCATCTGGAGTTCCATCACTACTGAGTTCCACCTTCACTTCCTCTTCCTCACCATTCACTTCCATCACTTCCTTGCCACCTTCACTTACAACATTCGCATCTTCACTGTGCCAAGAGCCTTCTTTGTCCTCCGTTTCCTGTTTGCTCTGAGTGTGAGGAGCATCGGATGACTTTGTGGGTCGCTCGTGCGTGTCTTTCAGCGATACAGCTTTGTGAGATCTGGAATCCAACTCGCCGGTCTGTGCAGCAGAATCTTCCGGAGGCCATTTTGGTTTCATTACTTTCACATCCTCCTCGATACTGAAAGGCTTTTTAGGAGTCTCGAAGCTAGGAGGCCAGGTGATGATTAACTTACTTCTCTCCGCAGTCTTCTTGACCTGATCAGGTGAATCTTCAAGGTGTGTCTCCGTCTCCCTAGCAGTATATTCAGCAACCGACTGATCATTCTCGGGGATAGTGCAAGTTTCCTCAAGCATCAGACTTGGGCAGAGGTCTTCTTCGTTTAAGTCAGGAGAATTATTCTGACTGTTATTCAACCAGGCGTCTTTGAGTGGCTTGTGTCCAAAACCTTCATCGTAGTTACCTTTGGATTTGAAGAGCTGCTTAAAATGTGGTTTACAGTACATTTGTCCGTGGAGCGATGCGTAACTGCCAAGACTAGAGAAAATGAGGGGGGAAAAAAGTACATTTTAATGTAACTTTCCCCAAATCCCAACATGCGCCCAATGTATGTTGTTTACAAAGTAAGCAACAGCAAGCCCCGGTATTTGTGAGTTTGCCAACTTATTGCAAAAATCACATTCACAGTAAATGAATTCAGTGGTCGAGTCAAATATATTTCACGTTAAGTTAGAAATTGTCAAAGTTGTATTCGTGGAACTGAATTAATCATAGATGACAACCATGGAAAAACAAACATTGGGAGTAACTAACACCCCACCTATTGATTCATCTGTGCGTAGATTGTGCACTATAATGCAGCTTATAAAATTGAAAAGCCAGATCAACCTTTCTGCTTTTCCTTCCCCCGCTCGCCCCACCGTCAGCAGTCAGGCCTTCAGCCTCTCTGCCCCCACCCTTTGGAACTCCCATCTCAGAGTCCCTTTGTCTCATTCCCTCCCTCGCCTCCTTCAAGGTCCAAACAAGAACCTTCCTCTTTGACCGTGCCTTCGGCCACTCTCTTTACTCCCACCCTCCCGCCCTCCACCACCTCTTGATCCCAATCCCCAGCTCAGGTACAAATCCCTGAAAGTCATGTGCCTTGGGACATCCTCCCGATGTGAGAGGCGCTGTGGAAAATGTCGCTTGTTGTTGTTGTAGAAACGCACTTAAGTTACCAGTTAGAGTCCCCCGGAGATGAGAAGAAACATCTCTTACCTTAGTTTACTGTGACAGTGATGGCAACAAAAACAGGACTTATGAAAGATGTGTTTGTCTGCGGCCAGGTATTCCATGGGATACACCGTCTTTTGACAAGCCGTGCACGTCTCCTTGGCCGGGAGCTGGATTATCTAAACACAGGAGAAAAATGTTTTTTTTCTAATCTTATTCTCTGAGTTTTGGTTAGTGTGGAAGAACCTCCACATTGACTATTGCAGAATTCATGCAGATACCTCCATGCTCCCCTTCATTAAACAGAGCTTGAAACCACTTTTGCTTTTACACGTCTACTGAAGGATTTTAGCCAGCCAGCCGGAAAAGCTATATGTTATTTGTACCCAATCGGCAGCTGCATTTCGCCCACAAAATATACAGTCAGCTCACTTTACAGTATATTCTGTGAAACATTTTGAGATGGGATAAGGCGCTCTATACCAAATGCAAGGAATTATTATCACTCTTAGGAGGTTGGTGAATGAAACAAGAGGCAAAATATCCTAGCAAATGGTTATTCAAGAGTCGTTGAATATTAATAAAACACATCAGATACATAGTGGCACAACATTAGTACAAAAATATCAATAAACCACAAAATGACAAGATACTATACAATTTTTCACTAAGTTTACACTTTTGTCCTCTTCATGAGTGCCCGAAGCCCAAGTTAAATAATCTGACACGCCTACCCTATCCAGCCTTCTGTGGTTTGAAAACCTGATACTGTAACATAAAACCTATTTTTTAAAATAAAAACATGCTTACTCCTCTCCTCAATGAAAGATTCTCTCAGAGTTTAATTCTCTAGGAATAGAAGGCATCCATTCAGCCTGTTCCACCATTTTATTAGAGCATGGCTCCGTTACAACAAATCTTTATCTTTCCCGCTAGTAAAATTGTTCCAAAGTTATGGTTTGCTGGGCCTCAAAATGAGCACAATATCCTTGAGTGGACTATAGGATCAGTAACCCATCAACCATTCCGTTCTGCTTTTCTACAGGACCTGAAAAAACAATTCTAAAAACAAAACCACCGAGAGACGCAGAACAAACACACGTTTGGGAAGAGCAAATGGAAAAATAAATCGCTTTTGAGTGCCTGTGTCACTTATACATTATGTGGTCCCAGGGATTCAATAGCACATTGATTGCATGTCCTCTGAATCTCCACATGCAACCCTTTTGCTATATATGAATTTTGTTTGGAGTTGGAAATCTTACAGATCATTACAATCGCACTATTGTCCACGACAAAACTTTAATTCATTACCAGTTGACACGAGTATCTGTGAAACCTCCACAGTTCCACAGCAGTACCAATCATCACACTCACAGCAAGGGGAGCAGCAATAAGAATAGAAGCGGGAAGCAAAGTAGAAAATAGCTTAGTGTTAGCTCAGTGAGTTGTGACCTTGGTTTAGTTATTCACGTTACTTTTCTAGCTTCCACACACAGGCTGCCCGCCCATGCAGATTTACCGCTCAGAGACCCACGTTCCTGTGGCTGGACGCTTTGCCAGCCCATCTTGTTGGTGTCGGAGATCTCGTAGCCGAGGCTCCTGAAGACCCTCTCGCTCTCTTGCCAAGTCTTTTGGAAATTCTTCAACAATTCCTCTGGCGAGTCATCGGCTGAAATGTCGAAGATTTGCCCCGAAATGACGTCTTCGTAAGCCGGTGGTGCGTGGCGAGACTCCATACCCCCCAGTGATTCAGAACAACGAGTGCTGGACCTGGAGCTGGAGATTGTACTCCCAGCAGCACACCGCTCCTCCACCCCGACCACCCGCTGACTGAGTCCTTCAGAATAGGCGGACGATTTCACCGACCTGCCCCCCAGACTCGCCTCTTTGTTGATGAATCTGTGACCGGGTTGAGGAGATTGGCACGAGGGAACCTTGCCATCCCTAGGGAACTTTCCCTGCTTGGCAGGGCTTGTGGTTCGTCCGGAACTTTCGAACATCGTCCTGACGGACTTGACGTCAAGCGTTGGGATTTCCTCAATGATACTGGTCTTCTCGATGATTTCATCTTCACTGTCGCTGCCCAGCCTCTCGGTGATCACAATGGGTTCTTTTCGGAAGTAAGTGGTGGGATCCGGGCTTTCGAACCTATGGACTAACCCTGAGAGATCCACCTTGGACTTGTGGTCGCTTTGCTCCCTCGTCACCAGTCCAGCCTCGTCCGCGTCAAAGCCCAGATACTGAGAAATGTCCTGACACACAAAGACCTGTTTCTCTTCTTTTCGTTTGACCTCTTCTAAATTGTCCGCTCTATCTTTGACTGTGATGGACATGACGGGAGACGCTGGCTTAGATGACACGTCTGCTAACGCAGTTTCCACCTTGAGCTGGCGTCGAAGAGTGGCGGGCGAGGACACAATCTCCGACCTCTTCTCGGCTACATGGACGTGGACAGACTGCACGGACTGCGAGACCGTGCCCTGCGAGAGTTTGGCTGTGGTGTCTTTCAGCTTGGCCAGCTGGTCAGCACGCTTGACCCTGGGAGGAGAGGGCGAGGTGGAATAGGTGTGGATTCTGGAGGTTGGCGTATCCGCCCGGCGGGGGGGTAAGGGAGGGGTCGGGGTAGCGGAGTCCCGGCCCGGTGGGGGTGGGGGGCTGCACGCTTTGTGAAAAGGTGGCGGAGAGGGAGAAGGTCTCAGCGGAGACTCTGTGCGTCTGGCAGTGGACTCGATGCTGATGTAGGAAGGCGAGGGCGACAGCATTCTCATGGCCGGAGACTGGGCCCTCGGCTCGGTGATCCTGACTTCACGCCACTGCTCTTTCCTACCTCCGTCGATTTGCTCCTGCAATACATTATTTTTCCCTTCTTTGTCCAGTTTACAAGATCCAATACTGATCCTGGATATCTTCTGTGAAGGTCCGTACATTTCTCTGGCAGGTTTGGCGCCAGAGATTGACATTAGACCTTTCTGGATCGAATCATCGCAGTGTATCAGCTTGGTGATGGCTTCCTGTTTAATAGTTGCTAGTTCTTGCTTCACTATTGTCAAATTCTTGCCTTTGACCACTTCTGTTGGGTCTCTTCCCTCCCAGTGTGTCAACCATTCGGGAACTCTCTCCAAAAACGCCTTCACTGCTTTTAAATCCACGGCATCATTCTCTCTTTCAAACTCTTTGACTCGGAATAAAATGTATTGCAGTTCCTCACGCCTGCGGTAACACTCGCCAATTTCTACTTGAGCTGGCTTGGCCTTGCCTTTGTCACATAGCTTTTGATTCATGCTCTTTCTATTCTCCTGTTGGACTCGGTTGGCGTGCGTAGGGACCTGCCCGGATGTACCACTTGCTTCTCTTGTGTAACTCACTAGCTCCTCTGCCTGAAAGCATTCCTGTTGTTCAATTTTATGCTCTACCTGACTTTCTCTCACCATCGTTTGGTTGAAGTCGACTTGCTTTTCCACGTGGACCTGCTCACTTGAGCCCTTTGACCTTCCTGCCAAGTGTGACAAGCCAGTGTTAAGTTGTTCCCCTTGAACTTTTGGACAGGTTTCCTTACGAGGCTTGACAAAGTGTTTCTGAGCCTTTTCGGCTTTGGCCTCTTTAGCTATTGCTCCCTTTTCCCTCTGTTGCTGTGTTCTCCCCGCTTCCTTAAAATGGACTGAATGCGATGGCCGATCTGCCGGACAGACTCCCTTAATTTTCATGTGATTTTGCGGAGCTGGGCGTGTTTGCGAAGCAGGCGTCTTTTCAACCCTCCAGTCTGTGGCTTCTGTCGTTGCTGTTTGAGATTCGGTCAGGTGGGCTTGATGAATCGCCACATTACATTGCTCTTGTGCAACGACAGCCATGCGCTCTCTTTGTTCAAACTGTTTCACACTTTTCTCTCGCACTTTAGTTTCTGCCTGGCTGGTAGTTTGATGTTGCTGATGTGTGTGCCAGAGGATATTGTCTTTATCCGCTTGTATCGTTTGATCGGACTTTGGTGGCTCAATAGGTTTGACTCTAAATTTTGGCTGGGTTTTCAGATGGTCAGATTGTGCACAGGTCTTTCTGTCTATCCCTATCTGCTCCCTTCCGCGCTGCGTTTGTTTCACGCTGTCCGAAACGATACCTTTCCCAGAGTCCATAAATGCGTTCAAGATCTGCTGGTTGCTACTCATCGTTTCTGAAGAAGACTGCAAAATGTGCTGTAGTTGTTCGGAAGCAGATACCACTGCGGATTGGGAAGATATTGCTGTTGTTGTTGTTGCGGAAACATCCTGCCTTGCAGTAGAATAGACTTTGAGCTTCACAGGAAGCCTTGCTTGGGCCACAGTGTGAGCTGCCTGTTTGGGATGAGCTTGATGCTCTTCAAGCGCAGACCCCAATGGCTTGTGATCAACCCGTGGCTCTTCCACACCAGATCCTGTGTGTTCAGGAGGAACGTAAGGCACTGCACCACATGTGAGGGGTTTAGCTGTGGCCTGGTAAGTAGAGGAAACTGTATGAACCACCGCCGAGCTGCGGATCACTGACGTTGAAGGTTTCTCTGTAAAATCCTTTGCAGGCGTTACCGGCATCTCTTTATCTGAACCTTCTGATAATTTCCTCACTGCTCTGCGCGTAGTTACGGGCTGAGGAACCTTAGCCACATTGGTTTTCTCGATCTCCTCTCTCTCTTTTCGGTATCTCTCTTCAGCCATCATTAAAGGAGTTTTAAACCTCCTGATGTAAGGTTTGGGCGGGACTATCGGAGTGTCTGGTTTGGGTGGGGGAAGCTTCATCAATGGCATAAACGCTTTAATGGCAGGAGGAGGAGGAGGAGGGGGGACAGGAGAGGCTGGAGTTTCTCGTTGCTGTGCGAGTTTGGGAATAGGTCGGATTACTGCTTCGTGGGATGAAGATGGGATAGGAGACGGGAGTTTTGAAGGTTGGGTCTCTGGCTGTGATGCTTTGACTGGTTTCTCTTGTGGAGGATTGCCATGTCTCTGCTCTGGAACCTTGGGCTGTGTCGATAATTCATCCATGAGTTGAGCTGTTGGCTTTGAAGCAGGAAGCCCACGGATTACTTTAGGCTTACGTTGCTCAATGGGTTTACTGGGCTCACATTTGGGGTTGGTTTGCAGAGGATGGGACTTCAGAGACTTATCTAGCGATTTTCTTCCTGTATAAGGTGGTTGAGGAGGAGGAGGTGGTGGAGGAGGGGATGGTGTTGGGGGTAATGGCAATAAATCTAATTCAGACTGTGAACGGGATGTAGATAGACAACTCGCTGAGGACTTGTGGCCAATGTTCCTCATTTTAGTCAGACGGTGGTCACTTTCCTGCATCTCTTGCGTGGTCTGAACCAACGTCAGTGACGGTTGAGGAGAAGTGAACATCTGCCTTTCGATGTCTAGATTTGATGGAGGAGGAGGAAGAGGAGGGAGAGGAAGGTCCGCGTCCAAGGCCTGCAGAGCAGGTGGTGGTGGCGGTGGGGGCAGAGGAAGATTAATGTCAGTCAGACTTCTGTTCCTCTCCATTTTTACCTGGCTTATTCCTTTCCCCAGTGGATTGTGAATTCTAATGTCCTTGTTTGCAGACGGATTGGATGGTTCCAATGAAGAAGTTCCAGGTAAAAATGTTCTAGGCATAGGATTTTTATGTATAAACTTGCTAAAGTCCTCTGTACTTTGATTGCTTTCTTTCATACTCCGTGTTTCCTGCTTATGCTTGACACTGTATTCCTGGATTGACTGCGACAGAGAAGTCTGGATCACTTGGGTAGCTAAGTGTGAAGGTTTGGGATTGGTGACTGGGTTTTGGATGGTTTGAACCATTGTCATTTGTGGAAGGCTTAGATCAGCTGCTGTTTTGGCCTTGGTATGGGGTGTTTCAGTTGGCTTAGCACCTCTCCCTGAGGCTGGAATCTGTTGTGTCACCTTTGGCGGGTTACCTACACTAGAGATCTCTTTTTGTGTTTTGTGCACGGCGAATTTATCACTTGTGGACCTGGCTGTCGTAGTTTGTTTCTTCCTGACTTGCGTACTCGAAGCTCCGCTCTGCTCACATGCCACCCTGACCCCATAGTCATCGGATAGGTTCACGGCTTTCTTTCCGTCTCCCTTCACGGCGCTGAACACGTTAGTTTGTTGTTGTTGTTGTTGCTGCTGCTCGTTGGCCTTCGAATGAGATTGGAGTTTCTCATGTCGACTCCTGGTGACTGAATCGGACGCTTTCAGACAAACCTGTTGCTTGTGTTGTTCTAAGGCCAGCGTTTGTACCGATTCTTTAACATCTTTTACAATCTCTATCTTCCCCTGGTCTTTATTGACTGCAAGGAACTCTCTGGAAATTTCTGCATCTCTGTCAAAAGCCATACCATTCGCAAAGGATATGTGTTCCTCGCCTTGCAGCAGAGTTTCAACGGTGCTTTGACCGCCTTCTGCACTGTCTTGGTATTGAACAGTGTGTTGTTGTTGTTGTTGGGGCTCCAGTAAACTCTGTATCGTAGCTTTGACATTTCCTCTGCTGCTGGCCTGACGTTGTGTGACTTTCCTCTCAGTCGTCGCCTCCATTAACGCCCGACTTGTGGACTGAAGGTCCCCAGTTATGATCGTATCTTTCTCGATCTCCTTGCTTGAGCTTTGTGCTTCCCTCAAGGATTGTAAAGTGCTCTGGAGGTCATCTGGGGTCACCCGTTCCCTGTGCACCACTGCTCTGGTATTGACTGATTTCTCCAGAGATTCCAGAGTGCCTCTGATATCGCCCGACACCACTTCGGGTCTCTCCAGATCTTTGAGTTGACATCTCGCTTCTTCCAGAGATCTGAAAGTGGCGGGCAGATTACCGGGTATAACTGCCTCCTTCTCCACCACCGCGGGCTTGTTGATGGCCTGACTCAGCGAGTCCAAAGCGGCTCTTAAATCACCTCCTATAATATGTTCTCTTCCCACGCGGGCGGAATCGGTTTTCTGCTCGGACATAAAAGTAATGACTGTATTGCGGACATCCCCGGGTAAAATCTCAGACTCGGCCACGGTGCGTTCGACTGGGATTTGTTGCTGTTCAAGCATTTTCTTCGTTCCCTCCACATCTCCATGGATTATCTCTTCGGAGTCGGGCTGGCAGGCAATAGTTTCGTCAGCGCTCTGCTGGAGAAGTTTGAGATAGTCTAAAGCTCCGGACTCTATGCAGGTGGTGTAGAACTGAACGTTACCTCTCTCGGTCTGGTCGATCACAGCCCTGCGTGCCAGTTTATCGCCCTGGGAACTGGCCAACAGGTGATCGATGGCACTTTGTACATCGCCTCCTAGAACATGGTCTTGTTGAACATGAGTCTCGCTGGTTTGGTTAAGGAGGCAATAAATAGTCATCCTGACATCTCCCTTCTCGCTCTCTTGAATTAGAATACCTTTCTTGGCAGAGGCGTCACCGTTTAAGAGCCTGTTGATGACCTGTTGGATATCGCAACTGATAATTTCTTCCTTCTCCACGTTCACCTCAGCCGAGGTGTTCAGAAGTTGCGTCGTGGTCAAATGAACGTTACCCTTTTCGTCCTGACCCAATGTAATCCCTCTCTCTGCAGATTCCTTGTTGGCCAACAATTCCATCATAATCTTCCGCAGATCCCCTCTGACAATCTCCTCTCTCTGTATCTCGGGGGAGGTTTGATTCAGGAGTTGGTATTTGGCCATCCGGACGTCCCCAATCTCATCGGCTTCGATCAGGACTCCGCGAGACTGGACAATGTTGCAGTCGTACAGCGACTTGAGCGTCTGTGAAATACTTTTCCCTATTATCTCGGTCTTTTCCACTGAGCTCTCGTTGAATTGATGTAAAGGCGTGGTTTCAAAGAGCCAGGTGGTCGACTTGACGTCCGCTGGTGGAATTTCCTCCCGGATTATCCTCGTACTGGTCTCTTCTGTTTCCCCTATCGAGTCCAATGGCTGTTTCTCGAACAGCCAAATGGCCTGCCTGACATCTCCTCTCAGTACATCCTCTCTGCCCACCGTTTTGATCTGGTCATATTCCCAGTCTTCCTCGCCCTTGATCTCGTCAATGGTACGCGTTTCGAAAAGCCAGGTGGCGGTCCTGACGTTTCCTTGCTGTATTTCCCTCACGCTCACCGTCCGGACGTACCTTTGCTTTTCCGTTTCGGACTCAAACAGTCGGGTGTTGGACTTCACGTCCCCGCCTTGGACGTCGCGAACGGTTTTGACGATGACTTTCTCCTGGTCCGCGATTTCGTCCAGCGGTTGGGTCTCGAACCTCCAACGCGCCGACGTGACGTCTCCTTTCTGAATATCCTCCTGGGTCACGGCTTTGATGACGTAAACCTCGTCGGTCTCCTTGATGGAATCGAGCGGTTTGGTTTCAAACAGCCACCTGGTCCCTCGCACGTCTCCGCTGATCACCTCCTCCTTCCGAACGGTGGTGACCTCGTGATAATAGCCTTCCTTGTCCTTGATGGCGTACAGGGGTTGAGTTTCGAACAGCATGGTGTAGTGTTTCACGTCCCCCTTCTCGATGCGTTCCTCGCTGACCTGTTTGAGCTCGGCGCTTTCCGACGATTCCTCTGACCTGATCTGGTCCAGGGAATAAGTCTCGAAAATGAACCGCCCCTGACCGACATCCCCGCCTTGTACATCGGTCACCGTCCTCGCGATGTCTCGCTCTGCGCAGCTTTCTCTGATGGCATCGATGGGATGGTTCTCAAACAGCCAAGTGCAGTTCAGGACATTTCCCTTCTGAATCTCTTCGGCTTTCACGCTCCGGATCTCGCTCAGCATCCGGTCTGAATCGCAGCTGATCAGATCGAGAGACCGGTTCTCGAAGATCCATTTCTTCCGCGACACGTCCCCGGACTGAACGTCTATCTCCGTCACCCGTCTGAACTCTTCCCGGTCCTCCCCCCTGATCTTAGCCAGGGGCTCGGTCTCGAACAGAAAGCTGGCAGTCCTCACGTCCCTTCCCTGAATGTCCTCCTGCCGTACTGTACGCACAGCGAGAACCATCTCTGAGTGATCCTTGATGGTGTCCAGAGGCTGCGTTTCAAACAGCCAAGTGCAGGTTTTCACATCACCACCTCTCCGCACCTCGTTGACTTCGCTCTTGGTTTCCGCTCTCTCGTACAGTGCGTCGATGGGCTGCGTCTCAAACAGCCACCTGCAGGTCTGCACGTCTCCCCGGACGATGTCCCTCTCCTCCTGGACGGAGCTGCTTTCTCTGCCGTCAACGTCGCTGAAACACTTGATGGCGTCGAGAGGTTGGGTTTCGAAGAGCCACTTGGCAGTCTTGACGTCCCCAGATTGTATCTCTTCTTTCGAGATGCCCTTGATGATTTGAAACTGCTCCGTCCCCTCGTCGAACTGGTCGATAGGTCTGGTCTCGAACATCCACCTGCAGGTGCGCACATCCCCCCTCACAATCTCCTCTCTCCTCACCGTCTTCACCTCGTGATAGTGTCCAGCGCTATCCTGGACGGCGTAGAGAGGAGTCGTTTCGAACAGGGTTTTGTGTGAGTTCACAGCGCCGCTGGTCACACCCTCCACGTGGATCCTTTTGGTTTCGTCAACGCCACTCAAGTCCATGGTCTCAAAGGCCTGCGCGTAATTGCTGACACCGCCCTTATTGATTTTCTCGAGCTGAATCGTGGTATATTTCTTCTTCTCTTCCCCAATCATTCCCAGGGCCTGAGTTTCAAAGACCCAGGTTTGGTGTCTGACATCCCCTTTCTCCTCCTCGGACGCGACCACAGGCTTCAGTCTCCCTACCTCCGGATGGTCTGTTAGGACGTCCATGCGTACGGTCTCGAACAAATGCTTTGTGGACTGCACGTCGCCTCCCATTATCTCCCTCGTTTCCAAAGGTTCCTCCTCATCATTATCCTTCATGGAGTCAAGTGGTCGGGTTTCAAACGCCCAACACTGCTTGCGCACATCAGCGCCCTGGATCTCTTCTTTACGTTGAACGCAACTTTCCGTGTCGGACTGCTCTTTGATGCTGTCTAAGGTCTGTGTCTCAAACAGCCACTTGGCTCGATTCACACCGCCTTGATTGACTTCTGCCATGGAGATGCCGCGGACCACCTTGACCTGCGAGATGTCTTCGTTGATCATCCCCAGAGGCCGCGTCTCAAACAGCCAACGCGCGGTTCTCACGTCTCCCCTCTCGGTCTCCTCTCTGCTGACGGTTTTGATCTCCAGGACTTGGCCGGACTGGTCTTGGATGACGTAGAGAGGTTGAGTTTCAAACAACCTGGTGGTTCTCTTCACATCTCCTTTGATTTCCTCCACTTCAGTTCGCAGCTGCAGGAAATTGGCTTCGTCCACCGAATCCAGGTGTCCCAGGGTATCGAGCGGCTGAGTTTCAAACAGATACCGCGCGGTTTTGACATCGCCAGCCGTGATGTCCTTCTCCGCCAGCATCTGGTCCTCCTCTTGATAGATTTTGTTCATGGAATCGAGAGGTTGAGTTTCAAACAGCCACGTCGCCGTGCGGACGTCCCCTCTGGCCAACTCGGGAACTTTAATACTGACTTCCGTAGAATCAGAAGAACTTGTACCAAGTGTATCGATGGCTTGTGTCTCGAACATCCAGGCTGTGTACTTGACGTCCCCGCCCGCGATCATTTCCTGCTGAGAGACAGACCTGCCGTTGTATTGCTCGGGAGCTTCGTCTTTGATGGAATCCAACGGTTGAGTCTCAAACATCCAACGCATGGACTGCACTTCACCCTTCAGGATCTCGTCCCACTCCAGGTATTCCCGTTCGGGGCTCACGCATTTCTGGGGGCTGTGCCCCGTGTGCTCGAACACGTACTTGGCCTGTTGGACATCTCCCACCACATTGTTCACCTTTGTTTCGTTGGTCACAATCTCGCTGATCTCCTGTATGAAGTCTTTCTCCAAGTTCCTCCTCATCTCCGGGTTGATGTGCTTGTACAGACGTTTGAGTTCGTAGAGGTTCCTCTGCTTGGAGTAGAGTTCCTTGGGAAGGACCGGGTTGCTCGGAGAGATGGGGAGCTCGGGAGATTGGGAGAAGTAGGTGGTCATCTCGGATGGGACCTTGAGCATTTCCGGAGGGGGAGGAGGGAACTCTTCCATGCTTCCACGGTGACTGGAAGGGGCAGAGATGGGAGCTACAACATGGACATGCTTCAGTGAGGCACTTTCAGACACCTGGCCTTCTCTCACTGAACTGGACACCACACGGTGTGGCTGTTGTAATTGCTGGAATTTATTCTCTGTCTTAATGGAAAAGGTAAGAATTGGACATTGGACTTTGTCTCCTCAGCATGCAGCAAGGAAATGCCTTCATGCAACTATTTCCAACACGGCCTCTTCAATGGCTAATCATTCCAGTAAGCAGTCTACCCAGATGCTCAAGGCCGTTATTTCAAACAAAACACAAAGTGGGGGACGAATTGGGTTTTTGTGACGTTAATTTGATCCTTAAAATTGCTTCTCCTGCTGCAGGTGTTATAAACTATGCCTCTTTGCGTGAAGGACGTGATACTTTGATATTAACAGGCACCGTGTGATGGAGAGAATGATTACTTACCTTTCCATTTTTTCTCGAAAAACATTTCCCCTCGTGGCAATGGTTCTTTTTTATACCTAATTGTGTGATTTTAGGGCTGGCGACAAAACCAAAAAAACATTTTGAAAAAGGTGGGGGTGGTGGGGGGAACAAAGCGAGGGCAGGAAAGGTATAGATAGATAGATATATTTAGAAGATGCCAGGAAATGGAAGAGTAGATGATTCGCAGCAGAGAGAAGAAACATTAAATAATTAGAATTAAGCACAGCACAATGTTAGAAAGTCACACACACACACATAAACTCACATTAAAATCTATATTTCTGTTATTTAGGTTTTTAACAGATAAGAAACAAATGCTTACACAATCCACAAACCCAAAAGGCAATTGCTGTTCACTGTGCACACTGTTGATACCACACCAATACCTTATCGCAGATCAATATCACATCAATACCTTATCACACACTAATAACATACCTTGGTCTGTTTGGTGGGAGTAGCCTTGACAGGGGTGGGCTGGGTTGGCTTTTCAAACTGTTGTTTTAACACCTGAGTGGAGATTTTAGGCATTTCGTCTTCGCTCACCACTACCAAAGTACAAACAAAGACAATTCATTACATTGGGTAGTTTTCTGGGTATAAAGGGTGTGTGGGGTAGTAGAGGAAGGAGGGTGTCCTGATGCTAAGTATCAAAATAATAATTTGCTCATTTTCAATCCACGACTGTTTGTGGGGGACGCCGCTGTGCGCAATTGGCTGCCGCATTTCGTCCACAAATACACAGTCACTTAATTTTACAGTATATTCTGTGAAGCGCTTTGAAACATCTCGAAGTGATCCGTCAATCAACTAACAACGGGCATCCTCCTTACCGCCCCTCTCCCTCACTCGGGTCCCGTCCTGGCTGTTCAGCGCCTTGGGACGTCCTCCCGACGGCAAGGTGCTTTATCAATGTAGTTTTGTTGTTACTTACTCGATACACAGGTGTGTGCGGTGTAAGAAAATTTGCCCAACGTTTCGGCCTGTCCGGGAATCAAAGCCGAGTGCTCTAACCACCGAGCTACAGGGACTCCACGGGATAATGGCAGCGTAAGACAGTTTGAAGCCGAAAGACAATTTGGTCTGAACACTATAATCTACAATAAACTACAGATGTGGTTCAGGCACAAGCGACAGAATGAAACTTCTCACCTGTATCTTCAAAATTGGCAGTTCTGCTCGACTGATGAATATTCTGTTCGACAACAGAAGCCTACAAAATTACAACAGCTTTATTACTGTGATTTTAACATAATAATATTCAGGAAAAATACTAGAAATGTGGGTGAGAGTCACGCGGAATAGGTAACAGGGGCTTTTATGTGCTTGACTCAGTAAAAATAATACACATTAATAGAGTGACACGAACATCAAATATTGCTATTTTATGACTATGTTCAGTGAATTTGTTGACACCCAGTTGCTCAAACTCCAGGCAAAGTATTTCTGGACCCAACAGATTTACTCAGAACCAAAAGAAAAAAAAGACGGGCAGTGAAAACATCAGGTTTTCAGACTAGTCACAACATTTTGATAATATATTATATTGTTGTGTGTGGCATAAATCACAAGAGACTTGGAGAGAAAAAAAAATATTTGAGAAACAACAACAACAACAAAATGAGACTCGTATAGCGCCTTTCAGGTCAGGAGGACGTGCCAAGGCACTGAACAGTCACTGTGTCAGACAACAGAAGCCTACAAAAATTCCTCATCCCCCACCTGTCCCCACCTCATCCCCCACCTGAGCTGGGGACAGGTGGGGGATGAGGAATTGCCAATGGGACCGTCAAAGAGGAGAGTCTTGAGGTGGGACTTGAAGGAGGGCGGCGAGGCGGAGGGACTGCGGGATGGAGTTCCAGAGGTTGGGGTGGATGGGTTAGAGTGGCTAAAGGCTCGCCTGCCAATGGTGCGGTGGGTGGGTCGAGGGACGTGGAGCAGGCCAGAGCCCGCTGAGCGGAGGGGGCAGGTTGGTAAGAGGTTGGAATGTCAGTACAGTTGGTACATGAATTCCTGGATAATCTGCTAGAAAAATAATATCTGGGGGGCACGGTGTATAGTTCGAAACACAACATGTCACTGTAGGGTTGTGGAAGCCAAACTAGGGTGTATCCACTCTAGCCTGATTAACTCTCGTTCTCTTTCGTTTAGCAAATGTTTTTTTTAAATGAAGGGAACTTCTCAATGTGACCCAATCTTGTGATCTCATGAAAAAAAATAACTTTACTGCAACAACAACAACAAGATGACACTCGTATGCCTTTCATGTCAGGAGGACGTCCCAAGGCGCTGGACAGTCAGTGTTTCATAAGAATGAATTTAAAAAAATCTCAAGCCGACGTGATCATCGTGCTACATTCATTACCGTTTGCATTTGATAAGATTCGAGCTGTTGGTTCTGTGGAAGGCCATTTTCCTCTTCGCTGGTCCTGAAGCTGCTATTTGCTTGAACCTCACCGGTGCTCATCACCTTCTAAAATAGGGAAACACAAGACACTGAAGCAAACGTGGGTCTGAGACCTTATTCATAGCATCGTCTAAACATGACTTACTCCATGTCACGATCACAAGTTCACACCAAAGTTAAAACAGAAAAAATAATAAATTTGGGTGGAGGCAAGCTAAATAAATACAATTGCTCATTGATTCCTAAAAGTCATGCGTGACTACTCGCATCCCCGCAAAAAAGATTATCTTCTGCATAAGGCCTCATTCGCACATCACTCCAATTCAAACCCTGTGGATTTAGGTTGATATATAAATAAACAGATAAGCATGTTTTTTTGTCTGTGTGAGACAGTTATGTGTTGATTTATTCTAATCCTTCAAGATGCATTTGCTCTTCTTCATTCAACTGCACGAGAGAGGGGGAAAAAAACACTCTCAACTGATGAAAGGATCGAGATTGTTCTAAAGACCAGAGTCTGAACCTCAGCAATTTAAATTAATGGTAATTAAAAATGTTAAAAGATATGGCCACAGGGTTTCAGGCAGAGAACCACTTGAAACTCAATAATGTAGTCAATAATAATAATAATAGGCATTTTCTGCCAATCCCAAATTTCCTACTGTGGATAATAAGCATGTTTTTGACAATACAATAGTGCCCTTCACTTCAGGAAGGTGTCTCCATTTAAAAAAAAGCACTTCACAGGATACACTGTAAAGTACAGGACTGGATTTTGAAGGGGATCACGGTGAAGACAAATAATAGACACCTGATTATAATAGAGTCATTTTGGAATAAAGAAACTCGATACACCTTAATTCCAAATTGGGGTTCAGAGCAAAACTCTTATGGCTTGAGTTACCAATCTTTGGTTACTGGAAAATGTCCCTCACTAGGAATTTAATACATATTAAACACAAATCCCCAAAGACATGTTGTCATAGATCCTAACTTCCCTCTTTAAATCTTTCCTTCGCTCCTCGCGACATCAACTTCAACAAGGCAAAAGCATTGGGGTTGCTATTCAGTCCATAGCCACCAGAGGGTAGCGGTTAGTGTTAGCAAGCTAGAGAGAGAGGCACACCCTATCCTATTATGTGTTAAAAATCTAATCCAGATTATTCACAATTGTTTGTTAGAGTAAAACTTTTCACTTGAGTTCTTGTGTTTCTCTCGTAGAGAGGAAAAACAAACAAACAAACAAACAGCTATTTATTTTAGGAATCTCTCAATCGTAACTCAAACTGGCCTCACTGCCTTCCCACAGGTCAATAATAATAATAATCCTTGCATTTGACACAGCGCTTTTCACATCTTATCGACGTCTCAAAGTGCTTCACAGAATATACTGTAAAGTGAATTGACTGTATATTTGTGGGCGAAACGCGACAGCCAATTACGCACAGCAGCGTCCCCACAAACAGTCGTGGATTGAAATGACCAATTTAAAAAAAAAGTATTGTGTTTTTTGGGGGAGGGATTATTATTAGGTGTATGTGTGTGTGTGGAGTAAGGAAACGTGCCCAAGGTTTCACCCTGACCTGCCTGGATTTGAACACAGGTCTCACACTTGTAAGGCGAGTGCTCTAACCACTGAGCTACAGGAGCTCCAACCTTCTATAGTACCCTCATCTGGGACGCTACCCTGCCTGAAGGGCGCTACATAAATGCAAGTTGTTGTCGTGCTCTTACACCATTATAGTGACATCTTCCACTCTGGGGTTTGAACAACAACAACAACATGCATTTACAACAACAAAATTATATTTATAGAGCACCTTTCATGTTGGGAGTACGTCCCAAGGCGCTGAACAGTCAGGTCTGGACCTGAGCAAGGGAGAGGGGCGGAGTAGAGGGGAGGGGCAGGAGAGAGTTAGGAGTCAAGCAAGAGAGCTGGGAGGGCAGCAGAAGGCACGATCGAAGAGGAGGGTCTTGAGACCGGTCTTTGAAGGAGGCGAGGGAGGGAGGGAAGGAATGAGGCGAAGGAACTGTGGGATGGAGTTCCAGAGTGTGGGGGGCATAGCGTCGCTCACTCAATGTAGTATCCTCCCAGCGCTTGAAACTAAACTAGTTTCCAGTAAGATTCAGAATAAAAATTAGATCAAAAACAACAGTTTTTTTGTTGCACTTTTGAAACCACCCTTGGAAATACCAATGATTTCCTCCTCCACCTCCTGATATTGGCTTCTGTCAGCCAGTGGTCAGAGGGTGAGGGAGGGGAAGCTGTCAGGGAGATGTCTGTGTGTGGGTGTGTTTGCGTGCGTGGATGTGAAGGATCTCACTGGAGGAGGTAATTACCTGTACAGATCTCTGTTGGTAGTGGTACTGGGTAACCGTGCTGTGCGAGGCCGCGATCTCTTGTGATTCAAACTGTTTCTTCACACTCGCCAGGCCCCCAGGTAAGGTGCAAGCTTCCTCCTCTGCAGCCTGGGAACACGGCAAAGTAACACCAGGATTATTACCTCACTCGCTACAGACCCGCGCGCCCATTGAATCTAACCGTTGGGCTAAATTATCCCAGCGTGTGCAACTCCAACACAGTGTTATTAATTAATTTCTATCAAGGTCAACTAGCGAACAGCAGGGAATGATTTGTGGACCAGGATACCAAAGGTTATTTAGCTCCATCCAAATTGGAATTTGTCAGATGAGGTAAATTGGCACGAGTTGCAGAAAATTCGACCGCGCAGAATTAGGTTTGGGTGTGGGGATGTTTGGGTGTGGGGGGGTAGGGGTGTGGGTGTGTGTGGGAGTGGGTGTGGGGTGTGGGGTGTGGGGTGTGGGGGTGGGTGTGTATGGGGGTGGGTGGGTGGGTGTGGGGGGTTAGGGGTGTGGGTGTGTGTGGGGGTGGATGTGGGGTGTGGGGGTGGCTGTGGGGGTGTATGGGGGTGGGTGGGTGTGGGGGTGTGGGTGAGCGCAAACAAGACATTGGGGGGGGGGGGCTTTTCAGGAGCTACAGAAAGAGATGCTCAGCCTGAAAAAAAAAGTTCATGTTTTCCATCTTAGCTCATTGTTGGAGTCACAAAAGAGTCCATCGCTTAACATGAATCACAATTTCCCAAATGAACCAATTTAAAGGGCGGCTGGTCCCAATCATACAAGTTAAACCCCACCAATTCATAATAATAAATAACTTGGTCATTTGGAGCTCACACCCAATTCCAAGGGCAGCAAAGAACTCGTTGCCACCCGCTAATGTATTTATGAGAGATCAAAAAGCAAAACGTCATCACTCTTAAAACCGTACAGTTTAGGCACTTTAGACTTCAAGAAGATGGATAGACAACAAAGGAATTCGCAGTCACCCAGTATCACTCTCCCCATCCAGGTACTCGCAAGACACAGTTCTCTGTGTGTACTTAGAATATCTCCTGCTGTTTCCAAAGAGGGAACCCATTTTAATCTCTGATATCTGATAGGATTCATGTACAGAAATCAGTGACCGATGTGGCAATCAGACTTAGACATATGACAGCTGTCTAAGACATCATTCATTGGGTTGAGGATGTGTGATGGCCAGGCTGCGTGCTAAGAATGGAATGGAAGGAGATTAATTCCTACACACATTCCGATGACAAAAAAAAGCCCCACTGAGAATAAGGATAAGTAATAACCTTTGCAGTTGATGTAGTGTCTTTTCACGCAGAAAGCAGAGAGGTTGTCAGTGACATTGGGTGGTGGCATGAATCAAGAACTAGACACTGGCTCTAGGGTTGGAAGGCTGCCGAAAGATGGAGTGAGATACTATCATAGATTTCTTATGGACAAAGGGATTAAGGGATATGAGGATAAGGTGGGGGCAGATGGAGTTAGATTAGAAAATCAGACATGATTTTATTGAATTAACGGGGGACAGGCTTGAGGGGCCGAATGGCCTACTCCTTATTCTTATGTTTATACCATCAAGATTATTACGAATGTCCACATCAGTACAATGAATACAAAACAATACACAATACTGCGTTAGTTTAACTGCTTACTTATCTTAATAACAACAACAGTATAATCTTCGCATTTGATATAACACTTTATCACATCTGTGGAGACATCTGAAAGCGCTTCACAGAATAGACTGTATATTTTAGGGTTTAATCTACCCCATCAGCCAGGATAAATGCCAAATATGCCCACAAAATATACAGTCAATTCTCTAAACAGTATATTCTGTGAAGCACTTTGAGACGTTGATAAGATGTGAAAAGTGCTGTATCAAAATGCAAGGATTATTTTTATTATAATAAATATCATTCAGTACTTTTTCCTTACTCACTTCTCAGTGTTAAGTCCCAATTAACTTAAATTTGGTTGTGGACAGTGTCAGACCTGGAAGTTCACAGGACACGACACAAAAACTGGCAATCCGATGTAAAGAGATGATAAGTGGATTTAATGTGCAATGGGGCTTGTGGGATTTGCTGTGCGAGGCAGTTACACACAACCGCATTCTGGAGGCACAAGCTTTTATCCTGCATCAAAATCTACTCAATATTTGATCCGAGTTCCTAACACTGACACTTGAGGGGCAAAGATGTTCTATTTCTTGCAGATAATGAAGGGGTAGCTCACAGCGTTTGTGAGAATCATCCCAGAAAAGTGACACGAGAGCTGTTTTTTTTGATAAGGTCTGAGATGCTTCAACACCTGAAGCCTCACATTTTTCAATTAGAGGAACTTTCGCACACAAGTCCTGCATTCTCTGTGAAAGTCAGAGGGGAGACCTTTGATCAGATGCGTTTCCTCAGTTTCCTCTGTATTGCTATCTGGCTGATCACTTATCTCTTATCTCCCTGCTGTTTAATCTTCCCTTTACATTTCAGGATATAGGGCAAATATAGAACGCTTTGTGTGTGTGGTTTTTGGGTGTTTTTTCTTGGAAGATCTTTTTGTAAATGTTGGGTGGAATGGGGGGTAGGGGGTAGGGGGGGAGAGGAGGAGGGTGCTTTTTCATAAAATGGCCTCAGCCAACACTGATGACATCACCACCTCCGAATGAGGCAACAACATTAATTCAGTGTAGGAGTCATGGGCCGTCTTCAATCACTTGTCAACCCAATGGCATTCCATTGCTCAACAGGTCGTTTGTATTCAGCAATACCTCCAGAGCAAAAATATATATCACCAATCACTCAGTTAAACTTAGCCAACAGAATGACACCTGTCAACAAACTACAAGGCCATGTGAAGCTTCAACAAGTTTCTTTTATCGTAAGGCAACGATAAGGTCAACACGCTATTTATAATGATTACACAGGCCACAAGTAACCCACACTGCCGCTGGCCCGTACGCATACAGGAATCAAGTTATTAAGCGAGCACACACTGGTAGTTCCTAGCAGCTGGACAGTCACAGGCAAATTAATTTGTGATTTTAATTTCCTGCGTTCGTGTCTATCACTGTAAATCCAAGTGGTTCCTATGATTTCCATCAGCCTACGGGTTGGTAGGTGATGTGTGGCTCACTTCAACCAGGAAAACTGCTCAGAAATGATAATAATAATAATAATAATACTTGCATTCAGTACAGCGCTTTTCACGTCTTCTAGACGGTGTCTCAAAGCGCTTCACAGAATACACTGTAAAGTGAATTGACTGTATATATTTGTGGGCCAAACGCGGCAGCCAATTGCACACAGCAGGGTCCCCTACAAACGATCGTGGATTGAAATGACCAAATTTTTATTGGTCCCTATCTCAATTAGTCTGCAGCAGCATAAAAAGTATTCAGAGGGTTGGAATCCCAGCATGAGGGGGAGAGTAAAGCAGTGACACACAAGCATTCTTGTTTCAGCAAAGCGGGGAGGGAGAGGAAAGCACAGCAACTTCACATTAACACAAGCACCAAAACGCAACGGTAAAACCCCCCAGAGATAACACTCAGAAACCGACACTCAGCTCCTGTAATACAATGGCTGTGTCTATCGGTGTTAAAGTGGGAGCAGAATGGTACCCTGTGGAGCTCCTGTAGCTCAGTGGTTAGAGCACTCGCTTTACAAGCGTGAGACCTGTGTTTGAATCCAGGCAGATCAGGGCAAAACCTTGGGCAAGTTTCCTTACTTCAAACAGGCCTAATAATAACCCCTCCCCCCCCCCAAAAAAATACAATAATAAAAAATTGATCATTTTCAACCCACGACTGTTCATGGGGACGCTGCTGTGCGCAATTGGCTGCCGCATTTCGCCCACAAATATACAGTCAATTTACTTTACACTATATTCTGTGAAGCGCTTTGAGACGTCAATAAGATGTGAAAAGCGCTATATCAAATGCAAGGATTATTATTATTGTTATTACCCTCGTTCGCTGAACGCTGTAAATGAGCCTAGGCTAAATTAGAGAGAGCTTGAATAGACCGACACTTAACGTACTAATGTCTAAATACATAAAATCGTCACTTACAAGACCAGAAGCGTTGCTGCTTTCCTTCTTAGAAACCGCCGCCTGATACAGGGCCATTCTCTCCTTCAGTGGGATGTTTTCTTGGATATCTAAAGGCACAGCGAGAGCTGTCTCTGGCTTGTCTGATGTAGGGGCAGCTGTGTGGGGGGGGTGAAGAGAGAAAGTGATAGCAGTGTTAGAGCTAAACCATTTTATAGTGGCGTCTCAGTAATAAGTCTGGCAGCATTTTGCAAAGAAAAATATTATCTGTTACTGTATCTAGGACAGTATTTTCCTGGCTAGACATGGAAGGAAATTTAGCAGATAAATAAAATATGTTACATATAAATAAAATATATTATGTACATTGACGTAGCGCCTTATCACGTCTGTGATAAGGTACCCCAGGGATCCATCCTCGGCCCCCTCTTCTTCCTCATCTACACGCTCCCTCTTGGGGATGTCATCCGCAGACATGGGGCACACTTCCACATGTACACGGATGACACCCAACTCTATCTCTCCACCTCACTTTGTGACCCCCCCAGTCCCCTGATGTTCTGTCAGCTGCCTGTCAGACATCAGGGGCTGGATGAGCACAAATTTCTTGCAGCTGAATGTCGACAAGACAGAGGCCATACTCCTTGGCTCTCGTCAACATCTCCAATCACACGGCTCTCACCTCCTCCACCTTCCCGGCCTGGCCCCAAAAACTCTCTGAACCTGTGCGCAAACTTGGCATCAGGTTCGACCCCCAACTGTCCTTCTTGCCCCACATCCGGTCCCTCACCAGCACCGCCTTCTACCACCTCCGATGGATCGCCCGTCTCCAGCAATACCTCACCATAAAAGCCACTGAAACCTTGGTCCAGGCCTTTGTCACCTCTCGGTTGGACTATTGTAACGCTCTCCTCTCCGGTCTCCCCTCCACCACAATCCACAAAATCCAACTGATCCAAAGCTTTTCCGCCCACATACTCACCCACTCCAAGCTTCGCTCCCCCATTACCCCAGTTCTTGCCAGACTTCACTGGCTCCCTGTCCCTGAGAGGATCGACTTCAAGTTCCTCACCCTTTTCTTCAAGTCCCTCCACTCCTCTGCACCCCCCCTACCTCTCTGATCTCCTCTCCCCCCAACCCAGCACCCGCTGCCTTCGTTCCTCTGGGTCTGGCCTCCTCCATGTCCCCCCGAATCCTTCGCTCCACCCTCGGTGGCTGTGCCTTCAGCCACTACGCCCCGAGGCTCTGGAACTTCCTTCCTCACTCCCTTCGCCTCGCCTCCTCTCTTCCCAGTTTCAGGTCACAGTTAAAGACCTTTCTCTTCGACCGCGCCTTTGGTCACCTTTCTCCCCCTGCCCCTGGCTCGGTCCCGGGATCCGCTATTGTGAATATACAGAATATACTGTAAAGTGAATTGATTGTAATTTTGTGGGCGAAACGCAGGAGGCAGTTGTGCACAGCAGCGTCTCACAAATAGTCGTGGATTGACTGACCAAATTCTTATTCATTAATCATTATTTTTGAAGGTTTTGTTACCTACCTCCGGGAAAGCGATCCCCCAATCGACCAACAACCGGTTTCCAACTTACCACTGGTTAAACAGAGGTGTGTGGAGTAAGGAAACTTGGCCAGTGTTTCGATATATGGTAATTACACTCCAGTAATTATGGAAACAAAATATTCGCACTACAGAATGTGTTTTAGTACAAAGAGCCTTTAAGGTGCTTTGTACTGTCCAGGCAACTCTAGGTGGCAGTAATGTACATTTGTAAGTAAGACAATTTTCCAGCAATATAGCAAACGTTTGTATTTCATGTCTCATTGGTAATCATGGTTAAAAAATCATACAATATTTGGGGATTTTGGGGGCGTGATTTGCTTTTTGCAAATTCTATGTCAGTTTAAAAATGTCCTAACAATTCAGTCACAAAGACCGTTCTTTAAATTGGCTCAAAGATTTTTTTAAAATCTAATAATAATAATAGTATTTGATGCACAACACTTTCTCACGTTCGTTGAGACATCTCAAACAAACACAATGACATATGTAGAGTGCCTTTCACATCGGGGACTGTCAACGCGTTTCACAGATTACACACATCGTCAATGTGAATCAACCGTATATTTCGTGGGGGCGAAAGGTGACAAAATAAAAAGGCGCGAGTTTTCAGCTGAGAGAGAGAAAAAATCTAAAAGGAACGAAGACATCTTCTCACACAAGGAGGGAAGAGATTTCCAACAGGGGAACAGTTGATTTCCACAGCCCACGTAGACTAGAGCGTGGGGGTTGGAATCATTTGAGGGAAAGACTCTGAGCTTCACCGAAAGGAAGTGTAATCCTATCTTCTCAGCTGTGACCACCCACCCACTCCTCAATCCATTTCCAGCACCGAAACGGTCAATGTTTGGATTGGCTGACAGACAGATTGTTAGGCCAAACAAGTTACAAGTTTATCATCTTTGCGAAATGTACCCCGCTTAAGCTACCCCGCGAGAGGACTGTGAAATATATATTTTTTTAAAAAGTGCTACTTAAACATGTGACAATTGCAACCGGTAACTTATGAGGTATTAAGAAGTCATCCTACCCGCAAACATCAAATCATTTAATTATCTGTAGATTATCACAGCACGGAAAGGCACCATTCAGTTAAAAACAAGTGATAATAATTCACAGCCTGTGTAGACTAGAGCAAGTCCTGTAGCTCAGTGGTTAGAGCACTCGCATTACAAGCATGAGACCTGTGTTCGAATCCAGGCAGGTCGGGGCGAAACCTAAGTTTTTTTTACTTCACACACACGTCTAGTGATAATCCGTCCCCCAAAAAAAACCCACAATAATAAGATTGGTCATTTCAATCCACGACTGTTTGTGGGGACGCTGCTATGCACAATTGGCTGCCGCATTTCGCCCACAAATATACAGTCAATTCACTTTACAGTATATTCTGTGAAGCGCTTTGAGACGTCGATAAAATGTGAAAAGCGCTATATCAAATGCAAGGATTATTATTATTATCGTCTTCTCTTCATGCTTCTTGTTTCAACCAAAGCTTCAGTTCAATCACTTCAAAAAAAAATCATTCACACCCATCCCTCTTACTTACTTCTCCGAAAGTGGTGGCGCTTTCAGCCACTACGCCCTGAAACTCTGGAACCCTGTCGCTCTATCTCTCCGCCTTATTCATGCCTGAAGATCGACCATGCATACGGACACCTCCCCTCTCACACTCCCAGGCTACACTGCGTGAGGGGTGCTGTGTAAATGCAAGTTGTTGTTGTTGTCGATGATGATGACGATAATGAAAGTGACGACTTTAATTGGGTTCAAATGAGTCATCGTTCATGGGACAGCCTATCTATCTCAACAAGAGAGATAATAATAATCCTTGCATTTGATATCGGGCTTTTTCAGGTCTTCTAGATGTCTCAAAGCGCTTCCACAGAATATACTGCAAAGTGAATTGACTGTATGGGCGACTGTGTGGGCGAAACGCGGCAGCCAATTGCGCATAGCAGCGTCCCCCACAAACAGTCGTGGATTGAAATAACCAATTTATTATTTGTTTGGAGGGATTATTATTAGGCGTGTGTGTGTGGAGTAAGATAGCTTGCCCGAAGTTTCGCCCTGACCTGCTTCGCCTATGCCTGGAATTGAACCCAGGTCTCGCGCTTGTAAGACGAGTGCTCTGACTGACCAATGAGATACAAAGTACTCCCCGAGATCGTTGGGAGTGGCAGCTACCACAAAAAATAGCAGTCTCTTTTCACCGTCTGTTTGTGGGGGGAAAATAAAAGTGATGTGTGAGCTCCATGTGAGACAATACATGTTGGGTTAATTGTCCACATTCCACATGTTGACGAGACACTTGTGAGCTGAAAAAAGCAACCATCCAAATCACCACATGTTCCTTTTAAAATGCTTTAACCTCCCCCCACCCTTTCTTGGTTCCTCCAGTTCTGACCAGCTATCAGGTTTATGCTATTAGATTAGATACAGTACTTGCACAGCAACCTCTTAAAATAAACTCCAGTCATCATTTCTTTTTATATAGAAGAAAAGAGACACAGAGAGAGAGAGAGAGAGAGAGAGAGACAGACAGAGAGGGAGGTCACATTTTATCTTACTCAAGCAGTTTAATAAAAAACTACTTTTTACATTTGAACGAGGTTTTGCTACCGTTTTCTAACTCAGTCGAGAGAATTTATCCCAATTTGCTATCTTCCTCTCTCTCTGACTATCTACCAGAACAGATCTGAAGTATCTAATGACACATCGGAGAGATTTGTAAGTCAGGGGCTCAGATATCAGTGGAAGGTGAAGTGAGCACAATGTCAAGTACGTTCTGAAACTAATTCAGGTTTCTGATTTGCTGCACCAGCCAGCCAGCCCTTAATATAATACTAATAATCCTTGCATTTGATATAGCGCTTTTCACATCTTATTGATGTCTCAAATCGCTTTACAGAATATACTGTAAACTGAATTGACTGTATATTTGTGGGCAAAACGTGACAGCCAATTGCGCACAGCAGTGTCCCCACAAACAGTTGTGAATTGAAATGACCAATTTTATTATTATGTTTATTTTTGGAGGGATTATTATTAGGTGTGTGTGTGTGGAGTAAGGAAACTTGCCCAAGGTTTCGCCCTGACCTGCCTGGATTCAAACACAGGTCTCACACTTGTAAGGCGAGTGCTCTAACCACTGAGCTACTTGTTACATACAGTCAAGTATATAACAAGAGAACTTCCAAGGCAGATGTCTCAAAGGATATTTAATGCACACACACACACACACACACACACACAAAGTCAAAAGCTGATGAGGATGAAATCACTAACACTATGTTCCTCTAGAGATATTACTGCGCTTTAATAATCTAATATCCTAAATGACATTACTGTTTGAAATAATTAGGGATTATTCACAATAAATCAATTTCCATCATTTCCATAAGATTCCACCCTCCCCACCCCTCCCTCCCACCACTAACATTTCACATGATTTGATAAGCATTACTTTGACACACACACACACACACAGATTATCCTTGCATTTAATATAGTGCCTTATCAGGTTGTTGAGATGTCTTCGTTCACCTCTCATGTCCTCTCATAAGAGTGCCCCTGACAGCAAAATACATAAATAGGCCCAGAAGACGGATGCTCCTTTATACTCTGTAGGTGCTGCATGGGATTTGCAGGGGAGGTAAAGCGCTACATTTTGCCCACACAAAACACAATCACTATACACTTTTACAGTATATTCTGTGAAGCGCTTTGATTCGTCTCAAAGACATGACAAGGCGCCGTATCCAATAAAAATCCACGTCTGGCTTATTAAACATCGAGTCGAGTGTCATTGAAATTCCACCTCGATTCGATAGCAGAAGTCAAAACATAACTCCCATAACTGTGTGTGTTTAGCTAAAGGAATGGTTTACAATGAGAAAAGTCCTGGTTTACACGGATGTGCAGTCTACAGTGTAATTCCCTACGTGTATGTAAACTGGCCGTGAGCAGAATGCACTGTACTTACCCCCACTTTAATTCAATAAGACTTTGCCCGAGCGGCGGCTAATGTAGAAAAGCTAATGGCCCTTTAACCCCGTGCCAGCGGGTTTCTATCTAATGTCCAGCTCGAGTGAAAATCCCCCTTTGTGGCAGCTCTTCACTGGAGTCCAGCTCCAGTCCAGCCCTGTCTCGCCCTCACTCCTCTCAGACTGCACAGTGACAGCTGATTTTTATTTTAGCCTCTCGCAAAGCAAGGGATCTGACTATTTTTAGGAGGTGAGGCCTATAGATCCTTGTGTTCATCACTGGGGCTCCAAACTTACCCCGCAAGACAGACAGATAGATAGACTCACTCATACCGCCCTTTGCATGTCTTTAACACCTGTTAAACCAATCAACCCGATCAGTGTGTGGACGGTGTTATAAAGAGAAGCCATTAGGTGAAGTTCACACTATAATTATCAATCCCTCTTAGTGCAGGGGGGTTATTGAGTAATGCTCTACAAGTCCAGATCGTTGAAAGTGTAGAAATTAGAAAGTGGTTCCACAGACTAATCTCACTCTTCAGTTGGCGTCAGACCTTCATTTAAATGCAATGAATACTTAGAACATTATTGATCCATGGCTTATATTAAGTGAGTAATCAATGAGCAGGCAGGGTTAGCTCGTTGAGTGTTTCTCCACTCATAACAATAATAATCATCTTTACATTTATATAGTGCTTTCCACGTCTTATCGACGTCTCAAATCACTTAAACTACTTTCAAACGGGGGAAATTGACTTTTTATTTTAATTTTAAATACAGTTTGCAGCTGCTTTTAATCTTTTTTAAAAAAAAACACACGCTGTGACCTCTGCAACTTACTCTGGAGCTCAGAGAAATCTTAAGTTGTGCCTCACACTCCAAACATCCTCAGCCCAGACTCTAATAGAAAATGGAACTAAAATACTGTGCATCCTGTGATTAGCCTCACAAGCGGCTCATCACTGAGCTCAACTGGATGACATCATTTCCCAGTTGGTACCATATCCCCTTTCCCTAACGCACATCCATTAGGGTAAGTTTCCTCACTCCACACACATACGCGCACACACACACACACCACAGTCTACCGAGCGGCAAGTAGCAACCCGGTCATCAGTCGATTGCTGGGATTTGGCCGCTTGATCGGGTCACTGCTGCGCGCAATTAATTGACTGTCGTGTTTCGCTCACAAAGCGCACAGTCACTCACTTTTTTCAGTATATTCCGCAAAGTGCTTTGAGACGTCTCGAAGACGAGAGCAGGCGCTGTATCAAATGCGAGGATTATTATTATTGTCTTTGAAAGAGAGTCCAATTTATTCCTAAATTTCTCCTGTGGCTCAGTGGTTAGAGCACTTGTCTTGCAAGCTGGGGAAACCAAGCTGGGGAGACCTGTGTTAGAATCCAGGCAGGTCAGGGCAAAACCTTGGGCAAGTTTCCTTACTCCACAAGCCTAATAATAATCCCTCAAAAAAAAACACATAATAAAAAAAATTGGTCATTTCAATCCACGACTGTGTGTGGGACAATGCTGTGCGCAATTGGCTGACGCGATTCACCCACAAATATATACAGTCAATTCACTTTACAGTATATTCTGTGAAGCGCTTTGGGACGTTGATAAAATGTGGAAAGCGCTCTATCAAATGCAAGGATTATTATTGTTTTTTTTAAATAAATAAAATAAAAAATGATCACTAAAGAGACCTCTGTACTGATAGGAAACAAAACCTATGGAACCACAGAGATACAAAGGCTAAAGATGACAATAAGTTTGATGGGTGGTGAACCAAAGTCTAATCTGATTTGATATTGCCATTTCTACAGTTAATAGGTAAGTAAGTAAGTAATCCTTACATAGGATTTATATAGCGCTTTCCACGTCTTATCGATGTCCCAAAGCGCTTCACAGAGTTTGGGGAAGGAAAGTAGGAAAATTAATTGTATATTTGTGAGCAAAAAGGTGCCATATTTGAGGAATCATCAATGAGATCACAAACAACTGGAGTTTGAAGCTTTGTTCAATTAATTTCTACAAAAGATTTCCTTCCCTCTGCTTCAGTCAGTGGAAGCTTACAGATACTGTGGCTTCTCAAGTTCATCGATCAGCCCTCTTCAGTGTATGAAAGCCTAGACTTTTATGACCACTCTCCCTCTCTCTCTCCTCCTCCTCCTCCTCCACACACACACCATATGCATTACACTCGCTGGCACGGAATTGCCTTTAGGATAATGGGACGCAAGCTTGAGTTTCACACGCGATCCAGCAGTCAATGTAGCTGGATCATATAGCCCCGTCTAACACGTTGAAAGATTTCTTGCCATTGAGAAAGAGGGAATTTGAGCAAGTGCTAATCACAATGGAATGTGCCCAATGTAGTGGAGTTTCCTCAAAATCTAACTCTAAACTGTGCGGTGGTCAGAGTATCTGCATATCCCCCCCCCCCACCCACCGCCCCCCAGGAATAAACAACCTGGAGTTAAACTGAAAAATCTAGATGCAGTGTAGCTGTAACTAGCCCGAAGCTATACCAATCATCTGAACTCTGAGATTAGATTACAGCCGTGAAAAATCACTCTCTGCCTGTATGTGTAAAACCTGTATAGTTTCAGGCTCACTGTGGTGGGGGTGGGGGTTTCCAATTGGTTTCGAAGCTAGCAACGTTTATTTCTGCAGACTGTCACCGCGAGACCATTCCAGGTCTGGGTGGGTGAGTAACATTTACACAAGAGGATAAAAAAATACAGTTCTGTTAATATTAGCCAACTCTTTTCGTTGAGAATGATCTGTAATTATCGCGAATTCACCCCAAAACCCTACAGTTACTTCACTTGACAGTATATTCTGTGAAGCGCTTTGAAGACGTGATAAGCATTATATCAAATACAAAGATTATTATTTTTATTATTATTTACTCTGTAGTGTTAGAAGATAATACTAATGTATAATGTATAATGCTAATGTACACTAATACTAATATATAATATTATAATATGATATATTAGTATATATTATATAATATTATATATTAGTATTATATATAATATTATACAAGTCTGGCATATTAAATATTAGGGTCCATATAGATATCAAAACAAAAACATAACTCCTCCTTATATATATTTATATAGAAAAAATACTTTTTTTAGATAAATGGACTGTTTAGAAAGCAATATAATACTGAACATGACAAGTAAAAGATTATCTATTAAAGGGTTTTGGCTAGCAGGATTAAGAGGAACAGAGAGTACAGAATTCTAGTCACTGATTAGCCTACATTTACATTTTCATGTAAATTTTTGTGTCGGGGGGACGTCCCAAAGCACTGGACAACCAGGGAATATTGTTGACAAAAAAAACTAATGGAAAAACAAGTGGCTATCTTTGTGAAGCGTGGGTGGGGGTGGGGGGAGGGGGAGGAAATATTTACTCTGTTAGCATGTGATGCCAGATTAGTTAGAAAATGGACTTTCTGTCATAGCTTAAATACCGCATTATATTTAAACACAGGACCTCTCTCGTCTCAAATACCTGGAGATTTTCTGAGGAACATTCCAGCCCTGGTTTGCATTCTCTCCCAGCAGGACATCAAACCCGCAGCCCTGCTTCGGACACTCAAAACTAAAACTAAATGAAACCGACCAACTCTGTACCAACTCTCTGTCTGCCCTTAAATGGCCAATGCTTTACAGCAACTTCAGCAACACCTTTAGAGCCTTGCGAATGACCATTCTGGAGCTCCTGTAGCTCAGTGGGTTAGAGCACTCGCCTTACAAACGTGAGACCTGTGTTCGAATCCAGGCAGGTCAGGGCGAAACGTTGGGCAAGTTTCCTTACTCCACACACACACACACATGCCTAACAATAATCTGTCCCAGAAAAAAACAATAATAAAATCGGTCATTTCAATCCACGACTGTTTGTGGGGACGCTGCTGTGTGCAATTGGCTGCCACGTTTCACCCACAAATATACAGTCAATTCACTTTATAGTACATTCTGTGAAGCGCTTTGAGACGTCAATAAGATGTCTTATGTCTAGAAGATGACTAGAAAAGCGCTATATCAAATGCAAGGATTATTATAATATTATTATATTCTACATGTCGCACACACAAACGATCAAAGATATAAGTGAAACATTTTCAAACAGGCGGAGTTTTTAAAGAAGTCAAGTTTGCCACAATTTCTCTATCTGTGCTAGATGGAATCTAAAAGGCAAACAGTAAACATCCATAAACCCTGGTTAGCTAATCACATCGTTATTGCAACACACAGAGCACGCTTTTAGCAGATGTCCTTTTTTTGGTGGAGGGTGGGTGGGGTGGGTGGCTGGGTGTCTGACACACGCAAGAGGGGGAACCCATGGCCATGTTTAACAGTCTCCAAACTGAACTGAGAATTCCATGATAATCATCTTAGATGATTATTAGCGTTAGTAACGCTTTTTCCGTCTTCTAGACTGTGTCTCAAAGCGCTTCACAGAGTATACTGTAAAGTGAATTGACTGTATATTTGTGGGCGAAACGCGGCAGCCAATTGCGCACAGCAGCGTCCCCTAAACGGTTGTGGATCGAAATGAACAATTTTTTTTTCAGGGTTTAAGATCAAATGTGCGGAGTAAGGAAACCGCCCAAACGTGCGGAGTAAGGTTTCGCCCTGACCTGCCTGGAACTGAACACGGGTCTCTCTCCCTTGCAAGGCACGTGCTCTAACCACTGAGATACAGGGACTTCACCACTCCTTAGGCGCATATTGGTAAGAGCCAAAGCTTGGAGTGAGGTGGGGGAGCCCAGAGGATGTGTCGCACTTGCCCTACCCTACCAGCTCAGCTTTGAGGAGATCCTATTTACCCACCACCCCCTGCCCCCCCACACCCACCCTCACCCCCACCCACCCCACATCCCAGTGAGCAATGGCTCCACCAGTTGTGGGGATGTGGTGCTTAAGTAACAGCTGCTTTGCTCTCCAATAGTTAGTAATGGACTGTAGCAGATGTCCATCTACCCACAGTGTTAGGAAACAGCTCTCTCCAGGAGACTGAATCCATAACCTTAGACAGAGCGATGCAATTTAATGAAATTATTTTGTATATATATATATGACACAAAATTTCATTGTGATAAGGAGCTTTGCTGAGAATTCCACATACAACAAATGATACATTCGGCAATGGAATAAGATGTATTTATTTTTAAATTCATCTTTCCCATGAACTACATTAAGCTCAGTTCCCGTACTTTGGGGGAAGGGATGGACCTTGAGGTATTTCCTTGGAGGAAGGAAAAGGCAGTAAATGCATCCTATTGGAAAAAACCCTGGCTGGGTAGGTGGGTGAAGGGTAGGGGCGGGATGTGAGGGACAGACACAGGGAAAGGAAAAACAGTGACACACACATTAAACAAAAAGTACAACATCTTCGATTTCATGGTATCATCTCAGAATTTTAGTGAAAACACTTGGGTCGTAACTTTATAAAGAAATAAACATAGAAGATTTGGATCGGTTAAATGGACACAGTCTGGCCAGCGAAGCTGAGCTGAAAGTACAGTAGAGTACGGGGGCATTTAACATGTAGTTTAAAATGTTACAGTACTTACCCATTGCGTGGTTCGACTGTTTGCCTTCCGTGGTTATAGTAGTTTCAGGTTCTCTACTAACTGCGTGATCTAGAACTGTGAACGAGTTGCCCGGAGGAGTTTTAAGCTGCTGCTTTGATGGTGGCGAGATCGAACCTCTGCCTCTCAGTTCCTGTAACAGGACAAAGGGAGAGAGAGAGAGAGAGAGAGAGAGAGAAAAAAAAAAGTCTGCAATGCTAATGGCTATTTGGAAACATCTGCGGTTTTCCTCATGCAGTTTTTTTTTGCTGCTTCAGCTCTCTTATCAGCGAAACTGATCATACAGTAACGCACAGAGAACAGACACTCTCAAACCACCACACACAACAAGAACCCTGGCAATTTCAATCATTTTCCCAGCGCAGATCCTTTTTTTAAAAAAATAATAAAATATGTATTAAACAGGAACCATGTTCCTGTTGCCTGATAAACAAAAGGCATCAGGTGTGGCACACAGCGTAAGGTAGACTATTAGCACAATACCATTGTTCAGCTGTCGGTTAGCAACAAGCTCAATGCTAATTCACTGAGAAATGTTCAATCCTTAAACGCCTGATGCAAAGTGTCTTTATTGGAGTAAAACTAAACAACAACTTGCATGTTATATACAGTGCCTTCCGAGCGGGCTTGGCAGCTCAGAGTACTTTACTGCTTTAACACCTTTAATAATAATAACAATACTTACCTTTGATGTAGCGCATTATCGTGTAATTGAGACCTTTCAAAGCGCTTCCATGGAATATATTGTAAAGTGTAGTGACTGTGTATTTTCTTTTTTTGGTGGGTGGGGGAGAGAGCAAAATGCTCCCAGATGTGATAAACATATCGTTTAAAGGTTCGAACACACTTTAGCAGTTTGCGTTTCTCACTATAATAATCTCGACAGTGGCGGAGCATGACGTCGAGCCAAGAGGAAGGTGTTCAGGTGCGATCTGAAGATGGGGAAGGAAGGGGCGAGGCAGAGGGATTAGAGGAAGAAGAATGTTACAGAGTTTCAGGGCGAGTCAGGAACTTGCTTAATAGGTTTTACAAGTTGCTTAAGAATTTAGTCTTTTTTTAATATACAAATGTGCGACTTTCCTCAATGAACCCCCCTCCCCACCCCTAATCTCCTTATTCTCCAGTGACAAGGATCGCACAGACTTTTCTCAAACCAAGAAGTTCGCTCGCAGCCCCATGATCTGCGTTCCTGCTATTTGTTGAGTTTGAACACTCTCACCGATGGATCACATAATTGACTAGTTATTCGTGCAAACAAACATGCTGGTGACCAGCCTTAGGGAAGTGGAACGTGAGAGCAAAGGAAGGCATGCAGAGAGAGAGAGAGAGAATGACATGCACAATTCTGTATTAACGTTCATCTCTGATAGGTATCAATTGAATTCTGAAGCTTCCTCTGGAAAACTCTGCAATCACAAGCTTTGAGTTGTCAGTTCAACATGGAAATCTTTGAGCGAACCTGTGATATTTTGTACCTTTAACAATGCGCTTGTAAGAAGCCATTCAACAGTTTATCATATAATTATGCAAATATTTATTGGAACGCTTAATTGGAGGATCCCAACGGGTCTCACAAAAGCTACTTTATTTTAAGATTCAGGAGTTCAATTTGAGTGCACAATGGTGATACAACGAAGCGCTCCGAGAGGCCGCCCAATGTGGAGGGCGCTAAATGAATCCAAGTTGTTGTTGTTGTTGATTGTAACCTACATGGCCTTGCGCCCCCACCCCCACCCCAACCTCCCACCTCTCCGAACTGCTGTCCCTCTATGAACCTCCCCGTCCCCTCCGTCCAGTGGGCTCCAGCCTGCTCCATGTCCCCCGCCCGACCTGCCCGACCATCGGCAGACGGTCTTTCAGCCTCTCTGCTCCCATACTGTGGAACTCCATCCCGCAAACCCTTCACCTCGCTCCCTCCCTCAACCTCCTTCAAGACCGGCCTCAAGACCCTTCTCTTCGACCGTACCTTCTGCTGCCCTCCCAACTCTCTCCCTCCCCTACCAACTCTCTCCCTCCCCTCCCAACTCTCTCCCTCCCCTCCCCTCCCCCCTGCCCCTCTCTCTTGCTCGGGTCCCGTCCTGACTGTTCAGCGCCTTGGGACGTCCTCCCGACGTGAAATCGCTCTAGAAATGTCATTTGTTTTTTTTTATTGTAACCTACACCGAAAAGTATTAGCTGTCAACCCCATTCACAACCTGACAAACGCACAATGCCGTTCATACCTTTGCAAATTATTAGCTGGTTAGACTTTACAAACCCTCATTTGCAAAACAAATGTGCTTTCTGCATCGAGGTATATTTTCCATGGTAACGACATGGTCATGTGCTAGCGAACATTACACAGAGATACTGGCAGGGCTTTCATATTAACAGAAGGTTGGCTGTCATATTAGCATGTTTCAGCTACTGAGCTGAAATCCAATTGCCCAAATCCTTCTCTGTTGACAGGTAGGGTCCTGTTGTTTATGCAAATTGCCTGTTTCACCCACAAAATCTACTGTCAATTCACTTTCCAATATATTCTGTGAAGCACTTTGAGACATCTCAAAGACAACAACAACTTGCATTTATATAGTGCCCTCCACGCCAGACGACATTTCAGAGCGCTTGATACGGCACTATATCATTCAGACGTGATAAGGTGAGATATCAAATGTAAGGGTTATTATTATTATTATAATTATCGCACAAGTTCATGTATATTTCTTTGAAGGCAAATGTTTGGCTGATCATGGTATACTTGCTGTGTGATTTACACCATTCTAACTAACTAAAGTATTGTCGGCTTAAGTCTTCATTGCTGTGTTAATTTGCAAATGAAATTATTGGACGACCTTGATTGGAAACATTACACTAGAAGGATAAAAGTACTAAAGGGGAAACAAACTTTAGTCAAAATGGTACACCTATACAATGTCCCTTCCAAACACCTCCTCTGGTTACTGTGGAACACTCCGAGACATCCTAAGTTTAAATAAGTCTCCCATAGTCAGGCAAACATGTTTGTGGGGGACACTGCTGTGCGCAATTGGCTGCTGCGTTTCGCCCACAAAAATGCTGTCAATGTACTTTACAGTATATTCTGTGAAGTGCTTTGGAACACCATCTAGAAGACGTGAAAAGTGCAAGGATTATTATTAGTATTATTATTAGTATTATTATTATGCTCCCAATGCAAAAGGCACAATATACTGTATATATAAAGCTTATTTCTCATTACTGTTGGTATTATCGTTACCAACTCCAGGGAATTTAAATCCATTGAAACCTTTTGCAGATTTATAAAGCGTAGGTAGCCATCTACAAGGTTCATACATGTGTTTCTTCCCAAATCTTGTTGCCCAGTTCAATTTAACAAACAAACACGAGACCATTTTGTCTTGTTAGTCTCAGTTTAATACAAAGCTATTCAGGCCAAATGAATGGGAAGATGCCCTCCTCTACACCCGAGCACAGTGTACAATGTTACATTGACATGACCGGGAGGGAGCATTAGAGCAAGGCTTCAGTAGTTTGTGATAGAACACAATGATCCAAACTTCAAAACATTCAGCATTAGTTGAAAGCATCCGTGTGGACTAACCAGTGGCTGTGAATGTCACCATTTTGTGGAGCTCCGGTAGCTCAGTGGTTAGAGCGCTCATCTTGCAAGCGTGAGACTCGTGTTTGAATACAGGTAGATCAGGGTAAAACCTTTGGCAAGTTTCCTTACTCTACACACACGCACACACACACACCTTATAATAATCCATCCCGCAAAAAAACACAATAATAAAAATTGGTCATTTCAACCCACGACTGTTTGTGGGGACGCTGCTGTGCACAATTGGCTGCATGTTTTACCCACAAAAAATACAGTCAATTCACTTTACAGTATATTCTGTGAAGAGCTTTGAGACGTCTAGAAGACATGAAAAGCGCTATATCAAATGCGAGGATTATTATTATTATTTTCCTGACTGTGGAGTTTTCTACCACACAGAAAACTGTGGTTTAAATTGAGACATTCCTACAGTATTACATGTGAAGATAAACAGCCAGGCTGTGGCGAAGAGAACCCACTCCTCTAGTCCTTTCTTATCATTGCTGTGCGCAATAGGCTGCCACGTTTCGGCCGCCCCCAAAAATACACAGACACTTACAGTATATTCTGTGAAGCGCTTTGAGACGTTTTAACGATGTGATAAGGCAAACTAGAGCAAACCCCAGCGGTGTTCCACAAACATATACTGTATATATATTTTTAAAGAGATTATTACCCCCAGAAAGAGATCTAACAACTGGGTTCCTGAATACTGCCGGGTAAACAGAGGTGTGTGGAGTACGAAAACTCGCCTAAGGTTTCACCCTGCCGGGAATCGAACCCAGGTCCTCTGGCTTGCGAGGCGAGCGCTCTAACCAATATGCTGCAGGACTCCACAAAGAACAGACTAATAGCCACAATAAAAAAGCACACAATAGATAGTTTGAATGTGTGTGTGTATAAAAAACCAAGGTTTCCTTTCTACGCTACTGTTTTACAAGAAACATGAACGGTTTAACAGTATCACACACTGTAACCACTCAACAGACAGTCAGGGCTAAAAATGTGTTCACTTTCAGTGGCTTGGTGTGGGTGGACAAGGCGAGCGTTTTATCTGTGTCTCTCTCTCTCCACTTCACAGTTTGCAATTAATTAACCAACGGGCTGATGCACTGTTGTTACCATTGCTCTTCACTTGAGCTGCAACTATTTTGAGATTAATTATAGTACAGAGAAGCTACAGGTCAGTTTAACCCAAAACGGCTTCAATTATCTAACATTAAACACAGCTACATCCAATAATAATAATAATCCTTGCATTTGATATAGTGCTTTTCACATCTTATTGACGTTTCAAAGCACTTCACAGAATAACTGTAAAGTGAATTGACTGTATATATTTGTGGGCGAAGCACGGCAACCAATTGCGCACAGCAGTGTCCCCCACAAACAGCCGTGGATTGAAATGACCAATTTTATTTGTTTTTTTTGAGGGATTATTATTAGGTGTGTGTATGGAGTAAGGAAACTTGCCCGAGGTTTTGCCCTGATCTGCCTGGATTCGAACACAGGTCTCACTTTGTAAGGCGAGTGCTCTAACCACTGAGCTACAGGAGCAATAATAGGGGCTTTACGAGGCTACTCACACACACTTCACACACTATTCTCTAGCAGTGAGGCTGGTTGGCCCGACATTTGACTCTGTCCCCAGCATTCTGCCACCATACATTAGGTGCTCACAGTTACTGTGCGCAAATGGCTGCCACGTTTCACCCACACAACGTACAGTCAGTTCACTTTACAATATATCATGTGAAGCGCTTTGAGACGTCTCGGAGACCTAAGGCACTATAATCAAATGCAAGAATTATTATCATTATTCTTAATATTTTTCATAGAATCATACAGCACAGAAGGAGGCCATTTGTTCTTCAATGAGCCGTCAAAATCAACCCCACTGCCCCGCTCTCTCCCCACAGCCGTGCAAACCTGTCCTCCCCAAATAAGTATCTATTATTTTTCTTGAATGCAAATGAACGTAACAAAAAGTAGGACATTGGTAAAGCGACAGAAAACTTTCGTCCACCTCCCCACCCACCCATCCTCCCATTTAAGTTGGCTTTAACTGATGTAATCACATTGTTTTCTCCTTGAGCTTATTGAATTATAAACGTTATTGAGTAACAGGAAATGTCTGAATAAAGACGTGGAGTGATATGCTGAAGGCTCAGTGTTTGCATAAAAGCACTTCCTCTGAGTTCTAGCTGATGTGTGAAAGTGAGAAAGAAGCCATAAGATATATACTGTACATATATGGCAAATGTCGCCATTGCAATGCATCACCTCATTCCACAATCATCATTTAAGCATCCTTACTGTTAAGCAACCTATTTTGTATTGGGATTGAATGAATTATAATAATAATAATCCTTGCATTTGATATGGCGCTTTCCACATCTTATCAACGTCTCAAAGCGCTTCACAGAATGTACTGTAAAGTGAATTGACTGTATATATTTGTGGGCGAAACGCGGCAGCCAACAGCAGCGTGTGTGTGTGTGTGTGCGCGTGTGTGTGTCGCCCTGACCTGACCACATGTGTCGGAATTGGATTCTCCAACAGCAACAAAACTGTCAGATAAACAGCAGCGGCGCAGGCTGCACAGTTGTCTCTACTCTTGTGCTCCAAGTCATTCTGTCCAACACCCCATCTCTCCCTCCCTCTCCCCCCTTGCCCTCTTTTCCCCCTTTCTCCCCTGACCCCACTTCTGTGACTGTTTGTGGGACGCTGCTGTGCGCAATTTGGCTGCCACATTTCGCCCACAAATTTACAGTCAATTTTCCTACTCTCCTTCATCCTGCCCCGACCCCTCCCCACCCCTGCTCTTGTCCCTACCTGACTGTGCAGTGCCTTGGGATGTCGACGTGAAAGGCGCTATATAAATGTAAGTTTTGATTGATTTGATTGATTGACCTGCCTGGATTCGAACACAGGTCTCACGTTCCTCAAGCTACAGGAGCTCCAATTAGGTTGCATACACTCTGCATTTACACATGGTGAAAGTTGGGTGGTGGAGGTGAAAGGGGGCGTGGACGACGACAGAACATTGAGCAAACAGTGGAGATGGAAAGAGTAAGTGAAAAAAGACTGAGTTCAAATTACATGCAAATGCCAAGTCATAAATATTTCATGGAGAGACCTAATTAGTGTTGAGCTCAAAGAAACTGGGGTCGGCAGTTAAAAGACAGAAGTCTGTATTGCACCTAACCTCACAGCTGTAGATGCTGGTGACTGACATGGAGGGCTTTGTTGAGGCAATCTGCTGGTTGGTGAGGAAAAGGTTTAAAATGGGTCCATGCTCACACCTGTACAGCTTCAACTATGTGGAGCTCCTGTAGCTCAGTGGTTAGAGCACTAGCCTTACAAGTGTGAGACCTGTGTTCGAATCCAGGCAGATCAGGGCGTAACCTTGGGCAAATTTCCTTACTCCACACACACACACACACACGCCTAATAATAATCCCTCCAAAAAAACCACAACAATAAAATTGGTCATTTCAACCCACGACTGTTTGTGGGGACGCTGCTGTGAGCAATTGACTGCAGCGTTTCTCCCACAAATATACAGTCAATTCACTTTATAGTATATTCCTTGAAGCGCTTTGAGACATCGATAGATGTGAAAAGCGCTTTATCAAATGCAAGGATTATTATTATTATTGTTAATGTCACTACCAGTAAGAGTCTTTTTTTTAAAAAAAAGTATGTTGTTCCCTTTACTGTGAAGATATTTTGAAAGCTTTTCTGGCTTATGTTAGTAACAGGAGTTATACAAGCTTCGCTGTTCAATGTGGGCTTATGCGTTTGTTTTTAAATAACAGCAATAAAAATGTATTTCCGAAACACGCGAACTAATTGCTTAACAACATTTGATGTTGTGATATTTAAATTATGGTGGTATCACTCAGGGCTTCAGCCATCAATACAGTAGTTGAAAGTGGCCTGCACGAAAATGTTTGAATCGAGTCACCTTAATAAAGTAATTCTGAAATTAAGGGGGTGACTCTCAAACACTAACACACACACACTTTGTGGTTGGACATTTTGCGATGTGCTTGTTTCTGACATAGCCGCTTTGTGCTGGCAAAACACGATGCTCTAATAAACAATCCCCACGCCAACACTCAGCTACAATCTGACCACACACTGTAATCTAAGCGAAGAATTTAAACTTCATTTGTCGAAACATTTCCATCATTTTTCTTTTCGAAAAAAAGAAAGCTATTTTAATGCAGGAGCAGCTGAAAGCCATTTTAGCTGCAGCTGCAATGAATCAAATGTGAAACAGAATCCATCTGATTTGCACTAATTTGATGCTGAACTTCGCCTCGATTTACAGAAAGCAGGGTTTGGAGACTCCGCAAAGCAAAAAAGCGCCACTCTCTGCCTTCACGTCGAGGCATTTTGAAGACACATTTTGATGTTTGTAATAGCCCTACATAAAAAATGCAAGGGCTATTATCAATAATAATAATCCTTGTATTTGATATAGCGCTTTTCACATCTTATCGACGTCTCAAAGCGCTTCACAGAATATACTGTAAAGTGAATTGACTGTATATTATCGACGTCTCAAAGCACTTCACAGAATGTACTGTGAAGTGCATTGACTGTATATATTTGTGGGCGAAACGTGGCAGCCAATTGCGCACAGCAGCGTCCCCACAAACAGTCGTGGATTGAAATGACCAATTTTTATAATTGTGTTTTGTTTTTGGACCAATTATGATTAGTCGTGTGTGTGTGTGTGTGTGTGTGTGTGTGTGTAGTAAGGAAACTTGCCCAAGGTTTCACCCTTACCTGCTTGGATTCGATCACAGGTCTCATACTTGTAAGGTGAGTGCTCTAACCACTGAACTAGAGGAGTTCCTAATTATTATTATTATTCCTAAGAACTGTACCTCCAACAATGCCACACCGTCCCAAACACATAATTAGTGCGTCAACGTAGAATAATACAATGTGATTCCAAGTCCAGACATAGGGCTTGAACCCCCTACCTTCTGACTCGGGAGGTGAGAGCGCTAGCACTGAGCTAGGCTGACATACGCGTTTAATTGAAATACCCTTTTTCATTTCCCTCTCCGAAATGCACTCGATTCTTTGAGCTAATAAATTATGTATTGCAACAGAACTGAGCTGACAGTTTGACAAAGGGTGGGTAATAATATTTGACTTAGATAAACATGGTGAACTAAGAGGGGCTCCAGTGACTTTTGTTGATACTGTATATATGGCAGGGGTGAGGAGTTGGATATTTTAAGCCAGCTGGTTTATTAAACTCTATCCAAATTGTTTAAAAAGAACATCATTTCTGGATTCATTCCCGAATAGTTAGTTCCTGGAAAAAGAAACAATACAGTAATAAAAACCAGCCTCGCGTTAGCTCACAACCAAAAGCCTTCATCTCAAGGTTAGGTTTGGGCCAGTTTTACAGGAACAAGTTGATCGTAAGGATGTGATTCATCAATTGGATGCCTTCCCTTTAAGGCCCACCCCACTTTGCTTGGCTGTACAAAAACGTCCTCAGCCCAGTGGGGGTGGGTGGGGGGGTGGGGGGGTGATGACACAATTCATCTCAGGCAATGATGTGTCAGCCAACTGACTTGAATTAGCTGCAGTAATAATCCTCGCATTCAAAACAGCGGCTTATCACCTCGTGGCGAGATGTCCCGAAGCGCTTGGCGGGACATGCTGTAAAGTGAAGTGACTGTGTATTTTGTGGGGGAAACACAATTGCAGCAGCTTCCCCACAAACAAGCCGTGGATTCAGCAACTGAGGAGAGATATTTGAGGAGTGAAGGGGTGGACGTGAGACAGCCAGGATAGGGGTTTAGCTGGGGGAGCAGACGGAGTGGGCTGGATGGCCAGCCTATGAGGATGTACTTCAATGATGGACCTCCTGCAGCTCAGTGGTTAGATCACTTGCCTTACAAGCATGAGACCTGTGTTCGAACCCAGGCAGATCAGGTCGGGGCGTAACCTTGGGCAAGTTTCCTTACTCACACACACACACGCCTAATAATAATCCGTCATAAAAAACCCACAATAATAAAATTGGTTATTTCAATCCACGACTGTTTGTGGGGACGCTGCCTTGGGCAATTGGCTGCCGTGTTTCGCCCACAAATATATACAGTCAATGCACTTCACAGTACATTCTGTGAAGTGCTTTGAGACGTCGATAAGATGTGAAAAGTGCTATATCAAATGCAAGGATTATTATTATTTTTTACTGTAATGGTCTGCCTTGCATTCCCTGTCAACAATTTCCTTACCTGGGACATGGGGAACTCCCAATCCTACTGTAGGCTAGACATCCCTGCTAGACTCATGTGTGGCCCACACCAACCTCACTCTGTTGACAGTTCCTCTCTGCCTCTTTAGGTAATCAGTGCCACATGTCAGTCCCTGAGGCTTCCCTTTGAGTGGGGGGGAGGGCGGCCAAAAAAAAATCGCCTTATCTTTAAATCATCAAAAGAGCCTAGCCAGCAAAAAAAAATGCTCACACAACCACAGAGGAGGTATTTGCAAAGTATTGTATTACTCAGCAAAACACAGGCACGATCGAGTCTGATTGGAATTGTTTTACGAGCTCTGGTTCTGGATCTTGTCATGTATATACATACATATGGCCCTTGAAACGATTACATATTCTACAATTGCAGGATCATAGAGCATAGTCTGGCAGCTGTCGACAGAGCCAAAGAGGAACAGAATTTACATTCAATGTTCTACTGATACAATGGATGACTAATAATAATAATAAAAAGCCTTGCGTTTGACGATAGCGCTTTTCACGTACGTCTTCTAGACGGTGTCTCAAAATATATGTTTCACAGAATATACTGCAAAGTGAATTGACCGTTTGTATATTTTTCGGCGAAACGCGGCAGTCAATTGCGCAAAGCAGCGTCCCCCACACAAATAACTGTCGATAGAAATGACCAATTTATTATTGTATTTTTTTGAATGATTATTATCAAGTGTGTGGAGTAAGGAAACTAAGTACATTTCCAGCATAGAGCAGTTTACCATTGTAATTGGAGGGGAAATACTGTATGTGTGTGTGTTTGTGAGGTGTGTGTGCGTGCGCGCGTGTATGCACAGAAACCAATCTGATCAAATCAAAAGCGTGTAAATAAATACATCAATGAACAATTCATGACTAAACGAACAAAAGCTAAAAAAATTTGCTGAACCTGCATGTGGTAAAACACTCAACTGTAACCAGACACTCACTTTCAGACTTTCTGCACAGTAAGCATGAGGCTTTGAAGCTGTTTATCTGTGCGATTGAACCCACCGGTGGAAACAGTGTTAGTCGAACAGGACACTACAAAACTGTGTCTGGTAGAATTTCAGAGTACAGTAATAGATTAAAAGAACATCATACACTGTCGTTGAAGGGATTTAACATCTGACATATTTCTTAGAAGCCTACTTATATATGATGATTATCTAGATAGTTATCTAGATATTGAGACGTCTAGAAGATGTGAAAAGCGCAAATGCAAGGATTATAATTTGATTATTATAAATAAAGTTTGCTCACTGGTATTCATGCTGTAAATACACATAATTTTAAAAGAACTATTTGAGGTCTGGGGCTACCTGATGCTTTAAATCCTGTTTGTTTACCTGAACATATCTGAGGTCATGTAAGAAGTTTAGTTCTAAGAAAAAACATCCACCGAAACACAAACATACACCCAAAGAAACACACTAAAACACACACACACACCCTCAACAGCTGGTTCTTCTGAAAACTACAGTACAAAACGAACAATGTTTCTTTTCACTTACTTAAAAATAAATCATTTAATAATGATTCTTTTCCAGCTATTTTTTTCAAATTTAAAGCTACAACAGTGTTGTACAGTGATTACTGCATGTTCAGATTCCTTCAGCAATGTTTCGTTTTGCCCACAAAATACATACAGTCACTCCACTTTACAGTATATTCTGCGAAGCACTTTCAGACGTCTCGAAGCGGTGATAACAACAACAACAAAACTATATTTGTATAGCGCCTTTCACATCGGGAGGACGTCCCAAGGCGCTGTATGAAATGTAAGGATAATTATTATTGAAACAAAACAAAACTTTGCGCTACACTATTAGTCCACAACGTGGAGATAAACAAACAAGCTGATGGGAACCGAACACAAATCTGTGAGATTTTATATAAAGCAATGAGCTCCAGTATGTCACTGCACTACAGGTGACTGCAATACCAAGCAAACATAGAACCCACAGACCTGGAATAATACTCTTAAACCAATTCAAGGCTCTGTGCCCAAACACTGCAGCCTTTGCAATCCTGGGCCAAACTGTAACCTAAATTAATAATAATAATAATAATAATCCTTGCATACAGCTTTTCACGTCTTCTAAGCATCTCAAAGCGCTTCACAGAATATACTATAAAAAAGTGAATTGACTGTATAGTAAACTTAAACCGTTAAATTAATTCAAACTGCAGATTGCAACTGGCCTTACAGATGGGTCTGGTTCTGATATCTCGTACTAAGTACCAGTCTGTGCTGTTTGACAAGAAGTAGAAAATGCCTTGAGGGGGTAAGACATGTTTGATTGCCAAGTGACAACACTTTCAGTCATTCAACATGATATCAAACAATCACAGAGAGGGAAGGCATCTAATTCATTCTGATGGACAAAGGGATTAAGAAATATGGGGATAAGGTGGGGGCGGGTAGAGTTATATTAGAAGATCAGCCATGATCTTATTGAATGGTGGGAGACAGGCTTGAGGGGCTGAATGGCCTATTCCTGCTCCTAATTCTTATGTTCTTACCCTCACTGTCCTAACAGACTGGAGCGCACACCCACGTTCCTACAATAGCTGGCGTGGCCATACACACACAGGTTAAAGTTGGGTAACCAACATGGACTTTGACAGGACAGAAGAGGAGGTCATTCATTCCATCATGTCTGCACTGACTCTTTGAAAGAACAATCCACTGGGTCTCATTTTTTATCCACTTTTCTCCAGCTCCTGTATCATTTAAGTGGGTTTCTCTCTGGAAATCTTATACAGACTGTGTTTCAACATCATACCCAACAGGGTATTCCAATCTCTTAACACTTCTCTGTGGTAAAAAAAAACACATTCTCCTAATCTCTCCATTTTGCTCATTATTTTAAATTGGATTTAGTGGCCAACTGGCTGGCTCATCGACAGGTGGAACTAATTTCTCCCAATTTAATCTGTTTTAAAGCTCTCCATTACCAATCCATTAAGCAGCCTACTTAACACTAAGATGGCAGTGAGATTAGTGGGGGGGAAATAATTGCACTCTGCAGGTACAGTGGCTGAAACATACAGGAACTCTTTTCCATTCAGATAATGTCGGAGTTCAGAAAACGGATTTACATGTGCGGAGATGGAAAATAACACTAGTCGTTCACATCATGGCCTAGGATATTGTTGTGTGACAATTCACAGCCTATCAATACACAGTTTCTACACGTCACAGTAAAATCCTTGATTAAATGGAGAACGTAATCAGTTTTCTGCCTGGCAGATTATTGATTTACCATTAGACTAATGAACAGATGAAAGTGAAGTGAAATTAATTACCCCAAAATGTTAGTTCATAAAAAAAAAGGCATTTTTCTTTTGATTCATTATATGCTGTAAGTAAAATGCGCAAAATGACTGCGATCTGGGATTTTACCCGGATACAGTACTTGCATTTGATACAGCGGATTACCACATATTTGAGATGTCTCAGAGCGATCCACGGAATGCACTGTAAAACGAATTGAACTGTATATTTTATGAGTGAAATGCGGCAACAGTGTCCCACAAGTACTCACGGATTACGTGTCAAGTTATTACCCTTAGGTAAGGAATCCGCCAATTAATCGACAACTGGGTTCTATTCACTGCTGCGTAAACAGAGGAGCGGAATAAGAAAACTTGCCCAACATTCTGCCCCACCAGGGAATCTAACCCAGGTCCTCTCACTTGCGAGGTGAGAGCTCTAACCACTGAGCTACAGGGTAAAGCAATCTACCCACTTGTATTAACATTTCATCGAGGAAAAAACATACCCCACGGGGGAACTAAATAGTCCCTTCCTTTCACCAACAGTTTGTAAAACATTAAAATCTGTGAGGACTTAAAGTGGGAGTTTGGCATGTTGCTGGTTACAAATTGCACAAGTTACTGCAGACGGGGCATGATTTAAGTGCAGGAAATGGCTTTGATTTTCCTCCTGGGAAAATGGGAGCTGAGATGCAACGAGTCGCGTGTCAGTTGTTTATTTTTTCCACTGCCAGTTTGTGCTATTTCCCAACTCTGTATACGTACTATTTATAAAACCAAAGCACTGTGACCCTCCCGCCCCCCACCCATCTCCCCGCGAACAAAAAACCACCCAATAAGTAAAATGAACAACAACAACAATATATGACGTTTACACGGTGCTTTTCATGTCGGGAGGACGTCCCAAGGCACTGTGCTGGGCTGGGCTGGACAGTTAGGGGTTAGGACCCAAGCTGGGGGGTTGGGATCAGGAGGGGGTGGAGGGCAGGGAGGGTGGGCGTAAGGTGGGTAACCGAAGTGGAGGGCGCCGAGCCTTGAAGGAGGCGAAAGGAACGAGCGAGGTGAGGGATTGGGGGATGGAGTTCCAACGGGTAGAAAATTGTCCTTCCTTGCGTTTCGCACGCAAACGCTTGCAAGCTTTTTTTTAAAAAAAAACAGTTTTATACAGTATTTATATCCCAATGCGTTATCCATATGTGACAGGAACAGCCACATCAGGGGCCTGATGGATATAAATTTGCAAGCCTTGTGTTGAGGGCCAGTTGTTCTCAGCCTTCCAATTCAAGATCCTGGGCCTCACATTTAAAACCCTACACAACCTCGCCCCCACTCTACATCTTTGACCTCCTATCCTCTTAGCAACCTGCCCATCCCCTCCCTCCACTCAGCAGGCCAGAGCCTGCTCCGCGTCCCCCCGAACCCACTCGCTTCGGCCACTCTGCCCCCAACCTCTGGAACTCCATCCCGCAGTCACTCCACCTCGCCCCTCCCTGGCCTCCTTCAAGTCCTGGCTCAAGGCTCTCCTCTTCTATGGACTCATCGGCAACAATTAATACCACCCTCCATCCCGTCCTCAGTTCGGGTCTGAAGCAGAACTGTCCAGCACTTTGGGACGCCCTCCTGACGTGAAAGGTGCTATACAAGTGTAATTTTGTTGTTGTTGTTGTTGCACTCGCACAACAGTAAGATTCATTGGGTTCAACTGAATGATTTTTTGAGCAGAATAAAATGTCGAAAAACTTTGCTTGTCACATCTCTCTCTCTCTCTCTCTCTGTGTGTCTGTGACCTCAGTTGGCAGGCAGCCAGGGAGCAAAATTGACCACATCCCTTGGAGTCATCAAAAACCATCTCAACATTGCTGCGCGAGGTGAGCTCACATCGGGAGAGGCAGAAAACTCATAAACACGTCCAGAAAATAGAGAGCAAAACAAATATGCGTCCGCGCAATAAATCTGCGCCCGGCTCGGATTTCAATCGTATTAAAAAATAAATCACCCAAAGTTTTCTCAAAAGCCAGCGGCTGCCTGGCCTACTGTTTGATCTCTCTGAGGTTACTCAAGGTCACTCGTGAGCTCATCTTACCCGACAATTGATGTCGCTTAGACTCATCTAACCTGCTCCAATCAGTCACCTTCTTTCACAAGAAAGATATTGGGCCCAAATCTGCTAATGTTTCAGTATTTTTAGATTGAAAAGTATAGTACTGTACTTAAAGTAGTGTATATTATATTATAGAACAGTATATAGGATATACTCAGCCTTCCAATAGTATATAGTAGGGTCCGTCGATATTGAAATTTTCCGATTTAGATATATCGATGGGCTCATATCGAGATATACCGAAATATCGATATTTTCAGTTTTTTCGTACTGCGCATGCGCGCGCGGCACTTGCATTCGGGGTGCGCACGTATTCGGGGCCTATCTCCTCAGGAGGTAAATATATTTCTCTCTGTGTGTCTCTCACACTCACTCTCTCCATCTCTGTGTTTTTCTCTCTGTGTCTCTGTCCTCTGTCACATCCCCCCCATCTCTACCACATCCACCCCGTCTCTCCACACACAACCCCCCCCCCCACCGCTGTCCCTCTCTCCTACCCCCCCCGTCATCTCTCTCCCCCCCACCGCCCCCAGCCGTCTCTCTCACCCCCTCCCCGCCGTCTCTCTCTCCCTCCCCCCCACCCTAGCCATCTCTCTCCCCCTCCCCCCCCAGCCGTCTCTCTCCCCCTCCCCACCCCAGCCGTCTCTCTCCCCCTCCTCCCCAAAGCCGTCTCTCTCCCCCTCCACCCGCCCACCCCTTGCATACCTGTATATTGTATTCGAGGACTATGAATACAATATGGCGGCTTTGCACCTCGGTCTGTGCATTGTGTATAGAGATGAGCATTCTGGGTCTTGTAGTTCAGTGTGCGCGCATTCCGATTTTTTCCCTCGTTTCGATATATCGATATTTTTGAAATGTCTATAAAATTATATCAGGTTTTAGCGATATATCGATATATCGCCAGACCCTAGTATATAGTATATTGTATATACTGTTCACAGAATATACTGAAAAGTGAATTGACTGTATGTTTTGTGGGTGAAGAGCAGCAGCCAATTGAGCTGCTGAAGCCAATTGACCTCACAGAATATACTACTTTGAAACATTTCAAAGACATGTGAAGGCGCTATATCAAATACAAGGATTACTATTATTACTTTACCACTTGCTATATCTCTCCAGCACAAGAGATGGAGTCAATTCACTTCACACTGTATTCTGTGAAGTCCTGTAGCTCAGTGGTTATTGTACTCGCCTCGCGCAAGAAAGAGATAGAGAGAGAGAGAGACCTGGGTTCGGATGCCTTCCTCCACATACCTGATAATAATCCCTCAAGAAAAAAAATAATGATTTTGTCACTCAATCCACTGGGATGCTGCTGTGCTCAATTGGCTGCCGCTCTTCACCCACAAAACATACAGTCAATTCACTTTACACTATATTCCGTGAAGCGCTTTGAGACATCTAAAAGACGTGAAAAGCGCTAGATCAAATGCAAGGATTAGTAGTATTATTAATATTAGTGCCATTCAAATGGTTCATTATGAAAACGCATGTCATGTGTTACCTTATTGCTGTTCCTGATTTGCACAGGAGTCAAAGCCTTATCTGACATCTCAAACATCATTTTCAGATTGTCCAGCGGGATTGCGAATCGCTCGATCTTCCGGCTGGCCTCCAGGTCTTCCTTGACAATCTCGTTCCCGTTGGTTTCCATGTCCAGCTGGGATGTGGGAGAAGCTGACATGTCTTCCTTTCCCAGCCTTTCACTCCCAACCCTTTGTGTTTCCAATTCGCTTTCCATTCCGCTGACAATCACAGCCTTGGACTGTCTCACGGCGGGAGGGTTGGTCACTGGTGAGTTTACCCCAGTAATTCCAGCTCGGGCACTGATGTTACTGTTGCTATTGTGGCTGCCGTGGAAGCTCTGGATGTGTGTGGACTTCAGGCCCTTGTTGGAGTGATGCGACGGTTGAACTGTACTGTGGGAGAGCAGGGTGTGGGTGGATTTACTCAGTGGTAACTTCGCATTCCTGGCAGAGCAATGAGCTACAGTCTCGTACGACTTGCTTCTGAGCAAAGTCTTAGTTGTTGACGACGCAGCGAGATCACAAGACTCCCACTTCTTCTTCAGAAAGCTCAACGAACCCTTCTTGATGGGGCACTCGGCCAATGACTCGCTTCCCTGCCAAACAGGAGATCTCAAAATTTAAACATATGGCACACAATCGGGACAGTCAGAGGGAAAATATGTGTTTATAAAAATGGATCCTATTTGTGGCTGAACCACATCTTCTCTCTCTCTCTGACTCTCTCTCAAAAAAAATCATTTCAACATGAGTTTATTTAAAGTGCAGCCAACTAACCCCCTGATCATGCACGAATTACAGCCATTGCGAAAAGACATTGCCTCAGTTTTCCTTTCTTCAGCAAATATCAAACAAGCAGCTAACCTTCAGACAACAGCACCGGCTGAACTCGGGAGTGAGTGTGTGTGTGGGTGGGGGGGGGGAAAATTCCCAGCAAACAGGAAGCCAGGTCAGGAACAGGAACAAAATAAAATACATCATATATTGGCTACCCTGTGAAAACCAACTCTTTCTTAAATACAGATTGGGGTGGGAAACAGTATGAAAAGCCTCCCCTCGTACGTCAGCTCTTTAAAGATAAAACTTTTTTTATCGCTTGTTAACTGCCCCCATTTCCTTCACCAATTGGCGATTCTTGTGTTTTTCGTCCCTGCCTGAAAACGGGCTGATTATTTATTTGCTTCCAGAATTTACAGTAAATATGGCGCCTTGCAGTTAGTCAGTCAGTCAGTCGGTCAGGAGGCAGCCCGATACAGATAACAGCATTCACTGTAAACCACTACATTGATAGCCAATTGAATTACCTTTCTCCGCAGCACACAGGCACATCGGTGGCACAGCTATGGTTCGAACTGGAGTTTTGCACAAGAGCTAAAATGTCTCGGGAACTAACACACCTTTGAAACAGTGCTATGAGACATTAACTACACCATTTATCCATGCTCACCAGACGTAGGGAAGGGACTTGGTGTATTTTTCCACACACCACTGGTTCCTATTGTGACTGCAGCATAAATAACCTCAGGGGCACATTTCACTGGCGTTTGTTTTGCATTACATCAAAGGTACAATATCGTTTCCAAACTGGTTCTGAACATGATCATAATCCATGATACAATAATACAGTTACAATCTTTAATGACCAGTTTAAAATATATATAAATACAGTAACCATGATTTTCGTTAAACAAAAAGAACCCTCTGTACACATAACTATCCGGATATGCTTATTTAAACACATTGCTGGGACTAAAATGCTCATAAATTATTGTGAGCCTGCGTAAAGTTTTAATAAACCAAAGTTGTTTCTCAATCGAGCAATTTATTTAGTTTTTGTGAAGTTCACATGAAGTTCACATGAATTTGAACTCTCGCGATGGGGATTCATAGTCTTATCATCAAAAGCACATTCATTTTTTTTTAAACGAAAAAATAGTCTTATCTTACCACCAAACGCTTTCCTGATGTGTTAGCAGACTCTGATACAGCATTCTGGTATCTAGTAAAATTGGAAAGGAGCAAAAGGAAGCACTTTAGTTTCTGCGTCTCATTAAACTAATGAGCAGTCAGTGTGCGATGGACTGATACACATCTGATAGCAGATAGCTAGCTCAAGGATACAAAATCTCCAATATCCTCGCTCAGGACAATGCAGTATTTATGAGACTCCAACGAAAGCAACAATCCAATGACTGTGTACCTCAGCTATCACTATAGGCTTAGCTTACAGTACATCAAATCCCTATGGTTTCCAAAATCAATGACATTGAAGGAATGAAGCATTTTCCTTAATGATTAGAAGCATTTTCCTTAATGATTCGGTGGAGGGTTCCACCCAATAAATATATCTCCACAAATATAACTTTTCTATTGTATTGTGTCCGTAATAGCACCAATATGACAATAATAAAAATAATCCTTGCATTTGATATAGCACCTTCTCATGTCTTATAGACGTCTCAAAGTGCTTCACAGAATATACTGTAAAGTGAACTGACTGTATATTTTGTGGGGGCAAAATGCGGCAGCCGATTGCGCACAGCAGCGTCCCCCACAAACAATCGTGGATTGAAATGGCCACTTTTTATTATTGTGGGGTTTTGGGGGGAAGGATTATTATTAGGCGTGTGTGTGTGGAGTGAGGAGACACAGGTCTTGTGCTTGTGCTGAGTGCTGCAACCACTGAGCTACAGGAGCTCTGAATCTGAAAATGAATTAACACCATTGTTCTCCACATGAATTCTACAACATACAGAGTAAAATATCTGTGTTTACCTGGCAGTAGGTAAGAACTCTATAGTTAGTCGGTTGGCGGATCGCTTTCTTCTGTTAGTGAAAACGCTAAGAATTACACTGAACATGTTGAACAGAAATTTAGTTCCATTTCATTGTTTACTCAACAGCCCTCGCACCAAGATAAAGTTAGGTGTTGTTTTTTTCCAGCGTGTTAACCAGCATGTTATAACACCAGTGTCGTATGTTCTAATCGCTTGTCAGTGTCAACGCATGATTTCCCACGTCACAGCAACTTGAATATTTGTGGCATTTTTATTCAGCTGTTATATATGATTTGTACACATCATCATCATAATAATAATAATCCTTGCATTTGATTTCGCGCTTTCCACGTCTTCTAGATGTCTCAAAGCGCTTCACAGAATATGCTGTAAAATGATTTGACTGTACATATTTGTGGGCCAAACGTGGCAGCCAATTGCGCACAGCAGCGTCCCCACAAACAGCTGTGGATTGAAATGACCAATTTTTATTATTGTGTTTTTTGGAGTGATTATATCAATAATATATTATATTATTATATATAATACAATATATAATATATTAATATAATATATTATATTAATAATATAATTATAATAATTATTATCAGTGTGATTAGATTAGATTATTGATTATATCAATAATATAATACATTATATATATTTTCAATAAAGATAATATTATTATATATAATATAATATATATTAATATGATATATTATATTAATAATATAATTATAATTATAATTATATTATTATTTATCAGTGTGTGTGTGTGTGTGTGGAGTAAGGAAACTTGCCCAAGGTTTCGCCCTGACCTGATCTGCCTGGATTCGAAACACAGGTCTCACACTTGTAAGGCGAGTGCTCTAACCACTGAGCTACAGGACCTCCATTATGCAACATCACCCATTACTTAGTGTTTGAAAGTACATAGAGTGCAAGTCAACTATAGTTCAGCTCACAATGAGCATTATTTATTGACAGGGGTCATTGTTTCACAGCGTGCTCAAGTGGATTAAGGAACGAGCTGCAGTGAGGGTGTGGGTGACATGCGATCCATGTGGGTGCTTAGATCAACAGTCAAATATTGAGATCTCCCTCCCCATTGTTCCCTTCTTCCCAATGTATGTTAGTGGCTGCTATAGAGTATAACATTATTGCTGAGCTCCTGGAGCTCAGTGGTTAGAGCGCTCGCCTTACAAGCGTTCGACCTGTGTTCGAATCCAAGCAGATCAGGTCAAAATCTTGGCCAAGTTTCCTTACTCCACACACACACCTGATAATAATCCATCCTCCAAAAAAAACACAATAATAAAATTGGTAATTTTCAATCCACGGCTGTTTGTGGGGACGCTACTGTGTGCAATTGGCTGCTGCGTTTCGCCCACAAATATACAGTCAATTCACTTTACAGTATATTCTGTGAAGTGCTTTGAGACTTCGATAAAATGTGAAAAGAGCTATATCAAATGCAAGGATTATTATGATTATTATTAACTCAGGTAACATATCTTTGCATTTAACGAAGCACCTGTCAAGTCAAAACATTTCATAGCATTGACAGGATGTTTGCTGCAAAGTGTAGTGACTGTGTGTTTGTAGGTATATGCCAGCAGCCAATCTGCACACAGCAACCAAACAGCCAGTGAGGTAAACGGCAACATTAATCTGAAGGATTGTTGGTCAGGACACCGCTCTCCCCTCAAATGCGAATTCTAATCAAAACTAGATCAAATGATAACATCTCCCTAGACTGAATGAGATTGAATTATATTGCATATGTTTGTAAACAAGTAATTCATAATTTAATTATTATATTAAAGGGATATACTTTATAATCTACACAACAGCTGATTACGTTGAGGTTAGACTCATTTTATTGCTTGTCTAATCGGGTTTAGTGTAGATACATAGCTCCGTGCCTAAGAAAGTACAGTACTCTGGAACGCTGCCCGGCATGGAGAGCCGCTATATAAATTCAATATGTCGTCGTTGTTGACAGCTCATGGAACAGAAACGTTAACTCACTTTCCCTCTCTCCATAGATGCTGCCTGACCTGCTGAGCGTTCCCAGCCATTTCTATTTTTTATTTAAGATTTCCAGCACCTACAGCAGTATTTTGCCTTTTTGTTCCTTGCTCTGTATTCTGTTATTCATTTGAGCGGGGATGGCTGTCTGAAATCTACAAAACCTTCCAACGTTTGTTCGAGCGGTTTCTGTTAAATACACAGGATATCAAACAGGAGAGGAATGGTCATTAAGCAGATGTTTATTGTCCTTGTGGAGGGAGTGTATCATCACGCCCTTCTCTGTGATGCTTAAAATATTTCTCACTTGCGTATTCAGTGCAGCTGAGAGTCATCAAGCGATCTCACACCCAACAGTCGTGAATAGTTTATTTATTCGTTCGGTCTGACTTTATGTTAGGAAAAAGTCAGATAGCCCCTGACAATCCATCAATTTACAGGGGAGTTAGTGACTTCCTTCCTTCCTCCCTCCCTCCCCTGATAACATTAGCTGACAGAGGAAGAAAATAAATAGACCATTTGCGCAGTTGAACTTGTTTGTGTGTAGCTCACAATCTAGCTCTGGGATTTCCATGAGAACGTAAGAATTAGGAGCAGGAGTAGGCCATTCAGCCCCTCGAGCCTGCCCCCCGCCATTTAATAAGATCATGGCTGATCTTCTAATCTAACTTGCCCCCGCCTTATCCCCATATCCCTTAATCCCCTTGTCCTTAAGAAATCTGTCAATCTCAGTCTTGAATATGTTCAAGGACTGACTGAGCATCTACAGCCTTTTAGGGTAGAGAATTCCATCACAGGACAAATAATTGTTAATTTCAATCCATGACTGTTTGTGGGGATGCTGCTGTGCGCAATTGGCTGCTGCGTTTCGCCCACGAATATACAGTCAATTCCCTTTACAGTATATATTCTGTGAAGCGCTTTGAGAAGTCTATAAGATGTGAAAAGCTCTATATCAAAGAGCAAGGATTATTATTTTTATTATTATATTATTGTTTCACACCACATGAGATGTCGATAGCCACAGTGTCATTCGAAGTCCCAGCCTTCAATGGGATACATTGAAACGGCTATATTTCCCGTACCATTGCTCTATTGAACGATCCATCACCCAAACTGTATGTCCGTCAGTTTCTCGCCGTTTTCACTGACATATTTTATCATTCGAAACTGCCTTAGAACTTGCGATGGGGGATGTCAGCAAATCTGAACGCGATGTAAATCACTGACATGACTCCTGCCCGTCGGTACGCGAGACTTATAAACTGTTTCTGAACCAAACGGAAATAGCGACACTGATCTTGTGACATTGCTTAGTAATGCAGTCGGGTTCACTCTTGTTATAAATACAGTGCAATGAACCATCCCATCAGTTATGTATCCTTTAAAGAAGCAAGGTCAGGTTGGGACAGAAATGATGCTTGTGTCTGGACTGCTACATAGTTTGAATGTCTCTCTTTGTGAGTGCTTGCTGTGAGATCTATTGCTCAAACATTGTCGGGACGTTGTCTCTTTGTCCACTATTTCGAGGTATGGGGACAGTTTAAGGAGGGGATATATCAAGTGTGGACTAGGATCACACGGTAGTACAGTAGTACAGTGTCCCACATCGCTGCGACAATACTAATTTTGCATCCTGACCAAATGAAGCTCGCATCAAATTATCCCACATTTCCCAGTTTGGTTTGTGAGCGCACTTTGCGACAGTGATTCAGGATCACATATATATATCTCCGATTTCAATGACGTACATTAGGAATTCATTGCGGAGTTCTGTGTTTTGAATATGAATTGTGCGGGATGTATCTATCATTCATGATACTTGTTGATGGTGTAGGGTCGGATTCTGATAGTAATAATAATAATCCTTGCATTTGATAGAGCAGCTTTTCACATCTTATCGATGTCTCAAAGCACTTCACAGAATATACTGTAAAGTGAATTGACTGTATAGCGCCTTGGGACGTCCTCCCGACGTGAAAGGCGCTATATAAATGTAAATTGTTGTTGTTGTTGTTGTTATATTTTATGGGTGAAAGTAGTGACAGACCTGGAGTTAAGATTTCTCTTGCATTGTTAATGTCAAAAGCTTTTTCTCACTTATGCCAACCGACGATAATAGTAATAATGCCTTAAAAAAAATTGGTCATTTCAATCCAGGACTCTTTGTGGGGACGCTGCTGTGCACAATTGGCTGCCGCGTTTCGCCCACAAATACACAGTATATTCTATGAAGCGCTTTGAGACGTTTAGAAGGCATGAAAAGCGCTATATCAAATCCAAGGATTATTATTATTATGATCACAGCTTTGAGAAACTCTTTCTTTTGACGAACCGTATGATTGAGGATTTCACACACGACTGATAAAAGGACCATTCCCTTCGACCTAAAACACTCCTTTGAAATACCTCTAAAATGTTAAATCATAATGAGTTTTGGTCAGTCAATCATAGTGGTCACCAGGGTGGTCTATTCCTGCATGTACAACAATCCCTTGTTATAAAACAGTAAGCCACTGCGTGTCAGTGCTACTGTAACCACAGAGCTTTTGAGCTAATATTCTCTGCTGTCTTGTCTTCCCAGGTTATTGCCTCTCGTTGACATTGTGCGCTCAAATCAATATTATCTCAAAGGCCAAGGATGAATAGCTCAGGACTACAATCGAGGACTATATTTCATTGCACTTCGAATAAAGTGTGATGTTATACTCAGCCATTGAATCATGCTGGTGGCAATACTCCATGTGAACCTGCTAATACATTAGCAATCTGACCCCCAATTATAATAAGAATGATCCTGTTTCTTGATGTAGCTTGATCCTTTTCTTGATATTTCTAGACGTCTCAAAGCCCATCGCATTATATACTGTAAAGTGAATTTACTGTATATATTTGTGGGCGAAACGCAGCAGCCAATTGCGCACAGCAGTGTCCCACACAAACAGCTATGGATTGAAATGACCAATTTTATTATTGTGGTTTTTTTTGGACGGATTATTATTAGGCGTGTGGAGTAAGGAAACTCATCCAAGGTTTCGCCCTGACCGGGAATCGATCCCAGATCTCTAATCGCATTCCCCCCTGCCCCGCCCATGCCACAATTATTTTGCAGCACTCGTAAAAAACCAAAAGGCAATTATTAAACACAATGAAAAATAACCTCAAAAAGTGCTGAGAAAAACATATAATTTGAATGGGACGTTAAACCTGTCTGTTCAAGTGGGTGTTACAAAACCCAATATCCTGGCCAACAATCGCCCAGTTAAAATTGTCACTCACTTCCTGGCCGTTTTGAGGACATTGTTGCGTGCAAATTGGCTGCCACGTTCATCTACAAAACACACAGTCACTACACTTTACAATGAGTCAATCGCCTGAAGCTCATTGACGATGTTTTGATGAAGTTTTGAAGGCGCTGGATCAATCACGTGGAAGGATTATTATTTTCAGATTATTATCTGATAAACTGCCTATTAATGAAAATGCGGAACAGGTTTAGGAAACACGGGGGCAGAAACATGTTGGGAATTTGACAGCAACAAAAATATGATTTTCAGAGCTGCAGACATCTGATTTTCTTGTATTCAGTTACACAATGACATTTCGGTTCAAAACTGATAATGTTCCTCGAAGGAAAATAAACGGTTCGTAACATCTTTCAGAATGTAAACCTCAAAACAAAAAAAAGGATCTTCTTGCTCTGAGACAACAGTGGAGACCTGTAGCGCAGTGGTTAGAGCAGTCACCTTACAAACGTGAGACCTGTGTTTCGAATCCAGGCACGTCAGGGCAAAACGTTTGTAAGGTGAGTGCTCTAACCACAGGTAGGTCAGATCAGGGCGAAACCTTGGGCAAGTTTCCTTACTCCACACATGCACGCACGCACGCACACACACGTCTAATAATAATCTGACCGAAAACAAAAACCTAGAATAAATTGGTCATTTCAATCCACGACTGTTTGTGGGGGACGCTGCTGTGCGCAATTGGCTGCCGCGTTTCGCCCACAAATATACAGTCAATTCACTTTAGACTATATTCTGTGAAGCGCTTTGAGACATCTAGAAGACATGAAAAGCACTATATCAAATTGCAAAGAATATTACTATTATTAACAGCTGCGATAAACAGGCAGACAGACTGATTAGAAGGTCCCCCCCAAAAAATGTTGTTAACAACAACAAAATTGCACTTTTATTGCACCTTTCACATCGGGAGGACGTCCCAAAGCACTGAACAGTCAGGTTGGGACCCGAGCGTGGGGTGGGGGAGGGTCGGAGGAGGGGGAAGGTGAGGGAGAGTGGGAGAGGGGGAAGAGTTAGTGGGGCAGCCGAAGGCGCGGTCGAAGAGGAAGGTCGTGAAGGAGGAAAAGGAGGAAGCGAGGGGGAGGGGCTGTGGGATGGAGTTCCACAGTGTGGGAGCAGAGAGGTGAAAGCCCGGCCTCCGATGGTTTGGCGGTTAGGGCGGTGGACGCGGAGCAGGCCTGAGTCTCTGAGGAGGGTGCGGGCGGCTGATAGGGAGCGATAAGTGTGATGCCGCGCGAGTCGTTTGGAGTTCGTAGCTCTATACGTCCCTCAATGGTCTGAACATGTTTCAATCTGCTGCCACGGCAAAGTGTGGGCTGAATTCCAAAAGAAGAGTTTACTCACTTGGATAACAGGTCCAGGAATGTTGAGCATGTTTCCTTGGTAACATGCGAGTGAATTGGGCTAGTGACATACGTAGAGTGTGATTGTCGCGGCCTTAACAGCCTTCCGTCCGACCTCTGCCTTCTGGGCTCCATGTTCAGTGAAGTGCTAAACAAAACACATCAGGTTATTTTAATTTAAAAAAAAAAATTATTTCACAAACCGAGTCGATCGGTAGCGTAGGAGTTAGTAGTGTTCTTCCCGTCATCGGGCGAGTGTCTAGTTTAATCGGAAGAAACATCTCTCGTTAAGACATCCCATCACCTTACTCAGACAGCGGCAGAGACTACGTGGTAATGTGACCCCAAAAATACTGGTATCATTCTTATACTGTACACTGTATTTTAAAATTAATTTGACTCATTTGGCAACTGGGCTATAGGTTAGGCACCACTGTGACTTGATGACGTTATATTTTATTGATATACCTCTTATTTTCTACAAACACAGCTGTTTAACTAGAGTGGTTTTCTTTGCGTGAAAGTTTATCTTAGAAGTTTGCGAACTTGAAACTTATTAAATGGTAATTGCAGGTATTTGCAAAGTAGATGGGGAGTGACGAATTTCTTACAAGACCTTAATTCTTCCCGGAGCTTGATTTAGATGAAGTATTTATCAAAACAGATAGTTTACCTGACAGATAACATGGATGTGTGAAAGACTAGAATTACAAATGAACGTTGAATGGCTCTGTGCAAAAATGGAAAGTCCGCACATAATGAATAGTAACTGGCTCCGCGGTTCTTGTTATGCATAGAATTCATCATAAAAGCCAATGTTTTGTTCATTGCCATCTTGATTGACTGAAAGGCTACTATAGAAATAACCCTTAATTGTTTGTAGAATGCCATACAACAACAACAAAATTGCACTTATATAGCACCTTTCACGTTGGGAGGATGTCCCAAAGTGCCATAGAGGAGTCCTGGTAGCTCAGGGGTTAGAGCGCTCGCCTAGCAAACCAGAGGACCTGGGTTTGATTCCCGGGAAGTGCGAAACATTGAGCAAGTTTCCTTATTCCACCCACACACCTCTGTTTAGCTAGAGGTAAATAGGAACCCGGTTATTCGTCGATTGGTGGATTGCTTTTCCGGGGGTAATGATCCCTCAAAGAAAAATCTACGACTGTTTGTGGGGACGCTGCTGTATGAAATTGGCTGTTGCGTTACATCCATAAAAGATAGTCAATTTACTTGACAGTATATTCTGTGAAGCGAAGCGCTTTGAGACGTCAGAAGATGTGATAAGGCACGATAGCAAATGCAAGGAATATTAAAGAATATGATTATGATAATAATGTGTTCGAATCCAGGCAGGTCGGGGCGAAACCTTGGGCAAGTTTCCTTACTCCACACACACGCCTAATAATAATCCGTCAAAAAAAAACCAACCACAATATAATCCACGACTGTTTGTGGGGACGTTGCTGTCAATTCACTTTACAGTATATTCTGTGAAGCGCTTTGAGACGTTGATAAGATGTGAAAGGCGCTATATCAAATGCAAGGATTATTACTATTATTATTATTATAGTTATTTACTCGTGGCTATCAATCTTTAAAGCTAGTTCAAGAGCACACAGCTAGCTCCAGCTTTACGCAAGAAACATTTCCATGAATCAAAAGGGACAAATTCGCTAAAAGCTAAAAAGTTCAAATGGCTCAACTTCCCGGGTGCCTGAGGTAGGGGGAGAGAGAGAACAAAAAAGGGAAAGGCGGGGAGCATATGCTTCTGAAACTCCACGATGTCAAACATCACGGAGGGAAACTGACAGTCGAGATTGCCAGTAAAGTTGGGGAGGGGAAAAAAAATGGCAGCGTTAACATCTAAAGAAAGGATTTTGCGGTTTTACTGGCAAAACAGATGTGACTCATCACCATTGCTTCCCACTGATGATCGTAACCTGAATGAGTGAGATAGTCTGGAAAATCATGATGGTAATACTGTAATGGAACGGATCAACTTGAACAAAGCAGTTTAACTGAGTCCTGCAAAACACAATATTAAAGAGAGAGAGATAGCTGTGCAGCTGCTATTTAAATCATTGTCTAAGGGAGACCAACAAAGAACTGTACTGTGGTTCCTGTCGCTCAGTGGCTGGAGCACTCGCCTTGCAAACGCGAGTCCTGTGTTTCGAATCCAGGCAGATCAGGGAGAAACCTTGGGCAAGTTTCCCTACTCCACACGTACACACACACACACCTAATAATAATCCCTCAAAAAAAACACAACACAACAATAAAAATTGGTCATTTTCAATCCAGGCTGTTTTTGGGGACGCTGCTGTGCGCAATTGGCTGCTGTGTTTCGTCCACAAATATACAGTCAATTCACTGAAAAGCGTATTCTGCGAAGTGCTTTGAGGCACAGTCTAGATTGTTATTAGTATTATTAAAATGCAAGAAAAAAACACCTCTCTAATTAATTCTAATTGTAATAAATACCTTAAAGGGGTCGCTAGTGTGCCGTGCTTTGCAGACAGTTTTAGCCGATTGCTGGGTTATAAATGAAAAATAGCTTGTTTTACATCAATACAAACGTGTCTTCTACAACATCAACCCCATCTAGACTATGGCAATCCTTACATTACATAAGATGTGTTGACAGACAAGGACCACTCACAAGTCGACGGTCGCACTAAAGTCAGTTGGCGTCCCATAAGTCGTAAGGAAACAATAATAATAAACATTTGCTGTCCAGGAATCCCCCGATTTACAACGTTTCTATTTACATTGTTTCGATTTAACGAACATCATTTTTAACCACATTTTTATTGATATACGACATTTGGCTCAGTTTTAACAACAACAAAAGTGGCGCATTTGTTTTGCGCATGCCACAGTACATAGTGTATTTCGTGGGACAGCATGGGAAAAACCGCGTTTCGATTTACGACGTTTCGATTTACGTGGCATTTTCCAGGAACGCAAGCAACCCTGTCGTAAATCGAGGGACACCTGTGTTATTACAAGAATAATAAAGGATTTCCCCCCCAGCCACCCCCTCCCCTCCACATGGCCCTAATGGGTAAAAAGAGATCATCATTGATCAGGAAATAAAATAATCATCTCATTCTCTGTGCTTTGAGCCCTTTGAGCAAGGTACCACTGACAGCTTACTGAGCCGCGTGTCTCAGTACGTCAGGAATGAAAGCCACCGGGGAAATAGCAAAACAAAGAAATAAATTACAATAAAATTACTCGTTTTGTTTTACACCAAAGCTAGAGGGCACATTGTTGCTGTACAACAACAACAACATCTTGCATTTACATAGTGTCTGGGAGCACTCAAATAATAGTGGAGCCTGGTGCTGAGCCAAGTGCAGAGGAGGAGGAGGAGGTGACCGCATGATGGAAAAGGAAAGTCTTCAGCCATGATCTAAAGGAGGGGAAGGAAGGGCAAAAGGAGGAGGGATTTGGGGGAGAGAGTTCCAACGCTTCGGGGCGGAATGGCTGAAAATGCGTAGTGGGGGCGAGGGGGATGAGGGACAAGTGGGAGGCCGGAGCCAGCCGAGCGGAGGCAACGGGTCGCGGAGTCGGGAGGAAAGGTGGGTAGGACGGAGCCTGAAGGGATTTGTAGACTAGTGTGAGGATTACAGTGGAAGAACAAGTGTCACCAGCAAAAATGTTGCTTCCAACATACTTTAGGGCTCGGAGGTACTGAGGGATTACCACATACAGCGCAGGGCACATCTTTCTCTCTCACTCTCTCTGTGAGGTCTCGTCATAGTCTAAACAACATAAATGGCCCTCCTCTAGGGTTGGTTCTCCTCAAACGATCGTTGTGAAGAGATGCTGGACTTCCTCGAGTCCACAATAGAGAGAATCCGCTCTGCGGTTTCCTCCCCCCACCACTCCTCCACCTCCGCGCCCTCATCAGTTACCTCAACCCCTACTCACCCCCCATTTCACACTTTCAACCCCACCACCCCATTTTCAGTCACAAAAATAATTACCTCCATGAAACCCACCACGTGCTCATTGGACCCCATCCTCACCCCCCTCCTCCTTTTGGCCCCGCTCATTTCTGACACCATTAACCTTTCCCTCTCCTCAGGAACCGTCCCTACCTGCCTTAAAACAGCCACCATCACCCCTATCCTGAAGAAACTCTCCCTTGATGCGTCGCAACCATCAAGCTATCGACCCATCTCCAACCTCCCGTTTTTATCCAAGGTCCTTGAAAGAGTGGTTGCCTCCCAGCTCCGCTCTTTCCTTTCAACTCACTCACTCCTTGAACCCCTCCAATCAGGTTTCCGCCCTATCCACAGCACAGAAACTGCCCTGGTTAAGGTCACAAATGACATCCTAACCGCCTGTGACCAGGGCTCCCTCTGCCTCCTCGTCCTCCTTGACCTGTCTGCTGCGTTCGACACAGTCGATCACACCATCCTCCTCCAACGTCTTTCCTCCCACCTCAACCTTCAAGGCACAGTCCTTGACTGGTTCCATTCCTACCTGACCCACCGTTTACATTTTGTTTCTTCCAACGGTTTCTCCTCAAACCCCCGCACAGTTTCTCACGGCGTCCCTCAGGGCTCTGTCCTCGGTCCCCTCCTTTTCACCCTTTACACGCTCCCTCTGGGCGATGTCATCCGCAAACATGGGGTAAATTTCCACATGTATGCGGACGACACCCAGCTGTACCTTTCTGCCTCATCCCTCAACCCCCAGACCATCGATGTTCTGACAGCATGTCTGTCCGACATCGAGTCCTGGACGAGGGACAACTTCCTGCAATTGAACGTGAGCAAGACCGAGGCCCTCCTGATCGGCTCACGCCAGCGCCTCCGCACATCGGGCACTGCCAGCCTCAACATCCAAGGCTGTACTCTCCACCTCACAAAGCCAATCAGGAACCTCGGCATCATGTTCAACCATAAACTCTCCTTCCTCCCCCACATCCGCGCCTTGACCGGCACCGCTTATTTCCACCTGCGCAACATTGCCAGGCTCCGCAAATATCTTACCCCCCGCGCTGCCGAAACACTCGTGCACGCGTACATCACCTCACGGCTGGACTACGGAAACTCTCTCCTCGTCGGCCTCCCCAGTTCCTCCATTCACAGGCTGCAGGTCATCCAAAACTCTGCAGCCCGTGTATTATCCCGCACCCGCCTCCGTGACCACATAACCCCCACCCTCGCCCGTCTCCACTGGCTCCCCATCCTCCAGAGGATCGAGTTCAAGATCCTCGTCCTCACCTACAAGGCCTTACACGGCCTTGCCCCGCCCTATTTAACCAATCTACTTTCCCCCTACAAGCCCACCCGGACCCTCCGTTCAACAGGACTTGGCCTGCTCCAAGCCCCCCGCCCGAACCCCCCCACCATCGGAGGCCGGGCCTTCAGTTTCTCAGCTCCCACCCTATGGAATACCATCCCCCAATCCCTCCGTCTCGTTTCTTCCCTTTCCTCTTTCAAGGCCGGTTTGAAGACTTTCCTCTTCGACCGTGCCTTTTGTTCCACCCTGAATTTTTCGACCTCCACTTCGTGTCTCGCCCCTTCCCGAACACTCCCCTCCCAGCTCGGGTCACACGCCTCCTGTGCAGCGCCTTGGGACATCCTCCCAACGTGAAAGGCGCTCTATAAGTGTAATTTGTTGTTGTTGTTGTTGTTGGTTCTGTGGTATTCATCCACAGTGTTACAACATGAACAATTTCACTAATGTGGGCATCGGATGCGCATAGGTATTTCTGCAGCAGAATTTCCCTTGAAAGGGTTTTATCATTCCTGTTCACCACCGCAGCTGTAACACAGTAACACTGATGAACAGTGAATCTCATACAGATATCATTCGCTGACTGAGGTTTTAGAGATGGAGCAGGGTGTAGATAGGAAGTGCCCAGATCACACTATCAAACGCTCTGAACCATTCTGAGTTGTTGGAATAGCCTTTTTCCTGCATCTAAAAGCCATTGGAATTACAATTTTATAATAATAATAATAATCCTTGTATTTGATATAGCGCATTTTCACATCTTATTGACGTCTCAAAGCGCTTCACAGAATATACTGCAAAGTAAATTGACGGTATATTTGTGGGTGATACGCAGCAGCCAAAGTGCGCACAGCAGCGTCCCCCACAAAGAGTCATGGATTGAAAATGACCAATTTTTATTATTGTGGGTTTTTTTTGGAATGGATTATTATTAGGCGGCTGTGTGGAGTAAAGAAACTTGCCTAAGGTTTAGGCCTGATCTGTCTGGATTCAAACACAGGTCTCACGCTTATAAAGTGAGTGCTATAACCACTGAGCTACAGGAGCTCCAATTTTGTCTTATTCCAGCAAGGAGTGTGGTATGATTCTGCCTGATTTGATTTTATAAAACTATATTCATTTCAAAATCCAAATCGAATTGAAAACAAAAGTCAACGCCATTCTAAACATAACTAGAAGTTAGAGACACCAGATCAAACATATCATCCCACTATCTATTCCTTTCCTTTAGAATGACTTCAAACCATTGCAAAAACCCATCACAGCTAAAGTTAAAAATCTTACTAAACGATACTTACTAATAAACAACTTGTATTATGAACCAGCATTAAATTCCATCCATAAAATATTGAAGAGTTGTGCAAATTAGAGTACATCAATGAGTACATTGCTTCATTATACTGTGAAATAATTGTATACCTTCTGCCTGTTCAGGTGGATGTTAAAGATCCCATGTCACTATTCGAAACGAGAAGGGAGTTTCTCTCTCTCGCAGTGCCCTGAAAATAAAACAATAAAGCTAAATTTATCGACACTTACCAGAACAGTAAAACAAACTAATAATAATAATCCCAATAATCCCGACATTTGGTATAGCACCATTCACGGTGAGAGGATGCCCTGAAAATGGGAGGCCTAATAATAATCCTTACATTTGATACAGCGCTTTTCACATCTTATCGACGTCTCAAAGCGCTTCACAGAATATACTGTAAACTGAATTGATTGTATTTTGTGGGCGAAACGCGGCAGCTAATTGCGCACAGCAGCGTCCCCACAAACAGTCGTGGATTGAAATGACCAATTTCTTATTGGATTTTTTTGGATGGATTATTATTAGGTGTGTGTGTGGAGTAAGGAAACTTGCCCAAGGTTTCTCCCTGACCTGACCTGCCTGGATTCGAAACACGTGATTGTAAGGCGTGTGCTCTAACCACTGAGCTACAAAAAGAAAGTTTGGGTCTTAAGAGAAATCCAACAAACTGATCTTCACTGAAAGGGAGTGCAGTTTACCAAACCAACCACAAGGTCTGAAATGAACAATTTGAGTCGGAGTGTTGATGGGTTAGGAAACTAAACTTGAACCCACAAACCTGTGACTCAGAGGCTAGAGTGCTCAGTACTGACTGAGCCAGGTAAACACACCTGGGGAATTTAGGGACGAGGTTACAAAACAAGAGGCTAACGATACACTCAATGAAAAGGCCTCACTCAGTAAAGAAGAATAAAAAGATCTGATAGCTGCAAACTAAACCACTTTGATATCAACTGCAGCAACAAAAAGCCCCAGCAAACAGAGCTAAGCATAAATAGTTTACAGCCAGGGCTCATGGGGAACAGAAATTCAATGATACTTCTCAGAAACAGAAAAAGAAAAGAGGGATTTTGGTTTCTGATATACACTGCGTGTGTGTGAGTACGTGTGTGTGTGTGTGTGGACGGAGCCCTGAAAACCCCCCTTTTGTAAGCATCAATTGTTTCCCAAAACTGCGACCACCATAATTTTGTGACAAAGACTCCACACTCGCATGCGCTCACGATCGCCCCCAACCTATGGAACTCCATCCCGAAGTCCCTCCGCCTCGTCCCCTTCAACTCTCGTCTCAAGACTCTCCTCTTCGATGGACCCATCGGCAACTCCTTCTCCCCCACTTTCCGCCCCCCCCCCCCCCCCCACCCGTCCTTAGCTCAGGTCTGAAGCAGTAACTGTCCAGCGCCTTGGGACGTCCTTCTGACGTGAAAGGTACTATACAAGTGTAATTTTGTTGTAGTTGTTGTTGCTCGCATTCAGCGGATGAGCAGTTCACTTAAAGATACATTTTGCCCTCACCTAATAGGGGGTGGGCAGTGATGGGGCGTGGTGGGGTGGTGGGGAAACACACACCATCTTGACTCCTGTAACTTTCCCAACAGGGGGAATGAGTGAGTGAATCAATATGGATCCAGTGGGTTGAGGGATAATACAATTGGAATAGAATTTTCAAGAGCTGAAATTTAAAATAAAAAATATAAAGAATGGGGGGAGTGGGAGGGGGGAGGATTTATTTATTTATTTATTCTGGAGCCAGTGTGTTTCACACGGTTGGTTGCCTGATCGTTATCTGACTTGGAACCTTCCTAAATACTAATATTGTGCCAACATGATGCAGTTCTGTCCCCAAACATCCTGTAACACAAGCCACAGATTACACCTCTGGGGTTGTGTCAGACGTAAGATTTGTAGGTTTCTTCTGCTTTTACCCATTTGCTTTGGGCGTTTGGCCCACACAAATACAGTCAATTCACTGTACAGTGTGTTCTGTGAAGTGCTTTGAGTTGTTATTCTAAGCACACCGCATATCTGGAAAAATAAAAATAATATGAATAATAATAGTCCTTGCATTTGATATCACGCCTTAACGGCGCGATGTCAAATTATTATTCATATTATTATTTTATATTATTAGTCATATTATTTTTATATTTCCAGATATGTGGTGTGCTTAGAATATTTTGAGATTTGGGTATCCATCATGAACCTCCTCCGCCCCCTCCCCTGACCCCCCAACCTGCTCCATGTCCCCTGCCCAACCCCCCACCCCACCCCCAGCCCTACCATCGACAGACGGGCTTTTGACTTCTCTGCCCCCACACTCTGGAACTCCATCCCACAGTCACTTTGCCTCACTTCCCCCACCCACTCGCCTCCTTCAAGGCTGGTCTCAAGACCCTCCTTTTGTTGTAATTATTGTTGTTGTCATCAAGACTCAGTTATATTCATTTACTTGGGGTTAATGGAGCAGTGATATTATAGTTAAATTATACAAAGCTATCGCCTGTGATTTCCCACTCAATTGCATTGTGGTCTAAAGCTGATCAACGTTCGTCATTGATACAGTCGCAAAAATTGTACCTTATGGCCCGAGCGTGCAGAGTAACTGTGGTAATACCGTGTTCTATATGGTTTTGATGTTACTTCAAGCGCAGCACCTAAATGTGTTGTAACCTATTATTTATGCATGTGCTGGAAAGCCTCTGTATAACATTCACAATGCGCTTTCCAATTAAAAATTTATTTTAACTCCAACCTGACCGAGTAAGGATTCCGAGCTACAGAGTTACTGATCGAAACTTTCGCCCTGAATGTTACTCGGAATAAAACGCTTGTCTCCTTCGAATGACGAGCTGTACAACATCTAATAAAACTGGTCATTTCAATCCACGGCTGTTTGTGTGGGGGACGCTGCCTGTGCGCAATTGGCTGCCGCCTTTCGCCCACAAATACATAGTCAGTTCACTTTACAGTATATTCTGTGAAGCGCTTTGAAACACAGTCTATAAGATGTGAAAAGGCGCTATATCAAATGCAAGGATTATGATTATTATAATGTCATAATCTTTAATATTTTCACAAACGATTGCAGTTCAAATGCACTTTTATTAACATTTCTCTTTACTGCTGCGATAAATTCAAAAACAAACGACATACCTAAGGTACTGACTCATTGACCCATCCTGCAGTGCCCAGGCAACCCAGCTGCAAAAAATGTTTAATCCAGGTTAAATCGTATCAAACATATAGAACGTCTTAACTCATCGGTCTACTGTTCTACTCCTGACTCTGTCGCCTTTTGTGACTGTGCCCTCAGCTCTGGGAAGGGAATGAGCCATGCTATGGCTGATCAAACCGTCTCGCTTCACCTAAGGTGTGTGTGAAACACCACCGGTCATGTTCTCCGAGCTTCTCATGTTTCAAGGAAAATAAAATGCCGCATTAGCAACAACAATGTAAGTCGACCTGCCTTTTCATGGGCAGCTTTTAAATGCCCCCCAAAAATTCCTTTAAAAAAATCTTAGTTTAAAAATTAGCCAATAGGAGGTTGGAAATGAAATAATCCTTGCAGTGGAGTCCCTGGAGCTCAGTGGTAAGAGCGCTCACCTTACAAGCGAGTGACCTGGGTTCGATTCCCGGCAGGTCAGGGCGAAACCTCGGGCAAGTTTCCTTACTCCACACGTCTAACATTAATCCTTCCAAAAAAAGAAATAATAATTTGGTCACTCAATTCACGGCTGTTTGTGGGGACGCTGCTGTGCGCAAATGGCTGCTACGGTTTCACTTTACAGTATAATCTGTGAAGCGCTTTGAGATGTCTGGAGGATGTGAAAAGCTCTATATCAAATGAATGGATTATTATTATTTGTTGATATAGCACCTTATCACGTCTTCGAGACGTCTCAAAGTGCTGCACAGGATATACTGTAAAGTGAATTGACTGTGTATTCCATCGGTGTAATTGTGTCTTGGTTGCAATATTCACAAACATTAAATCTCTAAGCTAAAGCCCCCACGGGTTGTCTGTGCAGCAACAGTGCCTTCAACAACAAAATTGCACTTATATAGCGCCTTTCACGTCGGGAGGACGTCTCAAAGCACTTCACAGAATATACTGTAAAGTGAATTGACTGTATATTTGTGGGCGAAACGCGGCAGCTGATTGTGCACAGCAGCGTCCCCACAAACAGTCGTGGGTTGAAAGGACCAATTTTATTGTGTTTTTTTGGGGGACAGATTATTATTAGGCACGTGTGTGTGTGTGTGTGTGTGTGTGTGTGTGTGTGGAGTAAGGAAACTTGCCCAAGGTTTCGCCCTGACCTGACCTGCATTCGAACATAGGCCTGGATTCGAACACAGGTCTCATGCTTGTAAGGCGAGTGAGTGAGTGAGTGCTCTAACCACTCAGCTACAAAAGTCACCACGTGGGACCTTGCATTCATTCCACTTACAATTGCTGGGTGTGGATTGAGTTGCTGCCATGAGTGTGGTGGAGTCCGGATAAAAACTCCAATTCAATTAATTCCTGGCTAATCCCGCAATTCACAGAGCACTTTAAGTGACGACTGGACTGCAGATGGTACGGCTAAAATACAGGCAGTTGCTGGAGTCTATTCAAACTACAGGACGATGTGTACTGATCAGCGGAATAAAGAAACAGTTCGGAATTAAATCATCAGCTGCTTCTGAAACCCAAAGCCAGTTTCTGATTTAATCAGATAACAACGACAGGGCAGATTATAGTGATCAGCCTGTTAAACAGGAGAGGACTCCTGGATCAGGAGGATTAATAAAAGAGCAATTTGACTAACACCCGATATCAACAACATTGGCCGTTATAATTCAGACAAAATGATTCCATGACTGCATATAATAATATTAATAATAATAATCCTTGCATTGGATATAGCGCTTTTCACGTCTTCTAGACGTCTCAAAGCGCTTCACAGAATATACTGTAAAGTAAATTGACTGTATATTTTGTGGGCGAAACGCGGCAGCCAATTGCGCACAGCAGCGTCCCCACAAACAGTCGTGGAATGAGTGACCAAATTATAAAAATTTTCTTTGAGGGATTATTATCAGGCGTGTGAAGTAAGGAAACTTGCCCAAGGTACATCAAATAAAGGGATTATTATGTTTATGATTATTATCATCTTAAATTTGAAGATTTGATCTCGTAGGCTGAGACCAGGTGGAAGTCGAAACCTTGGAAGTTAAGTGGAGCCCTGAATAGAGCTAACTGACTTTGTGTTTTCTGCAAGACAGGAAGAAGGAAGTGAGTGGAGAAATATTGACAGGTAGTTGAGTGAAATCCAATTTATTTTTACACGTGACACCACTGTTATGTGAGTTTTAATCACAGGTTGAAAAATGGACCTCTCAAAAATGACTAGAATTCCCCCTTTTGATAACAGCCGGGAGGGGAAAGTACCTCCACAAAACACAAAGGATCAAAGGCAACAGGCAAGCTGCCGAAGAAACATTGATCTTTTCGCTGATTTATTTGCAAGCTTTTTAAGAGATTGCCAGCAATCACTGCACATAAGTTCCGCAAAGGGCCTCTCCGCGTTAGAAAGCGTTACATCGAACGTAAAGATTATTATCGCGGCTTGTCATTTCTATCCAATTTATTTGAGTTTTACATTTTTAATGTGGGAAATGCTAGGGTTCTGCACATACACACTCATGAGTCATTTGTTATTTTCCATGCAACGCCCTGCCCTGGCCGGTATTAGATTTCACATGGAAGGGAAATGCTGTACTGGGAAAGTCATAAAAGTGATAGAAAACATCTTGGTGTAGAACTGCCCATTTATATTTATGTTGATATTAATAATAATAATGATAATAATCCTTGTATTTGATAGTGGACTTTATCACATCTTCGAGACGTTTCAAAGCACTTCACAGAATATACTGCAAAGTGGATTGACTGTATATATTGTGAGCGAAACACGGCAGCCAGTTGTGCACAGCAGCGTCCCCACAAACAGTCGTGGATTGAGTGACCAAATTATTATTATTATTTATTTGAAGAGATTATTACCTTCCCCTCCCCACTCCCCACTCACCTGGGAAAAGCGATCCTCCAATCGACTAATAACTGGTTATTAATCGATTGATTGGAGAATTGCTCCTACTTACTGCTGAGTAAATAGAGGCATGTGGAGTCAGGAAGTTTGCCCCGGGAATCGAACCCAGGTCCTCTCTCTTGCGAGGCGAGTCTCTAACCAATACCCTACACGACTGAAATTTGCGCACTGTGTTAGCGGCACTTTTCATATGGTGGCGAGGTTTGTGTCTAAAGATGAACAGATCAGATTGCATTCCCTGACATTCTGATCCCGTTCCCATAACAGTTTTTTATACAAGTCATAAATCCAGACAATCTGACAAGTACACAGCACCTCTTTCCAAACATTTATAGTTACTGGAGTCTTATTCCTCTCTTGTCTAAAAGCGGTCATTGATTTCGTAACGTCTCTAAATATACATGTTCCGAGGACTGCGTGTGCTCATTCTGTGCAGAACTCATTGTGCTCGTGAAACAAATGAATCCACTGTTTTATTTACCGTTTCTCTTTCCAGCTTTTGATTAATTCGAGTTAATCAAATAACTCTTGTTAATCAAAGTTAATTGAATAGCCTAACAAATAAAATTGATTTGTCTGCCCTTTTTTTCTCCGGCCCACCCCCACCCCCACCCTCCACACCCTCCCCCCAACTATATTTCAGGATTGTAAGTATTTTAGTCTCTCACATGCTCTGTGGGCAATGATAGCAGATTAGACGAGGATCTCTTTTGAACAGATTCATGACTTGGGGCCTGATGTTGCTTGTTAGCTACGGTGGGTGTAGCAACGAACCCAATGGAACAACTCATACCATTATACATACTCAACACGTACAATTGTGAAGCTGAATTTATAAATGATAATAATAATAATCCTTGCATTTGATAAAGCACTTTTCACATCTTCTAGACTGTGTCTCAAAGCGCTTCACAGAATATACTGTAAGGTGAATTGACTGTATATTTTGTGGGCAAAACGCGGTAGCCAATTGCGCACAGCAGCGTCCCCACAAACAGCCGTGGAATAAAAATGACCAATTTTTATTATTGTGGGTTTTTTTTGAGCGATTATTATTAAACGCGTGTGTGTGTGGAGTAAGGAAACTTGCTCAAGGTTTTGCCCTGATCTGCCTGGATTCGAACATAGGTCTCAGGCTTGTAAGGCGAGTGCTCTAACCACTGAGCTACAGGAGATGATGTTTAAATGAGACCATTCCGGCCCATATACAGCCTCCTGTTTGTCCCTCGAACCCTCCCTTCCATCATCGGTGGCCATGCCTTCAGCCACTATGCCATGAAATTCTGAAATTCTCTCCCTCAATCCCTCCACCTCGCCCCATCCCTCCCTCCCTCCCTCCCTCCCTGGCTCAGTGTCAGACTCCGCCACTGTCAAGCTGTTTGGGATGTTACCCAATGTGCAATTTCTAATCATCTTCCTGCCATTAAACATTGATTCTGTGTTGCTCATACACACATTTATTACATTATTGAAAGCTCACTGTTAGTTTAATGTTATGAAAGCTCCCTCTGGTGCTAACTTAGCTTCATTACTACACGTACTCGCGCAAAAAAAATGACTAAAATAATAATAGATCGATCTGGCCACTTTTGTGGGTGTTATTAATCCTCTCCAGCATCCTACATACACTTCCTGACATTAGTCATACCGTAGCAAAATGGCTGTAGTTACACTGTGCCAATATGGTGAGGACCAAATCTGCAGTATTTCTTAATGGGTATTCTTAATAATTAAAAGAAAATGCGGTCACTCAATCCACAACTGTCTGTGGGACATTGCTGTGCGCAACCGGCTGCCACGTTTCACCTACAAAACACACGGTTAATCCACTTTACGGTACATTGTGTGAAACGCTTTTGAGACGTCTCCACAGATTACATTTCTATGGAGCCTTTCACACCAGGAGGACGTCCCTTGATGATGCCCACTTTGACCGACTCTCTCACTGAATTCCTTGCAAAGGAATCCCAACGAAGGAACGCCCAAATCATTACCTCATCATCTCACGTTGCAAGAAAGAGATAGAGCCCGAGTGCTTTTATTTTTAGAATTCGGGTATTTTTAACGCGAGTCAATCAGAAAAAAAACTAAGCCCTCGAATAAGTGACCAAATTGGCTTGGAATCTGCCAATGACAACATTCGCCACCCCAAATAAACACTGGAGGAAAATTCTAAACAGTAGAAATCAGGTCAGTACCCAAAGGGGAGAGTGAGCAAACACTGAGCCATGTTTGTGGCCAAAATACAGCACGTTTTATTTCAGCACAAAATGTTGTGTAGTCTTTCGTCCACGGGGTGTCAGTATAGTATAGCTTCTTTCACAAAACCAATGAACTCACCTTGAGTATCGTGCATTCATTGTACTGTATTAACATAAGTGGAGTCCTGTAGCTCAGTGGTTAGAACACTCGCTCGCCTTACAAACGTGAGACCTGTGTGTTCGAAAACCAGCCAGGACATTGCCAAACCTTGGGCAACAACAACAACAACAAATTACATTTATAGAGCGCCTTTCACGTCGGGAGGACGTCCCAAGGCGCTGCACAGGAGGCGTGTGACCCGAGCTGGGAGGGGAGTGTTCGGGAAGGGGTGAAACACGTAGGGGAGGTCGAAAAATTCCGGGGGGAACAAAAGGCACGGTCGAAGAGGAAAGTCTTCAAACCGGCCTTGAAAGAGGAAAGGGAAGAAACAAGATGGAGGGATTGAGGGATGGTATTCCATAGGGTGGGAGCGGAGAAACTGAAGGCCCGGCCTCCGATGGTGGGGGGGTTCGGGCGGGGGGCTTGGAGCAGGCCAAGTCCTGCTGAACGGAGGGTCTGGGTGGGCTTGTAGGGGGAGAGTAGATCGGTTAAGTAGGATGGGGCAAGGCCGTGTAAGGCTTTGAAGGTGAGGACGAGGATCTTGAACTCGTCCTCTTTTACAGTCACTGTGAAAAATCCCCACTTAATCCCTTATTAACAACAACAATAACAGAATTACACTTGTCTAGCACCTTTCACGTTAGGAAGACATCAGCAATGCTTCCTCAGGAATCTGGTTAGAAATTACCACATATCAGAAGGCCATTGTCGAGACTAATGTACTGAAGGAGGAGGTCTGTGTCCGAAGGGAAGGAATAGTACACGCCCTAAAAACCTTGTCAGCATCACAATCGGATGGTCGAGGAGCAAAATCAATCAGATGGCTGAGTCAGAAAAACTGACAAAATTGGAGAAATTGACAATACAGCAATAATATCACAAAATAGATAGTGAAATCCCAGAGGTAGATTGTTGGAATGGAACGCACTCTCTCTCTCTCTCTCTCTCTCTCCGTTCTTACCTAATTCTGGAAAGTATTACTGGCAGGTTGGCAAGAGCCAAGGGTTTGGGGAGTTCAGATGGTGTGTTGGGGGTAACTGCTGGAGCCTAACCAACTGGCAACTCACAGGACACACATAATAATCCTTGCATTTGATTTAGCGTTTTCCACATTTTCTAGACAACGCGCTTCCCAGAATTTATGGTAAAGTGAATTTGTGGGTGAAACGTGACAGCCAATTGCGCACAGCAGCGTCCCCACGAACAGTCGTGGATTGAAAATGACCAATTCATTATTGTTTTATTTGAGGGATTATTATTATGAGGCATGTGTGTGTGTGGGGTAAGAAAACTTGCCCCAGATTTCGCTCTGACCAGTCTAGATTCGAACACAGGTCTCACGCTTGTAAGGCAAGTGCTCTAACCACTGAGGTAGAGGAGCTCCACATGTGACAGTACACATATGTACACATGTATCGCACTGGGCTCATTCTGAAGGTCTATGAATGTTCTTACGTAGCACAAGACAGGAAATGTTTAACAGTATTAAACAATCAACGGCACGAATGAGCAAAACATGGTGTTTATATATTTTTTACGGTCCTGATTGAAAGCTTTATGGAATGGACAGAATCTCGTGTTCCTCCACCCATGCCCTGTACTGTACTGCCAAGATATTTATAATATATATAATATATATCATATATATTTATATTATATAACTTCAGTCTCACAGAAAATCCATTTACTCAGAGAGGGGAAATCAAGTGTAAAATAGAAACACACACACATTCACTGTGATAGGCATCCGACTTTAAAGCGTATTCTTCATAATTTATGAATGACAGAGTTAGGTGATTATAAGAAAACATGGGAATAATAATTTGGTCACTCAATCTATGACTGTTTGTTGGAGGCACTGCCAGGAGCAAAGGGCTGCCGCGTTTCCGCCCCACAAAATATACAGTCACTACACTTTACAGTTCTGTGATACGCTTTGAGACATCTCGAACACTCAATAACAACATTGGTCTCACAGCAAGCGCTTTACAGAATGCAATGTAAAGTGAATTGGCTGCGTATTTTGCGGATGAGACGCGGCAGCCAATCGCGCACATCGTAGATATTGGTGGACGGAAGATCGTAGCATTGGCAGGAAGGATTGCTTTATCAATGGGTGAGAGTAAGATTGTTCCCAACCTCAGGCTTGTCCTCCTACAAAAAGAGAATCTTATCGTTGCCACAAAAGTAACAAATTTTCTGCTTCTGCTGATAAATGTCATTTTGTTGTTGTTGTTGTTATTGTTGTCATTGTTACTGTGTTGGCTATCTCTAATGTGTTCATTTCTGTCCTGTTAATTGGACAAGTGGAATAATCATAATACTGTAATAATAATCCTTGCATTTGATACAGCACTTTTCACATCGACGTCTCAAAGCGCTTCAAAGAATATACTGTAAAGTGAATTGACTGTATATTAGTGGGGAAAACGCGGCAGCCAATTATGCACAAAAATGGTCGCGGATTGAAAATGACCAATTTTTGTTGGTGTGGTTTTTTGGGAGGGATTATTATTAGGCGTGCATGCGTGCGTGCGTGCGTGCGTGCGTGCGTGCGTGTGTGGAGTAAGGAAACTTGCCCAAGGTGTTTGCCCTGACCTGCCTGGATTCAAAACACGCTTGTAAAGCGAGTGCCCTAACCACTGAGCTACAGGAACTCCACAATTCATGGAACTGAAGTTCTGTTCTTTTCTATTTCTTAGAAAGAAATGAACGTAAATTGTACGTACAGACCTCGTAAATTCCGTGCCTATTTTTAATCCCACGTATGTGAGCTGCGGAGTCGTTGGATGTGAACTCAGCGGTGCCTGGTTCTCGGCAATCGGAGCTCAGGAATCCCAAGTGGGACAGCCTGAGACAATCAGTACAATTGTAGAGAGTGTGTGTGTCTGTGTCTGTGTGTTACTCTCTGGTTCCCAGACTCTACACAGTACCTTGCAGTCTGATTCGTAACATATGTAATGTAAGTGAGGCTGCTTTTCTTTTTCCCTCTCTCCTTCCCCCCACCCCGATCCTTCCCCTTCCTGCTTAGGTCCTTGGGATGTCCTCCCTACACGATAGGCGCTCTTTAAATGCAATTTTGTTGTTGTTGTTTTACCCACAACACTCACTCGTTCAAATAAATGAATAAATCCAAGTGATTTTTACCATTTAAAAAAATATAATAAACAAAAGGCCAAACAAAATCAACCCGAGGAGACAATAAATTCAAGGATCTGGGATACTGTTCGATGATAATGATTATAAAGAACTTCTTATGACACCAAACTGGGGGAGATGTTTGTCCGGCCAGGGTATCAAGGGATACGGGGCAAGGACAGGTTATTAAAGTTGAGGTACAGATCAGCCATGATCTTATAGAATGGCGAAACAGGCTCAAGTGACTGAATGGCCCAACTCCTGATCCTATGTTTCAAACAGAAGGGAGTGATTGTTGATTTGTTTGAAGACTGCTAAACTGAAGGACCGCATGTTAACGTACGATCCACATACTAACTTGTCAATGGATTATTTAAGACCTTAATTAACGTGCGTTTTTCCCACAAAAAAACAGTCCATTCAATTTACAATATAATCAATCCGTGAAACACTTTGAGATGTCTCCAAGACATGATAACACACTCCTGTAGCTCAGTGGTTAGAGCACTCGCCTTACAAGCGTGAGACCTGTGTTCGAATCCATGCAGATCAGGTCAGGGTGAAACCTTGGGCAAGTTTCCTTACTCCACACACACACCTAATAATAATCCCTCCAAAAAAAACACACAAATAAAATTTGGTCATTTCAATCCATGACTGTTTGTGGGGACACTGCTGTGCTCAATTGGCTGCTGCGTTTCACCCACAAATATACAGTCAATTCACTTTACAGTATATTCTGTGAAGCGCTTTGAGACGTGGATAAAATGTGAAAAGCACTAATCAAAATGCAAAGATTATTATTATTATAAAGTTTGCACTTAACCAAAAAAAAATGTTTTAAATACAGTATTTCTTAGGATTTTTAAAAGTTCTGTATCCAAATGTGTGGCACAGCAATCAATGGGAGAGATTACAGAATGAATACTGTAGGAAATGAGATTTTGAATAATGCGCAGTAAATCAAAATGGTGTGAAGTTTTGGCAAGTTTGGCCTGATTTGGGTTCACACAGAATTGTGCTTGAGTAGCTAAAAGTGAGTGTTGTGTTTTGCCAGGCTTTGCTCTATTGTTCAGCGAGGATTTTCAGTGTTAGTGTGGTCAGATGGGGTACTATTCCACTGCCTCGTTTACAGGATTAACAGGAAAATACTGTGAATTTCCCTGAGGTTTCCTGCGTTTTAAAACCTTCCTTCCTGTTCAATTCTCTCTGCTTTTTCCACAATGTGTAACAAGGTGAAGTCAAAAGCTAAGTATGACACTTGCTAACTAGTAAAAAAAACTGGAGTCCATATAATTTCCAGTAGAAAATAATAATAATAATAATCATCCTTGCATTTGATATAGCGCTTTTCACATCTTATCGACGTCTCAAAGCGCTTCACAGAATATACTGTAAAGTGAATTGACTGTATATATTTGTGGGTGAGACGTGGCAGTCAATTGCACACAGCAGCGTCCCCCACAAACTGTCGTGGATTGAAATGACCAATTTTTGTCATTTTGTGTTTTTTTTGCATGGATTATTAATAAGCGTGTATGTGGAGTAAAGAAACTTGCCCAAAGTTTCGCCCTGACCTGCCTGGATTCGAACACGGGTATAACTTTTGTAAGGCGAGTGCTTTAAGCACTGAGCTACAGGAACTCCGCAAAACAGCGCGAGTACGACATGATTTTTGCAACTCCACCAGTTCTTTCTGGAACCACTTCGAATAAAAGTTTTCTGAAAGCAGGGTTTTAATGAAGCTAATCTGAAGATCGTTTTGGAATCGGTTTGTGTGTACAGAGAATCCAGATGAGGGGCATTTTTTAAATTTCCATTAATTGTGTTGTCTTGTTGAATTCTTGCTATACAGTACCGTCGTATTTTTTTTCCCGGGAACATTTCAGAGACAAGAAGAGAAATGAAGGTGACTTTGAATTTCTATGAGACTTCTCAAAGCTCTTCACAGAATACACCGTAAAGCGAATCGACTGGATATTTTGGGGGTGAAATGCGGCAGCCAATTGCGCACAGCAGCGTCCCCACAAACAGTCGTGGATTGAAAATGACCAATTTTTGAAATTGTGGTTTTTTTTGACAGATTATTGTTATGTGTGTGTGTAGTAAAGAAACTTGCCCAAATTAATAAGTAACTAAATTCTTAGTACAGTATTATTTACTGATTTCTTTATTTATTTTTGAAGGGATTATTACCCTGGAAAAGCGATTCGCTACTCGACCAACAACGAGTTTTCTACTTACTACTATAGCTCAGTGGTTAGAGCGCTCGCCTGACAAGTGTGAGACCTGTGTTCGAATCCAGGCAGGTCAGGGCGAGATTTTGGGCAAGTTTCCTTACTCCACACACACGTCCAATAATAACTCCTCCAAAAAAAACACAATAATAAAAATTGGTCATTTCAACCCACGACTGTTTGTGGGGTTGGGGACGCTGCTGTGGGCAATTAGCTGTCGCATTTTGCCCACAAATATACAGTCAATTCACTTTACAGTATATTCTGTGAAGCGCTTTGAGACGTCGATAAGGTGTGAAAAGCTCTATATCAAATGCAAGGATTATTATTATTATTCTAGGTGAAATAAGTACACAACTAAGATATGGTAAATTAAGAAACTAATGGAGAATAATCCTCCCCCACCGCCTTCAACCTGATTTGAATAACACTACTTATCAAAACCACTTCATATATTCTCTTTTGTAGGCGGAATTTGGCCTCAGATTTCCCTCTGGACAGGCAATATCAAGTTACTGTGAATGGTAAATCAACTTACTCAACAATCACATATTTTCTGCTGCTGCCTGTGACCAGCATTACAATATCCAAGTCTTTTGATAACTCAGGAACAGCGATTCAGCGGAGTGTGATTTATCTGTTGCATCTTTCCCTAAATGTAGTGTGAGCACAGGATACCAGCCTCGTTATGTACTTTAAACTAGCAGAGCAGAATTAAGGACAATCTTTAGCAACTAATACATTAAGGACGTTTGGCGTTCGTCTACAAAATACAGTATATATTGTGAAATAGTTTGGAGATGTTCTCCTGATGTGAAAGCTGCTACAAGTAAATGAAATGTAAGGATTAAAATGATTATTATTAGTGTTACTTGGAGGGCAATACACGCTCGGGTCTAATAAGTTTGTGTAAAGAATTACTGTTTAAAGTTACTTTAGTTACAGACTAACCTCCCCATTTCCTTTTCTGTGGCTACAGCATTAAGCACGACTGATGCCCTGAGGTAAACATTCCCAGATGTAATCTAGTACAGAGCGCCAAAGAGAGTTTTGTTCATTTCTTCTTCATACCTCATATTGTGGAGTCCTGTAGCTCGGTGGTTAGAGCACTCACCTCACAAGCGAGAGGACCTGGGTTCAGTTCCTGGCCAGGGCGAAACGATAGTCAAGTTACCTTACTCCACACGCCTCTGTTTACCCAACAGTAACTAAGAACCCAGTTGTTGGAGGATCGCTTTTCCGACAGTAAGTATTTCTTGGTGGTCACTCAATCCACGACTGTTTGTAGGGACGCTGTTGTTGTGTACAATTGGTTGTCACATTTCGCCCGCAAAATGTACAGTCGCTTTACAGTGTATCCCGTGAAGCTGTTTGAGACATCGCAAAGACGCGATAAGGCATTGTATGAAATGCAAGAATGATTATTAATTATCACGCAGTACGTATCATAGAATCTCACAGCGTAGACGGAGGCCATTCAGCCCTATCGCACCTTTGAAATAATAATAATAATAATCAAAGGGCTTCATTGAAAAGTGAATGGACTGTATATTTGTGGATGAAACGCGGCAACCAATTGCGCGACAAACAATCGTGGATTGAAATGACCAAATTATTATTATGTTATTTTTGAGGGATTGTTATCGTGTGTGTGTGTGGAGTGAGGAAACTTGCTCACGGTTTCGCCCTGATCTGAACTGCCTGGAATTGAACCCATGACTCTCACTTCGAAGGCGAGTGCTATAACCGCAGAGCTACGGGAAAGAGCTGTTCAACTCGTGCCACTCTTACCCTGACAAATGTGTCAGGGCTATATATGTATAGCCCTGACACATTTGTCCTGTTCAAATGCCTGTCCAATTCCCCTTGTGAAAGTCCGTGATGACTTTGCTGCAATGGCTCCAAATGCAGATTGTGTATTGACTGTGGTGTTGGCGGAGTGATCGAGTGCCCAGCCGGCCCGAAGCCATTGGCAGCCACCTTTATTGTTGGCAGCTTGTGAAATGCAACAACTGAATAGCGGCTTCGCAGGTCACCAGCTGGACTGGTCAGACCACCCTTTTTTCAGGCCATTATAGTGTTTCTCACCCCCTCCCCCCCCATTGATACTGAAACGAGCGTACATGCCTAATCCTCCTGGATATACAGCAAACACGTGTCAGGTGAGACAGTTATCAATCGGGAGCACACAGTTATAATAATAATAAAATTATAATAATAATCCTTGCATTTGATATAGCGCTTTTCACGTCTTCTAGACGTCTCAAAGCGCTTCATGGCATATACTGTACTGTAAAGTGAATTGACCATATATTTGTGGGCAAAACGCGGCAGGCACAGCAGCGTCCCCACAAACTTACAGTCGTGGATTGAAACTGACCAATTATTATTATTGTGTTTTATTGTGGTGAGAAGGGATTATTATTAGGCTTAGGCGTATGTTTGTGTGTGTGTGTGTGTGTGTTTGTGTGTGTGTATGTGTGTGTGTATGGAGTAAGGAAACATGTCCAAGGTTTCACCCTGATCTGCCTGGATTCGAACACAGGTCTCATGCTTGTGCATGCTCTAACCACTGAGCCACAGGAGCTAAATTAATAAGACTTATGAAAGTATGAATTCCGTCAAACGCGTGGAGAATATAAGACTCTTGAAGAAGCCTTGAGTGGAGGCACAGCTTAAAGACGTTTGTACAGTTGATACTGTACAATCAGAAATGTGCCAGTTTTCAGCTTGATTATATTTCAAATTATTGTTGTTCAAACCAGGACAGATGAGAGGACTAGACAGCCTGATAGAGCTGTTCAACACCTGCCCCCTCGCTATGATATACAAACCTTTTCAACCCAGCAATCTTTCTGTCTTTTGCATTCTTTCATTTTTTTGTTTGCGCTTTACAAAATCTCTTTCCTTTGAATGAAATGTGGGTCACAGTGTTCAGGCGAAAAACAAAGGGCCTCCGTCTGACATATTAATCCTGATAATAACCCTTCCATTTTATTATTGCTTCTTCGCATTGGGAGGACGTCTCAATGCATTTCGCGGGATTTCATTTGGTCGATCACTCACTCACTCACTCACTCACTCACTCACTCACTCACTCACTCACTCACTCACTCACTCACTCACTCACTCACTCACTCACTCACTCACTCACTCACTCACTCACTCACTCACTCACTCACTCACTCACTCACTCACTCACTCACTCACTCACTCACTCACTCACTCACTCACTCACTCACTCACTCACTCACTCACTCACTCACTCACTCACTCACTCAATAAATGAATCTGAAGTGTGTGATATTTGTTTCACTAACAAGTGGGATCTTTTTTTCTTTAGGATCTGAAAGATGATTGCGGAGAAACAAGGTACAGATTGTATCAAACCTTTGGGGGATTATAGTTGCTTTTAGTATTATTACACATTACTGGTTTTGGGGGATATATTTTGTGGTGTTTCCTAAATCACAGAATCATAGAATAATAGAATCTTACGGCACAAAAGGCCCATCGAGTCTGTGTCGGCTCTTTGAAAAGAACAATTATTTCCCCCCTTCCCTCTCTCTTCCCTCTTATCCCACTTTCTCCCCATTTCTCTCTTATTTTTCCCCCCACCCACCTTTCCCTCTATCTCCTCCCTTAACCCGCTTTCTCCCCTCCATGACTTTACCCCACCTTTCCCTCCCGCTCCCCTCACAAACAGTCGCGGAAATGGGGCCAGGGTAGATCCCCTTTTCTCCCCTGGCCCCACTGTTTGTGGGATACTTTTGTACGCAATTTAGCGACCGCGTTTCGCCCACAAATATACAGTCAATTTTCCCAATCTCCTGCATCCTGCCCCAACCCCTCTCCCTTTGCTCTTGACTGTACAGCGTCTTGGAACGTTCTCTCGACGTAAAAGGTGCTATATAAATGCAAGTTTTTATTGAATTTAATCCCACTCCCCAGCTCTCTCCCCATAGCCACCCAAACCTGTCCTCCCCAAATAAACGTCTACCTCTCTTTCAAAAGTTGTTATCGAATCGGCCTCCACTACCTTTTCAGGCAATGCATTTCAGATTCGAACAACTCACTGAGTGAAAAAATGTCTCCTCACCTCCCCTCCGCTTCTTTTAGAAACTATTTTAAATCTGACACACCCACCAGTGGAAACAGTTTTTCCCTGTTTACTCTGTCGAATCCCCTCATGAGCTTGGAAACCTCTATTAGGTCACCTCGTAACCTTCTCTGCTCCAATGTTTTCGATAATGATCACATTTATTTTATGTGCCAGAGGACTCCCTTGTTACTCCCTTGTATAAAAAGGGGAAGAAGGACAAGCCTGGTAACTACAGACCAGTCAGTCTAACGTCGGTAGTGGGCAAACTTCTAGAGTCCATAATCAGGGACAAGGTAGATCTTCACTTAGAAAGATATAGGCTAATAAAGGACAGTCAACATGGATTTGTTAAAGGCAAATCTTGCCTTACAAATCTGATATAATTTTTTGATGAGGTAACGGAATGGGTGGATAATGGTAGCGCAGTTGATGTAGTTTACATGGACCTTCAAAAGGCATTTGACAAAGTGCCACATGAGAGACTTATTAGGAAATTAAAGGCCCATGGCGTAAAAGGGACAGTGGCAGCGTGGATCCACAACTGGCTGCGAGACAGAAAGCAGAGAGTTGTAGTGAGCGGCTGTTTTTCAGATTGGAGGGAAGAGAGCAGTGGTGTGCCACAGGGATCAGTTTTGGGACCATTGCTGTTTGTAATCTACATCAATGATCTGGACTTGGGTGTACGGAGTACAGTTTCCAAGTTTGCAGATGACACTAAGTTAGGGAGAATAGTAAATAGTGAGGAGGATGGTAGCCATCTGCAAGAGGATATACACAAATTGGTAAAGTGGGCAGACACATGGCAGATGAAGTTTAATGCAGAGAAGTGTGAGGTGATGCATTTTGGGAGAAGAAATGAAGGGAGGCAATATAGGCTAGATAGTACAATTTTAAATGGTGTGAAGGAACAGAGAGACCTGGGGATTTGTGTTAGTGACTCGTTGAAGGTGGCAGGACAGGTAGACAAGGCTGTTAAGAAGGCATATGGGATACTAGGCTTTATAAATAGGGGTATAGAATACAAAAGTCAGGAAGTGCTGACTAACCTCTATAAGACTTTGGTGAGGCCTCAGCTGGAATATTGTGTTCAATTCTGGTCACCACACTACAGAAAGGATGTGAAGGCATTGGAAAGGGTACAAAGAAGATTTACTAGGATGGTGCCAGGATTGAGGGACTTCAGCTATGAGGAGAGGCTAGATAGGCTAGGGTTATTCTCTCTGGAGCAGAGAAGATTGAGGGGAGACCTAATAGAGGTTTATAAGATCATGAGGGGTTTCGACAGGGCAAATAGAGAAAAACTATTTCCACTCGTGGGCGAATCTGTGACTCGTGGTTACAGATTTAAAATAGTTTCAAGGCGAAGTAGAGGGGAGCTGAGGAGAATTTGTTTCACTCAGCGAGTTGTTCGAATCTGGAATGCATTGCCTGAAAAGGTGGTGGAGACTGATTCGGTAACAGCTTTTAAAAGGGAATTAGATCTTTATTTAGGGAGAACAGGTCTATTAGGCTATGGGGAGCGGGCAGGGCAGTGGGATTGAATCGCTCTTTTCAAAGAGCCGGCCCAGACTAGATGGGCCGAATGGCCTCCTTTTGTGCCGTAAAATTCTATGAATCTATGAATCACTGCACATTTCCCCCTATAAGTTTTAGTTTTCTTCTGTTATGGAAATGTCACTGCAATCTTCCGTGGGTTAACTCAGATATGACGTCTTTCCGATGGTACAGAATAGAAACATAGGAACACAGCAATAGGCCAGTCACTTCTTCGAGCCTGTTCCACCAGTCTCTAAGATTGTGGCTGATCTGTACCTCAACGCAACCAAATTTATACGAAAGATTACCCCGTGTTAATCTCTGTGACACTACACATAGTTATATAAATGCAAGTTGTTTGTGTTGTTGTTATTGCTACTCCCGTCAGCTTGTATTATCAACTGAAATCTAGCTGCAGTATTTGAATCCCTCATCATTGACAGATGACCTAGAATAACAGTTAGAATAATAATCCTTAATTATTATTATTCATTATTATTATATCAATTATTATGACTGTTTGTGGGGGACGCTGCTGTGCACAATTGGCTGCATTGTTTCGCCCACAGATATACAGTCAATTCACTTTATAGTATATTAAGTGAAGCGCTTTGAGACGTCGATAAGATGTGCAAAGCGCTATATCAAAATGCAAAGATAATAATAATTAGTAATCTAGTATTAATTATTATTAGATGATCTTGAATAACAGTTAGAATAAATGAATGTACTGTAAATGGAAATTGTTTTATCTGCTTCATTAATCCAGAACCACTGCTATTAACAGTAGGGGGGTGAACAGTAGTGGGAACAACACTAATAGCAATTTTGAATGTGCGTTATTTATCTAGCCTTTGCTTTCGCTTATCTGGTCATCGTTTGAAGTTAATGCTCAGCCTTTCAAGGCAAGAACGCAGATTCAAAGAATTTTGTGGTTTAACGATGGCAACTTTTGAATTCATTATTTTGTTTGTTTTTCTCTGCTGATTAGCCAAAAAGCTAGGTTAAGAGTACATATTAATGACACCATCGGTTTGGCAAAGTTGCTGAAACTGACCCGGCGAAAAAACGTTGTTACCTCGTACAGATGAAAAGTAAGAAGATTGAGTTAATTCAATTCTTACCAGTATTAGCAAATTTATATTCTTATTTTTCTGACAGGAACACGTGCAAGTGATCTAGTGTTATATTAGCATTAAGCGGCATTAAGCCTTAATCGGTAGATTACATTACACCTTATTCATATACTGTTTATATGTGGCTTCCTGTAGCTCAGAGGTTAGAGCACTCGCCTCGCAAGCGTGAGACCTGGGTTCTAATCCCAGCAGGGCAAAATGTTGGGCAAGTTTCCTGACTACACACATCTCTGTTTACCCTTACAGTAAGTAGGAACCTAGTTGTTAGTCGATTGGCGTATCGCTTTTCCAGGGATAATAATCCCTCAAACAATACTTTGGTTACTCAATCCACAGCGGTTTGTGGGTCACTGCTGTGTACTAATGGTTCCACCCACAGAATACAACAATAATAATCCTTGCATTTGATACAGCGCTTTCCATGTCTGTTAGACATCCCAAAGCGCTTCACAGAATTCCCTGTATACATATATGTGTGTGTATATACGAGGGTGAAACGCAGCAGCCAATTGCGCACAGCAATGTATACAGCGTACACTCTGCTCTATTTTCTCCTTTGCCTCCTCTCCCCATCCTCTCTGTTAATCCTTAAAAGCCTCTCCCTCCCAACGATCCCCCAGTTCTGACGAAAGGTCATGGACCCGAAACATTGGCTGACTTTTCCTCTCTCCATAGATGCTGCCTGACCCGCTGAGTGCTCCCAGCCATTTCTGTTTTGGTTTCAGATTTCCAGCGTCTGCAGTGTTTGGCGTTGTTTTGGTTCCGTGTGTCCAGCCACTCCACTTTACAGTGTGTTCTGTGAGGCGCTTTGAGACATCTCGACTGTGTGAAGAGTTACATCAAATGCTAGGACAATTATACTCAGTGTTTTATGAAATGCAAGCATTATTATTATTATCATTGCTTCCAATCTTCACAAAGCATCCCCCCGTCCCCGTCCCCACTCCGTATACACACACACTTAAAAAAAATCCTTTGCTCTTCTGAATATTATAAGTACGTATTATAAATAAGTGACCGATAAAAAAAATTGGTCAAATGCAAGGATTATTATTATAATAATAATGATTATTAGTCTGTATACGGAACAGCTTGAGAAGCGGTTGAGAGGGTAGGGAGGGAGGGAGGGAGGGAGGGGGTAATAGGAAGAGCAATAGGTGTACACATATTTAGGGAAGGGAGGGTGGGAGGGGAGAGAGAAGGACTGTCTGTGGGAATATTTCCCTGAGCTAACCAAGACTGCACTAGCCCACAGCTGTGATGTGTGTGTGTGTGGTGGACTAGTGCAGTGTTTGGTTTGCATTGGTGTGTGGATGATTGGCTAGTGATGGGTCACGTTACACAGTGTGTGTGTGTGTTGTGTGTGTTTCAGCCAGTGTAAGACTTGCTCCATTGTTTCCATTGAGGAGCTGAGCTGTGTAAGTGAGAGAGAGAGAGAGAGAGGATGTTTTGAGTGAGTGTGTGCAACATTGTGTCTCCAATTGGATGTATCCCTGCGTGTGTGTCTGTGTGCCTCTGTGTGTCTCTCTCCTCACCCAGAGTGGACCAAAGGATTCGTGATGTTATTCCTATCACCACTTGCAGGAATTCCTACCTCTGCACAGAAATAGAAAAAAAAACTCTTCTCCCTCCCTTCCCTCCCTCATTCCTCCTCCTCCCACCAACAGAGAGAGAAAAAAAGAGAGGAAAAACCTCTCCATCCATCCATCCATCCATCCCCACCCCCCCACTTTCCAAAAAAAATCTACACAGACTCTTTTCAGCTGCTAAGAACAAGCTCTCAACCCTCATCTGATCTGATCTGCTGGATTCTGCACAGAAACAAAAGTAGGTGATTTAATTATTATTATTATTTTTTGTTGGGGTGGGGGCTGGGTGGGAGGTAGGGGGAGGATATGGGGAGTTTTGTCAGGTAGATGGTAAAGGGTGGGGGGGGGGGGGGGAGGAAAATGGGGTGTTTTTGTCTTGAGCATTGCCAGGGTTTCAGTGTGGATTGTCAGTCTGACCATCTGTCTTGTCTGTCTGTGTGTGTGTGTGCCTGTCCTCATTCCAACTCACTGTGTGTGTCTCTAATGTCTCTATGTCTCACCAAAGGCTGATGAGACATAGAGACATTAGAGACACACACAGAGAGGAGAGAGAGAGAGGGAATAGTCTATCTGTGTGTCTCTGTGGTGATGATGTGGGGGTGGGGGAGAAAACCTGAATTCACAAAGCCTTTAGTCACCTAGGCAAATTAGCTTTGTATTTGTGTGTGTGTGTGTCACTCTTAACTGTTTCTATACTGTATGTGTCTATATGTAGATATTATAATATAATAGGTGGTACAGTAAGGTGCTTATCATTCCCTCCCCCCCCAACACAAATATATATAATATATATAGGATATTGGTGTGAAACAATGTTAATAATAATCCTTTGGTGTAATGTTATTATTGTTGTTGAGACTGGATGAGATTGCTGTATGCTGTACAGTATTAATCCAGAATGTACATTTTTTCCATAGCTTTTTGGAGACCAGCCAGTGGTAGTCAAATACAGTCGATTAGGTATTTTCTTATTTAGTCCCTTGCGCACACTTCATTGGAGGTAAAAATGTGCACAGTTTTGCCAAATAATATATACATATAGTGTACACACACACACATATATATATCTATATATAATATGCGATGAGGAGAGGAAGCAAAATGTCACCTTTAATTTCAGCAATATTGGGTTGGATCTCTCTGTCTCTTTCTCTCTCCCCCCCCCCCCCCCCCCCCACCACCGCCTCAGCCTCCTTCCCCACCTCAGTGATTCAGAAATCAAGATCCTGCCATTCTCTTGTCTGGTTATGTAAAAGTTTGCGTCTAATTGGCGGTTGTGTGTGTGTGTGTGTGTGTGCATTTAGCTGAGCTGGAATATCAGCAGCGAGTCGTGTCTTGAGCAGTGCAGCAATTTGACATCAGCCTCATTCACACACTGTCTACATCTCTCCTCCTCTCCTTTCATTTCATCTCTGTGCTGTACTGTAGCGGTTGTTAGGAGCCCGGTTGTTAGTCGATTTGGCGGATCACTTTTCCCAGGTGGGGAGGGGTGGGGGTAATAATCCCCCCTTTTTTTTAAAAAAACAATAATAATAATTTGGTCACTCAATCTCCCAGCTGTTTGTGGGATGCTGCTGTGCGTAATTGGTTGCCTCTTTTTCCGTCCGCAAAAAAACAAGGCAATTCACTGTACAGTATATTCTGTGAGAGATGTCTCGAAGACATGATAAGGTTCTAAATCAAATACAAGGATTATTATAATTATTATTATTACTCATGCCATTAGCATTTATTTATTTATTTATTTATCTGTCTATCTATCTATCTGCGCCACTTGCTGACTTTCTGTAGGGCCCAGTGTGAGGACAAGATTATGATTAGAATATTATATTATATTTGATCCTATTTATTTGACTTTTTTAAAAAAAAACTGGAAAAAAAAACATTAACCAAACACTCACTGGGATAAAAAAATTATTATTTTTTAGCTGCTTCTTCAAAAATGTCAATTGCTTTAGTACTGAGAATTCTGTTCCATATACTGTATGTTTTTTTGGGGCTTAAGACATGAGGGAATGCTTGGAATCTAGGAGATATCCTGTTCATGTATGCAGTCATTGTATTAAATAAGATTCAGTAAGGCTAAATTAGTTTCTGAATACGAGCCAGACATTACCACTGGACTAGTTTCTTCTCAGCCCCCCACTCTACTCCCCACCCACCGTTTCCCTCCCGCTCACCACTCCCCTACAAAAAAAACTATAACCATTTATATTTTTGAATCAAATCATTGTTTTGCAGCCTACCCCCCCCACCCTCCGCAAAAGGATGTGCGAAGATGGGATAAGGCGCTTTATCAAGTGCAAGGATTATAATTGGATTCATATGCAGGATCTATTCAAATGTCCCAAGACTGAGGTGGGGAGAGGTTTATGAGGTTAGGGTATCGAGGGATACGGGGTAAGGGAAGGTAATTGTAATTGAGGTACAGATCACCCATGAACTTATAGCCATGGAGCTCCTGTGGCTCAGTGATTAGAGCACTTGTCTTGCAAGCTGGGGAGACCAAGCTGGGGATACCTGTGTTCGAATCCAGGCAGGTCAGGTTGAAACCTTGGGCAAGTAATAATCAGTCAAAAAACACACAATAATAAAAATTGGTCATTTCAATCCACAACTGTTTGTGGGGACGCTGCTGTGCGCAATTGGCTGTCGCGATTCACCCACAAATATACAGTCAATTCACTTTACAGTATATTCTGTGAAGCGCTTTGGGACTGGATAAGATGTGAAAAGCACTAGATCAAATGCAAGGATTATTATTATATAGTAGCAGAGCTGGCTGGAGGGGCTGGATGGCCTTGTCCTGTTTTGATTATTAACGGGGTTGAATAGATGCTTGTGTCAGATAACACATCTTCACAAGCCGTAATGAAATTACAGTTGAGTACAGAACGATGATTGATGATAAGCAATCGTATTAAGTTGTTACTGCAAGGTAACTTCTTATGCAATACTGTAATGTCTCTGAATAAATATGCATACAAACTTTTACCGTTTTGAGGATCTTGATTTGAAGTTCCTCACTGATTTGATGGAGAAAGTGTTGATTATTAGCAAAAACAAAATGCTCCCTATGTTAAAAATCAACCAGGTTCATTTTATTCATTTGTTGTACAACTTGAATTAAAAACTTATTCAGGCCAGGCGCCCATTGGTTCCTACTATCTGGAAATCAGACCTGGAAGTGAAATTATTCCATTTGATACTCTGACAATATCTTTAGCCTCTTAATATGCTTCAGACTTCTCAAGGGTTAATTAAATATTTTTGGGTTAAAAGCTACTCAATGTGTGATTTCGTAGGTTGGGTTTACATCATTATTATTGGCTCACATTTAGCTGAATATTTATATAATATATTTCATATAAATAACCCTCGACCCCCTTGGTTTACAAAATGGACCGGTGTGCTATCCTGTGCAAAGTATTTCAGTGAAGGCCAGTGGCTTAACATAGTGTGTCAAGGCGAGGTGAAATTTTAGGCAAATTTCGTTACTCCACACGTCTCTGTTTACCCAGCAGTAAGGAGGGACTGTTAGTCCCCGATTGTTAGTCGATTGGCGGAATGATTTTCTGAGCGTAATAATTCCTTTTTTTAAAAAAAAATAACTTGGACACTCGATCCACGACTGTTCGTGGGGACGCTGTTGTGCGCAATTGGCTGCCGCATTTCATCCGCAGAACACACAGTCGATCCACTTTACAATATTCCTTGAAGCGCCTCGAGACGTCTCGAGGACGCAATAAGGCACCTTATCAAATGCGAGGATTATTATATATAGATGAAACCATTCATTGTTGTTTCAAAGGATGTACGCGAGTGTCTTAATATTTCCGACCGTCCGTGCCCTTTTCCTGTATCGCGGTGTATAACAAACGCCCACATGATCTTCTCTGACCTGAGTACGATAAACGCTGGACCACCGATGCCTTCTCTTAGTCGTACCGTCAGGAGATGTTTATGGTGACACAGGGAAGGCATGCCTCGCTTGAATCCAGAATCTATTAAGGTTACTTGCTTCCTGCCGCTGTTGCCGATGAATCACGAGAGCAGCCATCAGCAGAGGCTGATAGTCGAGCCTCGGTGTGTTGTCAGTCAGCGGCTGAGCATTTGCGCCTGATAACCAGTGGTAATGGCGTGCCGTTTAACGAACATTACGCCAGCGTTATGTTTTATCGCTTCACGCAGTGATGTGCGGCACTGTCCTGTGGAATATTTGGTTAGATTCTGCGACCCACGCCACAAATTGTATTTTAATCCCAATAAATTCCAGATTTAAAAACACACATAATAATAAAAAATAATCCTTGTATTTTATCGCATATCCTTAGACGTCTCAAAGCATAATAAACCCCCAGCCTTGCAACATGCTTCGGGTTGTTCCTCGTACTGAAGTTCCATTTGAAAGCAACGAGAAAAAAAAGCAAGTTGATTATCAACACCTGGTTTTGTACTTGCTGCTCTCGTCAAATATTACTGATAGTCATTTAAAGACCCAGTCTCCAAGGTAACAGCAGGCTGTTCAGGTTGATAGAAGAGAGAGAAAATCCCAGTTAACCTTCAATATTGTTCTGAGTGTTCTGGAAAGGAATCAGTTCAATGCAATGTATATTTTTGGTTGTTCCTTTCGATCCAAACTGCTTTTCGGTGGGGCAGGGGGGGATTTTTGCCTTCATAATGGGGACAAAAATCATTCAATTTATCTTCAAACGTCCAGGGTCTGTGGCTTTTTTGTCCTGTTTTATCATTTATTAAAAATGTACATATTCTCTGCTGGGGAAAATACTGTCCAAATGAGAGCAGGCATTTTTTTTTTTTTTTTTTGGTTGGGATGTTGAAAATACGATAAAATAAATAATAAAGGAAATCACTAGAGAATGGCTGGAGTCGGGAAATCAAATTAAAATCATTTGGCTTGATTTTTTGTTTGATGGTGACATCCTGGTTTCTTTTAGAATTTGACTGAATTTTGTATTAATACATAGGGTTTTGGCAGTAAATTTCCTTGTGCATTCTCTCTCTCTCTCAGTGTGATCAACTTCAGGTGGAAAACCATAAGAGTCAATACACATCAACCTGGACGATTTTGTGTAAATGGGTAATTCATGTGACTCAGCCCGGCCCAGCGTTATTGGGAAGAATGGCTGTCTTTGTGATGGGCCTCACTCTTTGTGTTTAAGGTTTCCTCGGTGGCAGTATCTTTTTTTTTGCTAATTATCGCACGAGGAAGTATCGTTTGTACGTGTGTTTTTCGTGGTCACTATCTGCTCTCTGTGGTCTGCCATCTCGGGAGTCCCTTCGCTTCCTTCAACCCAAACCCTTGCCACCTTCAAAGTCCCTCTGAATATCCTCCCATAAACCATCAGATATCTTTCCCACCTCCACCCACAGCCTCCCATCCCAAATCCAATCCCACTGTTTGGGTGGAAACCCTCAACTGTCCTACTCCTTGGGTCATCCTCCTAACGTGAAAGACCGTGTGTAAAAGCAGATTGTTGTTGTTGTCACCTCTCCCCCCTCCACAAAACAGTCATGGATTGAAATGACCAATTTATTATTGTTTTATTTGAGGGATTATTATTGTGGAGCTCTTGTGGCTCAGTGGTTAGAGCACTTGTCTCGCAAGCTGGGGAGGCCAAGCTCGGAGAATTGTGTTTGAATCCAGGCAGGTCAGGGTGAAATCTTGGGCAAGTTTCCTTACTCCACACACACACACACACACACACACACACACACACACACACACACACACACACGCCTAATAATAATCCCTCCAAAAAAAACACAATAATAAAATTGGTCATTTCAATCCACGGTGTGTGTGGGGGACGCTGCTGTGCGTAATTGGCTGCTGCGATTTGCCCACAGATATATACAGTCAATTCACTTTACAGTATATTCTGTGAAGCGCTTTGAGACGTCGATATGTGAAAAGCACTGTATCAAATGCAAGAATTATTATTATGAGCGTGTGTGTGGAGTAAGGAAACTTGCCCAAGGTTTGGCCCTGATCTGCCTGGATTCAAACACAGGTCTCACGCTTGTATGGCGAGTGCTCTAACCACTGAGTTTGTTGTTGTTGTTGTTGTTGTTGGGTTAGCGGGTGGGTGAATCGGGGAGTCATTTGGAACAACAAAATTTACACAGTCGATTCAAATGCTAATCTCACAGCGGCACTTATCACATTGAGACAGCGTTGTCAGAAGTGTTTCAAAGGATTAAATGTTTGGCTTCTTGAACTATCTGTTACCATTAACCTATATTTTTGTAAATATCGATATAATTGTCCCGCTATGCACATGTTATGTGTGTGTGTTGTGATGTGTGTGTGTTGTGATATGTCCTTGCATTACATATATGTGTGTGTGTATGTGTTGTGATATGTGTGTGTGTATGTGTTGTTGTTGTGATACGTGTGTGTTGTGGTGATATGTGTGTGTGTATGTGTTATGATGTGTGTGTGTGCGTGTGCCAGCACCATGGGAAATCCTCCCGACGTGAAAGGCGCTATATGAACGTTAATTTTGTTGTTATGGTTGTTGTTGCTGTTGTGGTGTGTGTGTGTGTGTGTGTGTGTGTGCGTCCCACTATTTCTCCCCATGATTGAGGCTGTTAACCGCAGTCAGAGTCTGAGTCTCTTGTCTGCCAGGTCTCATATCCTCCCATATAATACCCTCTCTCCACATATGCGCGCGCGTGCGCGCACACACACACACAACCCCTGCCATTCTGCTTCAGCTGCTCTAGCAATTCTGTGCAAAAAAAAAAGGCTGTGATTGATTGGTCTACACGGAGCACATGCGATACAGACAGGGAAAGCTTTCAATGCATGCTAATTAATGGGGTCAGGTTTACATCTTGTGGATGGACCATTTTATTCAATCATGCAGACAAGAAGTGTGCAGAGAAGTATTCTGTATTCATTACGCAGCAGCCGATGACAGTACAAAGACAATAGTATTGTTACGAGTACTGAAGAGGGGGAAATAACATTATTCTCTGTCTGTCTGTCTGTCTGTCTGTCTGACTGACTGACTGACTGACTGTTTGTCTGTCTGTCTGTCTGTGTGTAGAAAATAAAATAAATAAATTCTGTGTGAATTAACCTCATTCTGGCTCAGACTAAAATGAGTGCGCGGAGCTATTGGTAATACTCATGGCAAAGTGTTTAATGGTAGGCCAGTTTAGCAGATCGTCATAAACAATAGGCGTATAATATGTGATCATATCTGAGCATTTTAGCAACTGACAGGGTCGCTCATTACTGTACTATGTGTGTGGTGTCAGAGTGCAGTTGAGGTAGCCATATATACAGTATAGATATGAGTGAATCAGTGCGTTGCTTTGTGGTTGTATTGGGAATGATCTCTCTCCCACAGCATGTTGTGTGAACCAGAGGTGCTGTGTGTCAGTGTTACAGTGAATGAAGTCCGGAAACCTGTATTTTACATTTCTTCCAATAAATCCATTGTTTAAATCACAGCTGTGCGACTGACACTCAGCTGCTCAGAGGAGAGAATCTTTTTTTTCCTCCTCCCACTGTTTTCAGGCTAAAGGTTTGATTATTGGGATTGACTTATTGTGTCTGAATGCTTTTAAAACTCTTCAGGAATTAATAGGATTTATTTTCATCCTGTTCTATCACTGCTGCGAAACAGAACTGTTTGTACAGTACATTAGCGACAGCCTGGCCATGGCTTTATGTAATTTGCTGCTATTTTATGTTTAAGAGGTCGTTTAATGTCAAAGCATCTCAAGTGAGAGACTAGTGATGGTAATTAAAGCTGTGCGGAGTAAAGACTCAAGCGATTGTTTATAATTTTAAGCAATGTTCTAAAAATGTTCTGATTTTAAAAAATATATAGTGTGGTTTTGGGAGGATGTAAGTGTTTTAATAAAAGTAATCTAATTTTAATCAGTTGGTTGTGCCTGGTCCTAGTGTCCGGAAGGCGAAACTTTAGGCAAATTTCCTTACTTTGCACTCCTCTGTTCACCCAGCAGTAAGTAGGTAAGTTTTGCCCACATATGTACTGCACAGTCAATTCAATTCACTTGACAGTATATTCTGTGAAGCGCTTTGGGACGTCTAGAAGACGCGATAAGCGCTATATCAAATGCCTGGATTATTATATCAAATGCAAGGATTATAAATGGGAACCCGTTTGTTTAGCCGATTGGTGGATCACTGTTCCAGGGGTGATAATCCCTTCAAAAATCAAATTTAAAAATAAATGATTTGGTCACTCGATCCACAACCCGTTCGTGGGACACTGCCGTGCCCAGTTGGCTGCCGCGTTTCGCCCGCATAATACAACACAATTCACATTACGGTACATCTTGTGAAGCGCTTTGAGATCTGCCTCGAAGACGTGATAAGGCGCTGCATCAAACGCAGGGATGATTAATATTATTATTAGAGAGAGGGAGAGAAGCGGGAGTGAGTGTGTGTGTTGTGCTGTAGCGAGTGGGTAAGTGAGTGTGTGTGTGTTGTGTGACTCAGCACATGAGCTTTTCAATGCGCTCTCTCAGGCATGAAGCTGGGTTCTTGCGCTCAGGCTCTCTCAAAGGCTAGCAGCTCAGCTGTACAATTAATCAAATGGGAATTAAAACAAGGATTTGCATTTAAAAACCTGTGTCTATATGTGTGTGTGTGTGTGTAAAAGAAACCTCCAGCAATCTTGCTTTCAGTGAGGGATTACTTGCTGGGTTTCTACTGAAGAGAGAGAGAGAGGAAAAAAATGAGCAGGAATTGCTAGGTCATAAGCAGTTCTAGTAATGCAAACAGTCTGTTGGTTTTCTGACCCAGGTCTGGTTTCTACAGAGACGTGTAAATAGCCTGATCTTTGTGTTTGTTCCTGAATCGCTTCTGATATTTTCTCTTTAACATTTTTTGTAAACCCGGTTATATTGGCGTCTTTACCTGGCATTCTGAGTTCTGTGCAGGATATATATTTTTTAAATACTGTAAATAACTAATAATAATGATCCTTGCATTTGACGCAGTCTTCAAGACGTCTCAAAACGCTTCGCAGAATACACAGTAAATAATAATAATTCTTGCATTTGATGTAGCTCTTTTCACATATTATCAACGTCTCAAAGCGCTTCACAGAATATACTGTAAAGTGAATTGACTGTATATTTGTGGGCGAAACGCGGCAACCAATTGCGCACAGCAGCGTCCCCACAAACAGTCGTGGGTTGAAAATGACCAATTTTTATCATTGTGTTTATTTTTGGAGGGATTATTATTAAGCGTGTGTGTGTGTGTGTGTGGAGTAAGGAAACTTGCCCAAGGTTACGCCCTGATCTGCCTGGATTCGAATACAGGTCTCACACTTGTAAGGCGAGCTACAGGAGCTCCACAGTAAAGCGTGGCGACCGTGTGCTTTGTGGGCGAAACGCTGCAGTCGGTTGCGCACAGCGGTGTCCCGCAAACAGTCGTGGATTGAGTGGCCAAATTATTATTATTTATTAATAAATGTTTTAGGTGTTATTATTACTCCTGGAAAGCGATCTACCAAGCGGGTTCCTACTTACTGCTCAGTAAACAGAGGTGTGTGTTTTCCCTTTGCCCTTGATGTTGAAGATCTATTGTTTTTTTCACATAAACCTGGCTTTAATAGCTTTTGCTATATGAGCAAATGTGCTGCCAAAATAGCACTTTTTAAAAATTATTTATTTATTTATATATATATAAAAAGTCTTTGTTATCATATAATAATATGTTACAAGGATTAAAAGCTCGGGTTTCATTCCAACTTCCTGATCATCATTCAAGCTCAATACCAAATCTTAAACTTGACCCACAATACACATACAAAGGTAAATTAGAATTGAAAGGGTTTGAGCGAAATTTCTGGGCAGATTAATGCCAATTGTAAAGGCCCTGTCATGAAGCAGTTGTTTTTCTACCCATTGAGCCGGCTGCCAAAGCCTCTGTGTTCCATCCTCCAAGTCTCGTGAAGTCCCGATTCCCTTTCATTGTTTCTGCCCTTCAGTAAATGCTCCCATCACGTGACAAAAATATGAACATGTGCGGAGAAATTAGGCTGAGACAAAAGCCGCCGTGTCTTGTTGTGTCTGTGTCTTGCTGTGTCTGTCTATTCAGCGCCTTGGGACGTCCCTACAAATGTCGTGTTGTTGTTGTACACTGTTTTGCTCTTGCAAAAATCAACCTAGTTCCAGTATCCTCAGCAGATTGCACACAGACAGACGCAAAATTGAAAATAGCAAAATTGAACAAAGAAGTCGTGTCTTTCTAAACTGAAGTACAATACAAAACGGTGTGTGTGTGTGAGTACAGGATCAATTTCGAGAAGCAAGTCCTCAACATCCTACGGAGGATGTAATAATAATAATAATAATCCTTGCATTTGATATAGCGCTTTTCACGTCATTTAGACTGTGTCTCAAAGTGCTTCACAGAATATGAATTGACTGTATATTTGTGGGTGAAATAATGGGATAATGGGAGACTATTATATTTGTCTATTAATTTTATTATTTAATTTTTAAAAATTGATCACTTTGATCCATGACTGTTTGTGGGAGACGCCGCTGTGCGCAGTTGGCTGCTATGTTCTGCCCACAAAATATACAGTCAAGTCACTTTACAAGACTCTGGACTTGCCAGGATTGTTATTATCCTAGCATTTACAATCGAATGCCAGGGTTACTATTATTATTACAGCAGTGTCAGTAAGAGAGCGATATAGATCAACGCGCGCGCACACACACACACAGATTGTATTTAAAAATCCTGCTTCAAACCTCACAAATAATACCCCCAGGTTGCTTGCGTGACATACATGTTATATGTATGTATGTGTAAATTCACTTGTGGGATGTTTCACACATGTTTTAGGCTGGCAGCAGGTGTCAGTGCAGAGTTACGCAATGTGCTAAGTGAATTAGCGAGCACATTCCTGCCAGATATTTAATGACTATGATGCAATTATTACCAGTTCATTGAAAAATAAGCTACAGTTAGTTTCAACAACAACAACAACTTTGATTTATATAGCGCCCTCCACGCCGGACGGTGTCTCAGAGCGCTTCACAATAGCGGATCCCGGGACCGAGCCAGGGACAGGGGTAGAAAGGTGACCAAAGGTGCGGTCGAAGAGAAAAGTCTTTAGCTGTGACCTGAAACTGGGAAGAGAGGGGGCGAGGCGAAGGGAGTGAGGAAGGGAGTTCCAGAGCCTCGGGGCGTAGTGGCTGAAGGCACGGCCGCCGAGGGTGGACGGAGGATTCGGGGGGACATGGAGGAGGCCAGACCCAGAGGAGCGAAGGCAGCGGGTGCTGGGTTGTGGGGAGAGGAGATCAGAGAGATAGGGGGGGGGCAGAGGAGTGGAGGGATTTGAAAACAAGGGTGAGGATCTTGAAGTCGATCCTCTCTGGGACTTGGAGCCAGTGAAGTCTGGCAAGGACTGGGGTAATGGGGGAGTGAAGCTTGGAGCGGGTGAGAACGCGGGCGGCAGAGTTCTGAATGAGCTAGACACTGGTTTCTGTGTGTGTCTAGTGTCAGGGTGCAACATCTGTATACTGTACATTTGAATAGAGTTTGTTTTCTATTAACCAGGGTAAAATTATTATACTGTAGTTAGAAATTGGCTGAACTGATGCTTTATCCTGTCAAAGGAGCTCACTTCATCAGATTATAAGATGTGTGTTTGTGTATATCTGCATCTCTGCGTGCGTGTGTTTGTGTGCATGTGTCCGTGTGTGTATGGGCGTGTGTGTGAGTGTCTGTGTGAATGTACATAATGAGCGTTCACATTTTTTTTAGAATATTGAAACGGTGTTATTTGGACGTTTGTTTCAAGGGTAAGGATGAAAAAGGCATCAGTGCAGTAATAATAATTACACTTATTCTCATCCTGATTATTACTGTTAATAAATGCATGCCGTATCACGTTGTTGAGATGCCTCATAGAATATACAGTATTGTAAAATGGATTGATGTGTCCAGCGATATATCGATATATCGGTTATATAGGTATCATTTTTCATATCAATATGCCGATATTGGAAATTTGAATATATCGGTATATCGGAAAATTCGGTATGAAAAAAATATCGGTATATCACAAAATATCGGTATATAGTGTCCGGCGATATATCGATATATCGGGTATATCTGTATAATATAAAACTTTTTCAACTTACCTTGTTGCCGGCATTGCAGACCCCCTGAGCCTAGAGCACGCACATTGGAATATGTGCGCACCTCCGAATGCGCGCGCATACACAGGATAAAAAAAACCTGGTGATATCGGTATATATCGATATGAGCCCACCAATATAACGATATCGGAAAAATTCCATAGATTGACTGTATATTTTGTGGGTGAAACATGGCAGCAAATTGCGCACCTCACTATCCCACAAACAGTTGTGGAATGAGTGACCAAATTATTATTTATCTGAAGGGATTATTACCCACCTGAAACTGATCCGCTGATCAACTAACAGCCAGTTCCAGAATGCAGTATAACTCAGGTATCAGTGATAACTCATGAATTAATTCTCAATTGATTGGCGCGAGTGGTCAAAACAAGCATTCTGTTGCATTACTGTGCTGACTGTGATTAAATTGTAGTGCAACGGTCTGTGTGCAGGTGAAAATGCAACCACAGTGTATTGTAAATTTTAGACAGACACGACATCTAAACTCACCGACGCTCTTAAATAAATATAAAGGTATACCTTTGGCAGTTAATAGCAATGTTTTGCCCGAAAAACACAGTCAATTCACTTTACGGTATATTCTATGAAGCCCTTTGAAACATCTCAAAGATGTGATCAAGCAACAACGACAATACAACAACAAACTTACATTTGTATAGTGCCTTTCATGTCCCAAGGCGCTGGACAGTCAATGTTTCAGACATGCAAGGATTATTATTAAAATTATTATTCCTATTAGTGTTATTGCTTTCACTGCCTGACTTACACTCAAATCTAAAAAATACGTATTTTAAAAATAGTTATTATAGTTATTCTGTTCACTTTCTCACGATTCAAAGTGACTATATGTCTGTGTGACTTGCACAGAAGCAGTGACAAAACGTAATACAGTAATGGGTATAAATTATGAACATAACATTTGTCTTTATGTGGCTATTGTATTCAGCGCAAATCTGCCTGCAGTTTTACTGCAACATTAAATTCAGCCCTGTATCTTATATACTAACCTTGTCAAGATGCTACACACAGCGTATGTGAGGTTACGTTTAATATTCAAAGCAATCAGCACAGAAGCAATCAGTTGAGAATATGAGCGACCAGGGATATTTTGGTGGGATGTTTATTGCATATTATCTTAGGTTTTATGCGAAAGTCAACCTGTAAACGTCCATTCACAGCTATTTTGGGATTGTCAGGCGTAGAATATCAATACAGAGTGACCCTGATTTCCAGCACATTTGCAATAACAAGGTTTCCAAAATAAACCATTTTATTTCTGTCTGCGTGATTTAATAAAGGGAATGCAAAAACACTCTGGTTCTAATATGCCCTTCACGAGAATACGCTTGTCACACGTCTCCCAGAGGGAGCGTTATACCAACAGTTTACTCTTAATTTCCATATTTATGAGTGGCTTTCAGACTCTCCAAGCAATCCTTCACGCGCTGAAGAGATTTCTTAAGGAAACTAATATTTCATCAACCTCCACGCCTCTGAACAGATGCGTTCCTTCATCAGTTATTTTTGTTTTGTGCGTGTTATGTTCTTTCGTTCCTTGAGGCCACTGTTAATATTTTCTCCCTAATAAGGCAGCTGTGGAAGGTGATGCCTTGAGTTGTTGTTAACTTGTGGTTAGACTTTTGTCGTTGCCTCGTCAAGAATATAATAAGTATCCAGGGTGAGAGTTGAGATTGGACTTTAGGCAGCACAACATGTCTGTGTTTTGATATCAAATGCCAACGTTCTCGATATACCGCAAACCGTGTATGCCATTGAATTGTGTTTTCTAGACAGCTGCAATACCAATTTCTACATTGATAGCAAATCCAACCAAAAGAAACCCACAAAACATACAGTCACTACACTTTGCACTGTATCCCGTGAAGCGCTTTGACATGTTTCGACGACGTGATAAGGCGGTGAAATCGAATGCAAGAATTGTTATTGTTATTATTATTATTTTTATGGAGACGCCTGATTGTTAAAGTCTTTCCAAGCTCAGTCAAGTGTAAAGGGGACACTATTTTTTCCAGCAGGGATCAATATTGAACAAAGCGTGGATTGTCTGCTGTTCTGCATTGTACAGATTAGACCGTGTGAGTGGCAGGAACCTCGAGCCACAAATCATAGGTCAGTATTGTCCCAGCACGAAATTCCTGCTACCAATACCTTCAGGCAAATTGCGTAGACATATTTTATAAGGCCACAGATTTCCGAGTCTCTTTTTCACCCCACAGACAGACTTCTCCATGCAGTACTGATGTACAGAAATCCATTTAATTGTAACCTGCTCTGATATTACACCCCCCAAAATAGTCTAATTTATTCTTAATCGAATAATGTTACCTTTTTGACATCAATTCCATTCTACCGGCAATTTTTGTTTTGTTGAATATGCATTTTATTTCCGTTTGTCTTTCTACACCTGGCTTTATTACAGTGTTTCCAGAGACAGTGCAATGAATGTCTCCACAAGGCAGGATTTATCATTGGAAGAGAAAGAGAGAGAGAAACAGGCTTACTTTATTGTGATATTTTACTGTAAAATGTTTCATTCATGTTTCTGACAGGAATATTGGAAGGACACCCTGTTATTGTAATTAAATACCCACTCACCAACCAACCATGTTTGCCATAATGTTGACTGATAATAATAATAATCATTCTTGCATTTTGATATAGAGCTTTTCACGTCTTCTAGAAGTCTCAAAGCGCTTCACAGAATACACTGTAAAGTGAATTGATTGTATATTTGTGGGCAAAACGCAGCAGCCAATCGCGCACAGCAGCGTCCCCACAAACAGTCATGGATTGAAATGACCAATTTATTATAGGTTTATTTTGGACTCACACTTGTAAGGCGAATGCTCTAACCCACTGAGCTACAGGAGCTCCACAATTAGCTATGATGGGAACCGAAACCTCACTTTAAAACATACCTTTTGGCAAATGATTCAACAGTTTGAAAGAAATGTATTAAAGTCTTATCAACCAGAGCTTGTGCCTGAGAATTCTTGGGTATTTCTGTTATATACTTGCTTCTCAATCACACCTCCTGCTAAAGTTTGATCTGTGGAAATGATTCCACCTTCATCCTGGCTCAGTCCGAGTCGTGGGGGCGATGGTGGGAGTCAAGCTTGAGGGAGTCGACATTGCAACTGTAGAAAGTTGGCTCTCATCTGGGACTTGATGTCTGGAGTCGAGGGCGGAGGCAGAGAGATAGAGTTGGGTGTCATCCGCATACATGTGGAAATTGAACCCGTGTCTGCAGATGATATCACCGAGTGGGAGCAGCCAAATATCAAAGAGGAGGGAACTGCTGTGCGCAATTTAGCTGCTGCGTTTCGCCCACAAATATACAGTCAGCTTTCCTGTTCTCCTGTCCCCTCCCCTGACCCCTCCCCTTACCATCTTTCCCCCACTTTTCCCCCTAATCCCACTTCCATGACTGTTTGTGGAACGCTGCTATGCGCAATTTGGCTGCTGCATTTCGCCCACAAATATACAGTCAATTTTCCTACTCTTCTTCATGCTGCCCTGAACCCTCCCCCACCCTGCTTTGATCCCTACCTGACTGTTCAGCGCCTTGGGATGTCAACGTGAAAGGCGCTATATGAATGTAATTATTGATTGATATTATTATTGATAGAGGATAGAGCCTTGAGGAATGTGGCATGTGATAGTGCGGGGATGTGGGGGGGTGGGAGGAGGAGGCTGGAGGAAAAGCTGGGTTCAATGTCAGGTCAGAGTGAAACCTTGGGCAAGTTTCCTTATTCCCTACGCCCGCCTAATAATAATCCCTCAAAAAAAAAAAAAATTGGTCATTTTCAATCCACAACTGTTTGTGGAGGACGCTGCTGTGTGCATTTGGTTGCTGCATTTCGCCCACAAAAAATATTCAGTCGAATTCAGCGAGAGAGTTAGGAAACAAATTTTATGTTTGGTCAGAACTGAAACTTGGATGAAATTTGCTGAGGAGTTTTGTTCACAAATTTTGCCATTGAGTGACCCTGTTGTGAATGAGATGCAGTGATAACCAGACAACACAACCTGGCTGCCAGCAATGGCTTCACGGCAAGTTACCGAGCTTTCCACAGTCGATCTCTAGAAAGAGATTCTTTCCAAGTCATGTCGGTGGAGCTCCTGTAGCTCAGTGGTTAGAGCACTCGCCTTGGATAAGTTTCCTTATTCCACACACACACCTAATAATAATCCCTCCAAAACAAATACACGATAATTATAAATCGGTCATTTCAATCTACAACTGTTTGTGGGAAATGCTGCTGTGCGCAATTGGTTGCCGCGTTTCACCCACAAATATACAAATCAATTCACTTTATTCACTGTGAAGCGCTTTGAGATCCAATAAAATGCGAAAAGCACATCAAATGCAAGGATTATTATTATCTCAAAGAACCCAGGTCTCTCGCTTGTAAGGCAAGCACTCTAACCACTGAGCTACAGGACTCCACAAGTAGGAACCAAATGATACGTTGGCCTCCAGCGGCTGTCCCATTGCGCAGGTACATTGGGTCTCTGTGAATTTCTCAAACAATGCAAGCGTTATGTCATGATAAATGGACATTTATTTATCTTCTTGTCACAGCACCTTACCTAGTGTCTCTCGGTGGGGGTCAGGGGAGTGGTGGGGGTGGCAGCAGGAATGCTTTGCTCCTCTCTTGTTTGCTGTCTGCCATAATGATATCATCTGAAGTGACATTGTTCCCTTTGCTGATGACAGTACGCTTTGCCGTGCGGCTGATGTGTCGACTGAATAACCAGTGGATGGATGACTGCTGGTACATGTGGACAGAAGGGGGCAGGAGCTAGACACAAACAGTGCGGAGTCCTTGACGCTCACGACAACAACAACAACAACAACATAAACTTACAAAGCGCCTTTCACGTCGGGAGGACGTCCCAAGGCGCTGCACAGGAGGCGTGTGACCCGAGCTGGGAGGGGAGTGTACGGGAAGGGGTGAAACACGTGGGGGAAGTCGAAAAGTTCGGGGGGGAACAAAAGGCACGGTTGAAGAGGAAAGTCAGACCAGCCTTGAAAGAGGAAAGGGAGGAAACAAGGCGGAGGGATTGGGGGATGGAATTCCATAGGGTGGGAGCGGAGAGACTGAAGGCCCGGCCTCCGATGATGGGGCGGTTCGGGCGGGGGGCTTGGAGCAGGCCAAGTCCTGCTGAACGGAGGGTCTGGGTGGGCGTGTAGGGGGAGAGTAGATCGGTTAAATAGGGCGGGGCAAGGCCGTGTAAGGCTTTGAAAATGAGGACAAGGATCTTGAACTCGATCCTCTGGAGGATGGGGAGCCAGTGGAGACGGGCGAGGGTGGGGGTTATGTGGCCGCGGAGGCGGGTGCGGGATAGTACACGGGCTGCAGAGTTTTGGATGACCTGCAGCCTGTGAATGGAGGAGCTGGGGAGGCCGACGAGGAGAGAGTTTCCGTAGTCCAGCCGTGAGGTGACGTACGCGCGCACGAGTGTTTCGGCAGCGCGGGGGGTGAGGTAGTTGCGGAGCCTGGCAATGTTGCGCAGGTGGAAATAAGTGGTGCCGGTCAAGGCACGGATGTGGGGGAGGAAGGAGAGTTTATGGTCGAATGTGATGCCGAGGTTCCTGACTGGCTTTGTGAGGTCAAATATTCCGTGAAGCGCTTTGTGACGTCTCAAAGATGCGATAAGGCGCTGGATCAAATGCAAGGATTGTTAAGATTATTATGATGATGATGATTAGTATTTAAACAAACCGCGTGTTATATTAATCGATTATCTTAAATTGTCGTTTGAAGCAATGACTATTCAGTCAATAATGTTTCTCTCTGCCCTGGTGGGCCTGACCTGGTCAGCCTATTTACTACATATTTCTATTAAAGGTTTTTTTTCCTTCATTTTAAAAACAACACAAAATGCCAATATGTGTGAGTTATTAGTGGCCAGAGCTTGTGAGCGGTTTCTCTGCTCCCGTTCAACACTAATGGTTTGCTGTTGATCCAAAGAGGCCGATTTCACGGTGTTCAGGATAGCATCAAATAGACTGCAGCTGCTCCACTATATTTTTTTCCCCAATGTTCTGCCTTCCCTTCCTTCCTTCCTTCCCTTCCTCCTCCTCCTCCTCTACCCAAGCCCGTTGACTCTTACTTCACCTTCAGTGGGTTAGAGCACTCGCCTTACAAGCTGTGTTCGAATCTTGGCAGAACAGGGCGAAACCTTGGGCAAGTTTCTTTACTCCACACACACACACACACACATGCCTAATAATAATTCCTCCCCACCAAAAAAAGCCCAAATAATAAAATTTGTCATTTCAGTCCACGGCTGATTGTGGGGACGATGCTGTTCGCAATTGGCTGCCGCGTTTCGCCCACAAATATACAGTCAATTCACTTTACAGTATATTCTGTGAAGCGCTTTGAGATGCTGATAAGATGTGAAAAGCGCTATATCAAAAGGCAAGGATTATTATTATTTATTAATTGTGCTCCAGTAGTATTATTCTCTGACAGTGAGGGATAGCCGGGCAATTCGAACCACAAGAAAAAGATCACAGCTGAACCTGAATCTGTTTAGTCTTGTCCTTCCCCCTCCTCCCCCAAGAACAGTCATGGATCGAGTGACCAAATTTTTTTTTGCGGGGAAGGGAGAGATTGCGGGGAAGAAATGAAGGGAGGCAATATAGGCTAGATAGTACAATTTTAAATGGTGTGAAGGAACAGAGAGACCTGGGGATTTGTGTCAGTGACTCGTTGAAGGTGGCAGGACAGGTAGACAAGGCTGTTAAGAAGGCATATGGGATACTAGGCTTTATAAATAGGGGTATAGAGTACAAAAGTCAGGAAGTGCTGACTAACCTCTATAAGACTTTGGTGAGGCCTCAGCTGGAATACTGTGTTCAATTCTGGTCACCACACTACAGAAAGGATGTGAAGGCATTGGAAAGGGTACAACGAAGATTTACTAGGATGGTGCCAGGATTGAGGGACTTCAGCTATGAGGAGAGGCTAGATAGGCTAGGGTTATTCTCTCTGGAGCAGAGAAGATTGAGGGGAGACCTAATAGAGGTTTATAAGATCATGAGGGGTTTCGACAGGGCAAATAGAGAAAAACTATTTCCACTCGTGGGTGAATCTGTGACTCGTGGTCACAGATTTAAAATAGTTTCAAGGCGAAGTAGAGGGGAGCTGAGGAGAAATGTTTTCACTCAGCGAGTTGTTCGAATCTGGAATGCATTGCCTGAAAAGGTGGTGGAGGCTGATTCGATAACAACTTTTAAAAGGGAATTAGATCTTTATTTAGGGAGAACAGGTCTATTAGGCTATGGGGAGCGGGCAGGGCAGTGGGATTGAATCGCTCTTTTCAAAGAGCCGGCACAGACTAGATGGGCCGAATGGCCTCCTTTTGTGCCGTAAAATTCTATGAATCTATGAATCTATGAATCTATTAGGCCTGGAAACGAACTAACAACTGGGTTCTGTTCACTGCTAGACATACAGAGGCGCGTGGAGTAAAGAAACTCACCCTAAGGTTTCTCCCTGCCTGGGAATCAAATCCAGTTTGTCCCACTTGCGAGTCGAGCGCTCTAACCACTCACTGCGCCCTATCTTAAAACGTATCTGAAATACTCTGTACTTGTTACTGACAAAATGAGTTCAATGCCTGCATTCTGTAGCTCAGTACAAAGGAGTTAAAACATTTACAAAGCTCAACATACAGTACTTGGCGAGTGGGGGGGCACATAGTATGGGTCCTTTGGACTCAATGTGATGATCAAATAGTGTTGTGTGTTCAGAGATGTTATATCTCAGATAGAATTTGGAACACTTCCAAAGTCTACAATATTTCGCAATAAGATGTGATGTTATAGTTGATCAGCATACTTTTCGAGCCAGGCTAAGAATAATAATACAAAATTCTGATTTTTTTTTAAAAAGAGAGAGAAATGATGTTAATAGCCTCCCTGCCTCAGGCTGAACAGAGGAGGAGTTTTCACTTGAATAAATGGGCTGAATTGTTGGTGAGATGAAAACTGCATCAGCCATTTTGCTCTGTGCAAACAATGACCAGGAGAGAGCAGTGACTTATTAAATCAGCCGGAATAAGGTTAGGCTAAATTGCCTGCTTGATTTGCACACTTGGTTCTGTCTTGTGAAAACCCACTTTAAACTGTTAGATAAAGCTTTTAACCTTGCGTTCCTAAAGTTATTCATAAACGAAATGCATTGTAAATAGCTTCAGAGGTAAACAGAACATATCGCAATTTTTGGGTTTGTATATGGTTGTGTCAGGGTAGTTAAATAGACTTTAAAAAAATACATATTTGATTATTTAGGTTCATTGCTGTGTATGTGAATGTGCTCATATTAAATCAGTTTTTTTTAATGAGGTTAGAATTCATGGCTGCATTGTTAAATATTTATATTCAGTTGAGTCCTTTGAGTAGCCTAAATACTAGTTCAGATGATAATCTTTTATTTCAATCACGTTAACAGTGCTTGAAAGATGATATGCAGATGAGTTTTACTGTGTTATTCTTTCCAAATCATTCAGGATTTTTAACTCTTTTGAGCCACACTCTCCTTGAAGCTACAGTGGTTCCTGGATAACTGCGAGGAGTGAGCATTTGAGATTGTGGGGTTGTCTTTGATGAGACAGCTGCAGAAATATGCTTTTTGTCTTCTGTTATTCTTTATGTTGCACTCATCCAGCACAGGTTTTCATGTGATTTCTCTCAGATGGTAGATAGAACATTCGGTATAATAATCCTTGCATTGGCATTTGATATAACACCTTATCACGTCTTCAAGGCGTTTCAATAACGCGCTTCACAGAATATACCGCAAAGGGTATTGACTGTGTAGCTTGTGGGCAAAACCCGGCAGCCAATTGCGCACAGCAGAGTCCCCACAAACAGTTGTAGATTGAGTGACCAAATTATTACTATATATAATATTGAAATCGGTGAAATAATACCATCAGAGAGTTACTGACTCAAGTGGATTCAAACCAAACCATCTCCAAGTGATCTCTCACAAGCGTAAGGGTTGCCAAACTCCCAAGTAACTGCTACAGACAGATTCTAAACCCACTTTCAGTACTTCTTAACTGAGCTTGATGATTTTTTTTTCTCGAAACAGACCTAAATTTGAATAGAAGGCTTGTGAAAATGAGAAACGACAGTGTTATCTGACATATTGGTTTAGAAATCATGTCCCTTCTCTAGGATTAACAAACACAACAAGGAATATGTGAAGAGATTGAGAGAGTTAGTGTGATGGTAAGTGATAAGACAAGGTTGGGTGTAACTGTGAGTCTCTCTCTCCGCAGATCATTCTGTCTGGGTTAACAAAAACATTTTTTTTCCCTCTCTCTCTTTCTCTCTGGCTTTTAAGATGGAAATCTAAAACCTGTAAGATCCCATTAATTTTATTTGTTAGTTGCATTTGATAGAATTCCTCAGGGCTTAGCTGTTGGGTAATTAACTGTTATTATTGTAGACATATTACAGATGCATGTTTCCGTATGGACGCTAGCCAAAGCACTCAGTTTGCATTCACCGAGCTCTCTGAGCATCCCCAATCCGTTTCCGAGACAATCGTCATAAGAATTTGGTCACTCAACCCATGGCTGTTTATGAGAGACACTGCTGTGCGCAATTTAGCTGTCGTGTTTCACTCCCCAGCTTTGGCCTTCAGAGTTTGACGTTTAAAAAAGAAGGGGAAAGGAAAGACTTACTGTAAAGAATAGTTATTATTCCTTACACTTGTCCCTTCCAAAAATATAATCGAAAAAAATAATAATTTGGTCACTCAATCCATGACTGGGACACTGTTGTCATAAATTGGCTGTTACGTTTCACCCACAAAACATACAGTAAATTGACTGTACAGTGTATCGTGTAAAGCGCTTTGAGACCAGCTTGAAGACGTGATAAGGCACTACATCAAATGCAAGGATTATTGTTATGACGATGATGATAACATCCTTGGGTGTCTTTCAGCTTCAATCCCATTAATGGTGAGCCTGTTGCCACTCAGTTTTACTTCCTAAATTGCCACTTGCCAAACAATGTAAGTATCACAAGAGATTGTTTCTCTGAAGGCTGGCTGTCTCCATGTTGTCTTTGATCTATCACTTTCAGGATTGCCTCCTCTCTGATGTACTTCAATGCATTTCTAATGAGTTTAAGCAGCTTTTGTAAGGCAGGAGTATTTGAAGTGGTGCGATCACAAATAATACCCTGAGCCCTAAAGCGAGTAGGCTGCGTACGTTTTTGTGCATGAGGTGAAACGTAGCTGCCAATTGCACAGAGCAGTGTCCCACAAAACGATCGTGGATTGCGTGACCAAATTATTATTGTGTCAAGTGATAATATCAAGGCCGAATATAATAATATAACAACAAAACGACACTTGTATAGCGCCTTTCACGTCAGGAAGTCATCCCAAGGTGCTGGTCAGTCACTGCTTCAGACCCGAGCTGAGGACGGGGGAGTAGGAGAGGGAAGGGGGGGATTAGGAGTTGCCGATGGAAGAGGAGAATCTTGAGGCGAGACTTGAAGGAGTTACTGAGTCGGAGGGACTGCGGGATGGAGTTCCAGAGGTTGGGGGCAGAGTGGCTAAAGGCTCGCCCACCAATGGTGGGGAGGGGGGGGCGGGGACGGGGACGTGGAGCAGGGCCGAGCTTGCTGAACGGAGGGAGGGGACGGCCAGCTTGGTAAGGGGATAGGATGTAGGATAGGGCGAGGTTGTGGAGGGCTTTAAATGTGAGGACTGAAGGCCTGATTTACCTTAGCTGCACCAGTTACCTGGTAGATAATGTATCACACAGCTGGGATCAATTTTTCAAAGCAAATTTGCATCCTTTAATTTTGTGTATTGACGAGCAGACAAGTGATAGGAACTTTCATAACTAAACTGACAAACTTTAGATTCCTTTTAAGATGTAAATTTTCACTGCACAATGTACTACAGTACAAATAAGGTACTCACTAGCCTGTGGCTGAGTCGGGGGTAAACAAAGCTGATTTTAATCAGCTTTATTTTTTACGGTAAAAATGCCTGACCCAAATCTGATAAGCAATCAATATTCAGATTGCTTTTGGCTTCCTTTCAGTTGCGTTTTGCACTGAATCCACTCGAAAGCCTTCCTCTTCCAGTCAGCGAGCTGAATTCCCTAAGTGTTTTCCAGCGCACCCTCGCAACCTTATGGCTTGTGGATTTGACATAATTAAATGTATAATTAAATCACGTTTAAAAATATATGAATGAATGGCGTGTGTGTTTGTTCCAGTCACGTCACTTGTGAATCCATTGAAGGTCTATGCTGGGTTTGTTTCCGTTTGTTTCCCCTCAGTGCCGCTGCTCATTAATAATGCTCTTTAACATGGCAGTTTCGTTTTTTCTATTGGTGCTTTCAAAGTGTCCCAGCTCCCAATTGCACTGTTCAATTAGTCTCCAGGACTAGCGCTTTTCGCATCCTATCGGCGTCTCAGAGCGCTTCACAGAATTGACGGTATATTTGTGGGCGAAACACGGCAGCCAATTGCGCACAGCAGCGTCCCCACAAACAGTCGTGGATTGAAATGACCAATTTTATTATTGTGGTTTTTGTTTGTGTGGAATAAGGAAACGTGCCCCAAGATTTTGCCCTGGATTCAAACACAGATCTCACTCTTGTAAGGCGAGTGCTTTAACCACGAGCTACAGGAGCTTCACAAATAATAACAATAATACTAATAAAAATCCTTGCATTTGATATAGCGGCTGATCATGTCGTCGCGACGTCTCAAAGCAATTTGCAGGATACACAGTGAAGGTGGAGCAATTGTATATTTTGTGTGCGGACAAAACATCTGCTACGGAAAGTAATCATTATGGAATGGTTCCAGCCCCTATTACCACACACATAGCTCGGACACACACACACGCACGCTCCCCCCCAAAAAAAATAGTGACTCATGTTTGTTTTATAATGGAGATAAACATTTCCGAGATGAGACTTGCTTGAGCCCGGCTCAAACCTTTTGTCTCTATCTCCCATGTATTGGTTGCTGGGGTGAATAGCCTGGGAATTCCAACTGGGAGAGAGAGAGAGACAGAGAGAGAGAGGCCTGTGTTTTGGTTGGTGACTGCGAGGTGAGAGAATCAGACTTGATTCTCATTTGGTTCCGGGCTTGTTGACGAGCGAGTGTTCCACTGGAGCCAGGCTCTTCTCTTATTCCTGCTCACACAGTCTGTTTCACATCTCAGCATAACTTCCACTGTATTGAGTTTGTTTTGGGTGAAATATTACATATTCAAGGGGACAGAGGTCAGCGCTGGGTGCACAAACATCTCCAGCTAACAGTGCGTGCCAACATTCCTTGGTTATGTACAGTATAATGCAGCCCAGATGCAAATGAAAGCTCTCTGCTCTACCCTCAAACTCCCAACGAGCAACTTGACTGCACACCAAGCTTCTCTAAGATTAAATAATGATAATAATCCTTGCGTTTGATGCAGCGCCTTATCGCATCTTCCAGACATCTCAAAACGCTTCACGGAATATGCTATCAAGTGAATTAGACAAAGCACAGCGGCCAATTCTGAACAGCAATGTCCCACAAAACAGTCATGGATTGAGTGACCAAGTTATCATTGTTAATATTATTTTTTGAAGGGATTATTGTGGAGTCCTGTAGCTCAGTGGTTAGAGCACTCGCCTTACAAGCGTAAAACCTGTGTTTCGAATCTAGGCAGGTCAGGGCGAAACCTTGGGTAAGTTTCCTTACTGCACACACACACACACGCCTGATAATAATCCGTCCAAAAAAACACAATAATAAAATTGGTCATTTCAATCCACGACTGTTTGTGGGGACGCTGCTGTGTGCAATTGGCTGCCGCATTTTGCCCACATATATAGTCAATTCACTTTACAGTGTATTCCGTGAGGCGCTTTGAGACACAGTCTAGAAGACGTGAAAAGCGCCATATCAAATGCAAGGTTTATTATCATTATTATATTACTCGATGTAGAAGGTATTTTGTTTAGGGGGCAGAATGTATGCGAGTGATTGGAATTTTGAGCTGCAGACTAGCTCTGATATTGATTACTTCAGCACCACGGGTCCAGATGATGGTTTGTTTAATCACGGCAGATTCTATTCCATTTTCATGGGAAATGGCAAACTGTATGGACAGATTGGATAGATAGGATTGCTAACGTGTGTCATAGACCTTACCAGCCACCCACCTGCCTCGTTTACCCCTCACCTTATCTCGTCTGTACAATTCGGATTGATGTGTAGAAAATGTAAACACATTAAATAATCAGGTGTTTTGCTCTCTTCTAATATGGACTACAATCACCGAGGTTACCTTTACTTTATAATTTGCAGGCTAATCATCACGGGAATGTCGTTATCAAATTTATAACTTGAATATGTGTTGTGTATGTATATATATATATATATAATTTCACCAAACTAATAATAATCCTTACATTTGATATAGCGCCTTATCACGTCTTTGCGACGTCTCCAAGTGCTTCACAGAATGTACTGTAAAGTGTAGTGACTGTACATTTGGAGGGCAAAATGCGGCGGACAAAAGCGCACAGCAGTTGTCCCTCAAATAGCCATGGTTTGAGTGAGCAAATCTTTTTTTCATATCTATATATATTTTTTGGAAAGGATTAGTGTAAGGAATAATTATTCCTTACACAAGGTTTTTCCTTTAAAGGATTTTTTTTAAAAACATCAAACTCTCAACAGCAAAGCTGAATTTAATGATAGGACTGATTGTCTCGATGGGAAGTTACCATGACTGCCATAAGGAATTTGAAATCTGTTTTAAGTAGATTATAATAGCCCGGAAAGCAAGTGGGGCCTGTTTTGAATAAATAATTTTGTGAGGCCCTTCGGTCGAAGCATGTTTAAAACCCAGTATTGTAAACCTGCGAGCTTTTCACACTGTTCATCATAAGTTTTAAATGAAACCTCTCTGTTACTTATTATATGTTCCTGGTTATATTTGTGCTGGACTTCTGGAGTGCAATGGTTAGTTCGCACGAGTTGCAAGCGAGAGGACCCGGGTTGAATAATCCTTGCATTTCATGTAGCGCCTAATCATGCTTGCTTCGAAACGTCTCCAAGCGCTTCACAGAATATACTGTAAAGTGAATTGACGGTGTATTTTTGTGGGCCAAACGTGGCAGCCAATTACACACAGCGGAGTCCACACAAACAGTCGTGGATTGAAATGACAATTTATTATTGGTTTTTTTTGAGGAATTATTATTAGGTGTGTATGTGGAGTAGGGAAACTTGCCCAAGGTTTCTCCCTGGCCTGCTTGGAATTGAACCCACTTGTAAGGCGAGGACTCTAACCACTGAGCTACAGGGCTCCACGTAATGCTGCGTTATGCTTGGGAGTTGTGATTGAATCCACAACATCATGTCACTATCATACAGCAGAAATTACATGATATAGTAGAAGCCCGTTTATCTGGCCCCCGCAGGACCTGGCCAATGCCGGTTAAAGCGCCTGCCGGATATTCGGGCGGCCCGCGGCTGAAAACCCCCCACAAAAAATTTAAGTTCTTTTAACACACACCATACACACCAGACTAAATAATAACAGATAATAACAGAATATTGTATTGGTACTTATTGTTAAAACTACTCTCTTGCGCTTCTCACCTTTACTGGTTGAGGTTTACAGTCCAGCGATTCTTTTTTAAATGGAGGACGCCAAGCGGGTGAAAAAAATGGCAGCGTGACTTTAAAGTCGCGCGACTTTACTAGCGGCGAGCCGATATCCCTGGACTCTACTAGCAGCAAACCCAAATACTGCACCTGAGCGATAATCTGGGGCAAGGGTAGAAAGGTGACCAAAGGCGCGGTCGAAGAGAAAAGTCTTCAGCTGGGACCTGAAACTGGGAAGAGAGGAGGCGAGGCGAAGGGAGTGAGGAATGGAGTTCCAGAGCCTCGGGGCGTAGTGGCTGAAGGCACGGCTGCCGAGGGTGGAGCGGAGGATTCGGGGACATGGAGGAGGCCAGACCCAGAGGAGCGAAGGCAGCGGGTGCTGGTTTGGAGAGAGAGAGGAGATCAGAGAGATAGGGGGAAGTGCAGAGAAGTGGAGGGATTTGAAAACAAGGGTGAGGATCTTGAAGTCGATCCTCTCTGGGACAGGGAGCCAGTGAATTCTGGCAAGGGCTGGGGTAATGGGGGAGCGAAGCTTGGAGCGGGTGACTACCGTAAATACCCGCGTATAAGGCGCACATTTTTTCACGTGGGAAGATCTCGAAAGTTGGGGGTGCGCCCCATACGCAGGTACAAGTAATTTTGAGCCTCGGAAATACAGTAAACAGGAGGGGCGGCCGGCGCGCTGTCAGCCGGGGTTTGGTCAGTGTCCGGCGGGGGTTGGGAGGAGCGGGTGACGGGGCTTCGGCCTCGGCCGCCCGGACAGCGGCAGCAGCAGCGGACTTCAGTGCTGAGCCAGCTGCCTGCCTTCTGCCTAACCCAGTCTGCCTCCCTCCCTGCCTGCCTGCCTGCCTGCCTCCCTCCCTGCCTCTCTCCCTGCATCCCTCCCTGCCTGTCTGCCTCTCTCCCTGCCTGCCTCTCTCTGTGCCTGCTTCCCTGCCTCCCTCCCTCTCTCCCTGCCTGCCTCCCTCCCTGCCTGCCTGCCTGCCTCTCTCCCTGCCCGCCTGCCTCCCTCCCTCTCTCCCTGCCTACCACCCTCCCTCTCTCCCTGCCTGCCTGCCTCCCTCTCTCCCTGCCTGCCTGCCTCCCTCCCTCCCTCCCTCTCTCCCTGCCTGCCTGCCTCCCTCCCTCCCTGCGTGCCTCCCTCTCTCCCCTCTCCCTCCCTGCCTGCCTCCCTCTCTCCCTCCCTGCCTGCCTCCCTCTCTCCCTGCCTGCCTGCCTCCCTCCCTGCCTGCCTCCCTCTCTCCCCTCTCCCTCCCTGCCTGCCTCCCTCTCTCCCTCCCTGCCTGCCTCCCTCCCTGCCTCTCTCCCTCCCTCCCTCCCTGCCTGCCTGCCTGCCTGCCTCCCTCCCTCCCTCCCTCCCTCCCTCCCTCCCTCCCTCCCTCCCTGCCTGCCTGCCTCCCTCTCTCGCTCCGTGCCTGCCTGCCTGCCTCTCTCCCTCCCTCTCTGCCTGCATCCCTCTCTCCCTACCTGTCTCTCCTGCCTCTCTCCCTTCTGCCGGCAATATCATCGAAAATGCTTTCGTTTTTTATTCACCAATAAAAGATCAAAAGTGGGGGGTGCGCCTTATACACGGGTATTTACGTTATGCGGGCGGCAGAGTTTTGAATTAGCTGGATTTTGTGGATTGTGGAGGAGGGGAGACCGGAGAGGAGGGCATTGCAGTAATAATAATAGTAATATTGTGATAATCCATGCTTGTTTGTGGGGACGCCGCTGTGCGCAATTGGCTGCCACATTTCGCCCACACAATATACAGACAATTCACTTTACAGTATATTCCGTGAAACGCTTTGAGACGTCTGGAAGACGTGAAAAGCGCGACATCAAATGCGAGGATTATTATTATTGCTTTTACTGCTGTTATTATTGTTAGCAAGCTGTGTGTAGCTGGACAACTGGGGAGAAAGCAGGTGAGTTGTGTTCACTGGTAAACTTGCTTACACAAACGAAGAGTGTCTGTCTGGAGGGAGCCCTAGCCGTGAATTGTTCCTGCGCATTGATTACGAGCGCCTTAAGGTGCCTGAAAAAAATCCTTTATCCGCATGTCTTTATCCCACCATGGTATTCTCTGATTGCACCTGTTCGGGAACAGCTGTTGGGAACACTGAAAAGCCCGAAACAATAGAGCGTTTCAGTGTTTTAAGAGCCCATTTACCACATTACATTCTTGGCATTTGATTTTTAAATCAGTATAAAACACCGCAACCCTTTTTTATTTGATCTGCATTACGGGAGAATGCGTTCTCTCTCTTTCTCTACCAATGAAGAGATGTAATGATGGGTTCTGTGTTCTCAACTGCAGTGTGAAGGTAAAACGGTGGATTTATTTATTTAGTTAGTTACCCCTGAAAGTGAATTTTATCTCCTCGCGTTAACACGTCGTAAAGCTTTTTTATATTAATCGGTGAGTGACAGATAAAAGTGAAATGAAATCATTGAAACAATAGTATCTTTCCAAACTGTTGGGTAGAGTGAATAATGCAGCTCCTGTAGCTCAGTGGTTAGAGCGCTCACCTTACAAACGTGAAACCTGTGTTTGAATTCAGGCAGATCAGGGTGAAACCTTGGGCAAGTTTCCTTACTCCACACACACACACCTAATAATAATCTGTCAAAAAAAACACTATAATAAAATTGGTCATTTCAATCCACGACTGTTTGTGGGGGACGCCGCTGTGGGCAATTGGCTGCCGCGCAAATATACAGTCAATTCAGTGAATTCAGTATATTCTGTGAAGCGCTTTGAGACGGCGATAAGATGTGAAAAGCGCTATATCAAAATGCAAGGTAATAAAAGGAAATGATTTCAAAAACTCATTTACCAATGAGATATCGCTCATTATTTGTTTGCCTTGTTTGTTTTCATTTTGCTAATATTTTTAATTAGGTTTTCTTCCTCCCGGAGTTACAGTCTGTGATGTGGTCGAGTGGCTTCCTGCTCAATTCTAATCACATTAACAAAGGTTAGGTCTTGAATCAGTTGTTTGAACCATACCTATAATTGCCTCCGTACTCTTCAAGAATTGTTTGTTTCATTCACTTCTTTAAAGGTTTACTCGTAAAGCGCAGTGAGTAATCCGGAATCTCACTGCCTGTTATTGCTCCATTGTTTCCATTTCAATTTTTAGCTATGTATTATAATAATAAAAATCCTTGCATTTGACATTTGACGTAGCGCCGCATCACGTGTTCAAGACGTCTCAAAGCGCTTCACAGATTATAATAATATATAGTAATAATAATCCTTGCATTTGATATAGTGCGTTTCACATCTTCTAGACTGTGTCTCCAAGTTTCACGGAATACACTTTAAAGTGAATTGACTGTGTATTTGTGGGCGAAACGCGGCAGCCAATTGCGCGCAGCAGCGTCCCCACAAACTGGTATGGATGGAGTGGCCAAATTACTATTAATGTGTATTTATTTTGAAGGGAATTATTACACCCCATTCAGCAAAACTATCCGCCAAGTGACCCAACAAACCTACTGCCAGGTAAACAGAGGTGTGTGTGTTTGTGTGCTTGTGTGCGGAGTGAGGAAACTCACTCAACGAATTTGCCCCGACTGGGAGTATCTCAAGAGAGTGAAGAAAATGCAGACTGTGTTGACAAGTTGACAAGCCCTCAAGAGTATTAGAAGCGCGGTACGACAGTTTAGAGCATTTACAGCCCTGTCAGAGCAAGATAATCTCTCCCAATCGAGAGCTGGGAACTAACTCCATGTTACTTGGCAGTACTCAGGCTTGCAGAGATTGTGAAGTGGTTTTTTTTTATTAAAAGGACCCGTGGAAACCAGCGAAAGTCATACCCTAACGTAAAAGATCCGTCAATCTCACAACCTCATCAGATGCAGTCAATCAATCAAGTGAATCCTGTTTGTGAGACACTGCTGAGTGCAATTTGGCTGCCGAGTTTCGCCCACAAATATACAGTCGGCTTTCCTCTCTCCTTCCTCCTGCCCCGACCCCTCCCCTTACCCTCTTTTCCCCCTTTCTCCCCCTGTTTGTGGGACGCTGCTGTGCGCAATTTGGCTGCCGCGTTTCTCCCACAAATATACAGTCAATTTTCCTACTTTCCTTCCCCCAACCAAGACCCCTCCTCCCCCTGCTCTGGTCCCTACTTGCGATGTTGTTGTATTCTGTGAAGCGCTTTGCGACTTTGATAAGATGTGGAAAGCGCTATATAAATGTAAGGATTATTATATTTACATAACCCAGACTGAGTGTTTGACTCTCGCTAATTGCAGTAGCTGTGACAATCTTAAGATCCAATTGTGTCCTTGTGCTTAGCTTTAGGCTGCAGCAAGTCCAGCTGAACTCCTGTTTATAGACTGAAAGCTATTGATGTAGCTTTCCTCCTGCTTGGTAAAACAACAGCTAGTTTACTCTTTCAACGTCACAAAGCGCTTGACTGTCAGGGATTGGGATGTAAGCCGGTGCTCAAGATCAGGAGTGGTTGGAGGGCAGGAGGGAGGATAGGGGTACATAGGAACATAGAAATAAGGAGCAGGACTAGGCCATTCAGCCCCTCGAGCCTGCCCTCCCATTTAACAAGATCATGGCTGATCTTCTGATCTAACTCCACCTACCCGCCTTATCCCCATATCCCTTAATCCCTCTATCCATTAGAAATCTATCAATCTCAGTCTTGAATATAATAGTAAGAAGAATTCTTGCATTTGATATAGCGCTTTTCACATCTTTTCAAAGTGCTTCACTGAATTGAAATGACCTATTTTTTATTATATGTTCATGATGAGCATCTACGGCCTTTTGGGGTCGAGAATTCCATAAATTCACTACCCTCTGAGTGAAGAAGTGTTGTCTCAACTCTGTTCGAAAAGGCTGACGCTTTTGGTAAGAGGTTTGGGTAGGAGGTTGACCAAAGGTGCGGTCGAAGGGGAGGGTCTGGAGATGTGTTCAACCCCCACCACCCTACCCATCCTGTGATCTAAATTGAGCCACTTTAGGTGAGCTGGGCCATTCTGTATCTTGTCCTGTTGATGAGGTAGTACACACACTACAACAACAACTTGGATTTATATAGCACCCTCCCTCACTCCACGCCAGACTGCATCTCAGAGCGCTTCACAATATCGGATCCCGGGGCCGAGCCAGGGGGAGGGGGGGGGGGTGGAAAGAAGGTGACCAAAAGCGTGGTCGAAAAGACACACACACACACACAGTCATACACAGAGAAGCAACACACAGGAATTGCACAATGTTGTGGATAGAACACAGCCCTTGTGGAAAGCCTATTACTGTAAGTGGTCCGGAGGGGGAAGCAGCATCTCGTTTGGAAAGTCTAGCCTGGAAAGTGTTTTTCCTTTGGCAATTTTGTGCTGAAACATAATCTAATGGTTCCTAGTGAGACAAAAATAGTTCCCGCCCAGCTCCAGTGAACAAACATTGTGGTTACAGGGATGTGAATGATGAGGCTGATATGATACAATATGATATATGTGGGGG
>CM068747.1:29637435-29824575 GCA_035084275.1 Hydrolagus colliei
ATTATTCCGGTGTTATTTACTAGGTGCAACATTAACTGCTTTGTAGTATAAGTTTCCCTTTTATTCTAAGGTTCACCTGCATGCAGAAGCTGAGCATTCTCATTCTCTAGTTTTGCTTGCAATGGATTATTTTCATCCAAGGCAGTCACAATCACACAAGCCACTAATTTAGAAATGATCAGAATATTCTATTCGCTGCCTACAAATGCAGAGTCACTGCACTTTACAGTGAATCCTGTGAAGCACTTTGAGGCAATCATCTCAACATGAAAGGGAGATAAAGATTGTTGTTATGACTCTACTTCCTGTGAACCGGTAACGTCTGTCAACCGGTTCTGCTCTGAACATACCCTCAAATCTGCCAGAAAACAGCTCAAAAGTGTACAATCTGTGTCTTTTCAACTAGCGTAATAACAGGGCTCCACCACATCCTGTAAAGATGGAATCGTCCTGGTAATAATCATCACTATCTATCCTGTGCTTAGCCCTTTACAAGTGGTGACATTCAAAAACCTTGAGTGAGAAAGCTGACAAAGTCTCTCTTTCTTTTGTACTGGCAGATCTTACTCACAATGGAATAAAGAAGTTGTCATGGAATCCATTCAGACCTGAAGGCTTTCCTTTGGTTCCTGTTGATCCAATGTCACATCATTCACACAAATGGACAATTATATAATTTCCGCTTTCTTTTGTATGCAACAAAGTTGTTCACATCAATGCCAGTGAACTGAACTCTACCTACGTTGCCCTTGAACATGCAAAAGATTTCTGCGCAAAACTTTCTAGTGGGTATTGATTTATTTGGAGCTCATGTAGCTCAGTGGTTAGAGCACTCGCCGTACACCTCCCTGTGTTCGAATCCAGGCAGATCAGGGCGAAATCTTGGGCAAGTTTCCTTACTCCACACACGCGCCTAATAATAATCCCTCCAAAAAAAACAAAATTGGTCATTTCAATCCGCGACTGTTTGTGTGGACACTGCTGTGCGCAATTGGCTGTCGCGTTTCGCCCACAAATATACAGTCAATTCACTTTACAGTATATTCTGTGAAGCGCTTTGAGACGTCGATAAGATGTGAAAAGCACTATATCAAAATACAAGGATTATTATTGTATTATTATATATTATTTTCAGTGAACCACAGGATTATACTTTAGTTTCTGTTTTCCTTCCGTCTTCATATAATTAAAGACCAGCGCTGTTTTCTTCTTAATAATAATAATCTTTGCATTTGAAATCACACTTATCATGTCTTCTCGTTAAAGATTTAACGAGAGGAAAGATTCCAGGAGGGAGAAATTGCAGCTCAGCCCCTATTTTCTTTGGACGCTCTATAAATGTAATTGCAGTGTTGTTGTTTAACATTTCACAGCAAACAGCGACCAGCAAATTCTTAAAATTCAGCCTTATAGTTTTGAAACCTTTACAGTAAGAATAATAATCTGTGCATTCCATCTAGCACCTTATGGCATTGTCGAGATGTATTAAAGTGCCTTCACAGGATGTATTATGATTAGGAGAGACTGTATATGTTTTGTTGCCAAACGCAGCAGCCAATTTTGAGGAAAGCAATATCCCATATACTGTACATAAAAAAACATAGCTCCTAAGAAATCCTTTTTTTTCTGTGGTCAGTGTACGTAATAAACTCCACATATTTCATAAGCAGCAGATTGTGTTGGTATGTATATATTGCAATGGAATTGAGAAAACTAGGCAGGTAAATCAAATTCACACAATAGATAGCAATTAAATAGCCCATATGGCCAACAACACTGGTGATCTCTCAGGTTTTCATGTGGTGCCATTGCAGATGGGGTGTGTGTGGGGAATGCCTCTGTTGATTGTATGCAGATTAATGGAAGATTAGAGAAAACCTGCAAAGACAGTGTGACAGAACATGCGAAGGGCTCAAACATTGACTCACACAAAAGTGCCATGTGCAGTGCAGTGCAGTTCAACCTTGTATCAAACAACAATTAGAAACTTCACATGTGAATGAACGTGAAGCACTAACACAGTTGGAATCGATTAGAAAATATACGTATATTATAGATATATATCCTGTATGTATATAGGCAGACAGTTTGCACACGTAATTATTATTGTGGAGCTCCTGTGGCTTAGTAGTTGGAGCACTTATCTTGCAAGCTGGGGACACCAAGCTGGCGAGACCTGTGTTCGAATCCAGGCAGGTCAGGACGAAACCTTGGGCAAGTTTCCTTACTCCACACACACACACACACTTATAATAATCCGTCAAAAAAAAAAACACTAATAAAATTGGTCATTTCAATCCACGACTCTTTGTGGGACACTGCTGTGCGAAATTGGCTGCCGTGATTCGCCCACAAATATATAAAAATAATAATAATAATAATCCTTGCATTTGATATAGCGCTTTCCACATCTTATCAACGTCCCAAAGCGCTTCACAGAATATACTGTAAAGTGAATTGACTGTATATATTTGTGGGCGAATCGCGGCAGCCAATTGCGCACAGCAGTGTCCCACACACAGTCGTGGATTGAAATAACCCATTTTATTATTGTGTTTTTTTGAAGGGATTATTATTAGGCGTGTGGAGTAAGGAAACTTGCCCAAGGTTTCGCCCTGAGCTGCCTGGACATTGATAAGATGTGCAAAGTGCTATATCAAATGCAAGGGTTATTTTAATATAATATAAATAGGTATGAATATCTAATAATAATCCTTGCATTTGGTATAGTGCCTTATCATGTATTCGAGAAGTCTCAAAGCGCTTCACACACAGGGAATGGAGGATAGGTGGGAAGGGGAATAAACAATGAGTCTTAAATTAGCTTACACAGCTCAGGTTGGTCATTGACATTGTGAACTGAATTATGTTTTATTTAAATATGTGTTCCAATGAATGATGGGTTTGTTCACCTATTGCTGAATTGGAGACTGTCTTTTAGGATCAGAATCCATATTGCTGTAATCCTCAAAACCACATACCAGGACTCTTCAGATAGAACATACCAGGGCTCAGTAAGTATTATGATTGAATTTATATTCAAATTTTCAAAAGATTGAGATGGATAGATGTTTGTTAGGTCAGGGGATCGAAGAATATGGGGCAAAGGCAGATGATTTGGGTTGACATACAGATCAGCCATGATTTAATAGACCAGGTGGAACGAGCTTGAGGGGCTAAATGGCCTTCTCCTATTCCTGTGCTCCTATATTCCTGAGGGTGATGAATCAAAGAGATTTTGGTCTGTGCTTTGTGTTGAGTAAGTTGATCTCACCTGGGAGGACAGCTGAGTTATCTCAACCAGGGTATCCTCAACGCCCTTGGACTGAGGAGAGGAAAATGAGTCAGCATTTCCTCTGGTGATTGCTATCTTGGTATCCCTTCTGGACAGTGCCCATTTGGAGGATTTGGATGCATTCCATGGTTTAGCAGCCTGACAAACAATCACAATCCAGATTAACATGAGCTAAATAGACATTGGTGAAAAGGGCTCACATAGGGCCGGCCTGCTGGTGTCCATGGAACCCACTGTCAATGTCGTTTATTATCTTCAGGAAAGGAAGTATAGAAAGTGGAAATTGGATATAAATCTTATATCAGGTGTCATGGTCCTGGTTGATACTCCGGTAGAGCATTGGGAATAATGGAACATCAGGATTAATGGAGTATTAATGCATTAGCTGAGCATTGGTAGAGATGCCATCCTTTGGACAAGATGTTAAACCGAGGTCCAATCTGCCTATTCAGGTGAGCAGTAAAGAATCGGGGACACACTATTCTTGAAACACAAATCATTGTCTTCCTGTTTCTCCAGGAAATACACAGTCACTATACTTTGTAGTAAAAAAACAACCTTCTCTGAAATACTTTGAGACATGTCAATGTCAAATGCAAGGATTATATAATTGGGAATAATTATTATAAAATTGGGATAACATGAATGGGAAGGAATTACACTTGGGTCCAAATTTATTTAATTCATATTTCAAAGTTTATTTCAGTGTCCAACTTTTGGCAAGTTGTTGAAATCACTCTTAACCTTGAAGTTGATTTTCTTTATCTTACTGCATTCAGCAGCGTTTCCACAAACAGTTGTGGATTGAGTGGCCAAATTTTTACCTACAAAATCCCTCAAGAAAACCCCCCCCAATAATAAATTGGTCACTTCAATCCACAACTGTATGTGAGGACTGCTCCGTTTCACCCACAAATATACAGTCAATTCACTTTACAGTATATTCTGTGAAGTGCTTGGAGAAGCTTAGAGGATGTGAAAAGCTGTATGTCAAATGCAAGGATGTTTCATTGTAAAAGAAAGCTAAAGACTTGTGTAAAACCTACTTCTGAGCACAAGTTATACTGAGCTAAGGTAAACTTTACAAGATGAACAACACACTCAGATGGAGACTTGTAGCTGTTAAATTGGATAAGGATTCTTCACAGGAGCAAACAGTTTTTCCAATTTGCTTGCAAAGCCACATTGGGATAAAGTAACCAGCAAATAGTATTGCAGCTCTTGTCAGCAAGAGTTTCTCATTTTCGCCTACAGAGGAGAATTTGCGATTATTTTTTCATGCAGACTACATCTGTTATACATCATCCACAGATAGCAAATTACCTGAAGAAAAGAAAAATACTTAATTAGATATTTTGACATCAGTTACTATTCTCGTAGACCCTGATGATATGATAATTTACTGTCGATTGGCAGGTCACTTTTTTAGAGGTAACAATCCATTACAAAACAAAATAATAAATTGGTCACTCAATTCACGGCTGTTTGTGGAGACACCGCCGTGCGTAATCGGCTGACGCATTTTGTCCACTAAATTATACAGTCAATTCACTTCACAGTATATTCCGTGAAGCGCTTCGTGACATCAAGAAGACATGATAAGGCGATAAATCAAATGCAATGATTAATATTATTTGTATTATTATTAAGGGAGAAATGGGAGGATAAAAGCACTTAGCACTTACAGTATTTAGATCATCACAAGTCTTAAAGTAGCCTCACATTCCTGAATCGATTCAAAGCTATTGAAGCCGCCTGTCACGCCTTTACAAGGTCCTGAAGAGTCCAAGGCATTTCTTATTGTGATAAAATTCACAGCCAAGTGACATTTAACATTTCCCTCTCTCTCTCTCCCACAAAAAAATCAACTAGAGCAGATCTGAAGCTGTACTTTCCTCTGCTAGTTAAAAATCTGGCACATTTTCTTACATTCAGTCAGTGAAAGGCAAAGCATCTAACTGGATTTTTTACACACACACACACACACATGTCTGTCACTAACCAGGTTTCTAGTGAGTTGAAGATGTTCATAGTTCCATTCATTTCAATACCTGGAGAACCTCACATTTCATTTGGAGAAAGCATTGGAAATGGGGCTTTCAACATTAATAATAATAATAATTTGGTCTCTCAATCCACAACTGTTTGTGGGACATTGCTGTGTGGCAATTGGCGTTTCACTCACCAAATATAGTGAATTTACAGTATGTTCTGTGAAGCATTTTTCAGATATTTAGAAGAAGTGATCAGCGCTATATCAAATGCAAAGAATTATGATTATTATTATTACTTTATTCTTTAGCTTTGTTGAATTTTTTCTCCTTTCTCTGTCTGCAGAGTTTGGTCGGGGGTTAAACCAAAGTCCAGTTTTGCCTGCGTTTATAATTATGAGCGTGTATATAAGTGCATGATATATCCGCATGATTAATGACTTTATTTTCAATAGCCGATGTGCATTGATGAGTTATGAGACGTGTGGCGAGAATTATGTCAGTAAAGTATTGTTTGTTATTGAACAAAATAAACACTTTGCTCCAAAAAGCATTGTATGTACAGTGCAGCTGATCATGCCCTTTTCAGCACCTTGGAGAGTTAACACAGCCAAATGTCAATTCTGTTAGTTAGATAGATAGATAGATAGATAGATAGATAGATAGATAGATAGATAGATAGATAGATAGATAGATAGATAGATAGATAGATAGATAGATAGATAGATAGATAGATAGATAGATAGATAGATAGATAGATAGATAGATAGATAGATAGATAGATAGATAGATAGATAGATAGATAGATAGATAGATAGATAGATAGATAGATAGATAGATAGATAGATAGATAGATAGATGTGTGACATCTCTACGACATATATACTGTATATACTGTACATTGGTGTGTGTGCAAGTTGACAAGAGCATTCTCTCTCCCTATACATTTTATTTCTTTTCAATTTCTGTGCTTGTGTTGAACAGTGAGTGAGTGAGTGAATCAGTTGTGTATACACACACACATACATCTACACACATGCTTGAGTAATCAGAGCTGCGTGTGGAGCAGAGAGAGAGAGAGACACAGAAAGAGAGAAAGGGGGGGGGGGGGGGGGGCAGAGAGAAAGAAAGAGAGAGCGTCACAAGCATTTACAGCTGCCTCTGTCTTCCATTCAGCAACACCTCTCCAGGCTCCTGCAAGAGAGAGAGATGGGTTCTCTGGTTTAACAGTATTTTCTGCAACGTTGGTGAGGTTTTTTTTGTTGCTTTTCTTTTCTCTTTCCTCTACCCCCCCCTCAAAAAAAAATAATAGGTGGATTTTGAGAGAGAGAAAGAGAGAGGGACCTTTTCACTAATTGTCTGTTCATCCTCTGGACTTGGGTGACCAGAATCTGCTTTGAGATGCAAATATTTGGGAGAAGTCGAGAGCCTGTGCTGGTGTTGTTGATGATGCTCTGTGACAAAGGGATAGTCTGGGAGAGGGAGTAACGACCCAAGCAACACCCCAGCTCCAGCCCCAAGCCACAGCCCAACACAGTCACAGGAACAAAACAGCCTTCACATTGTCACCCCATCACCTCCTCCTCCAACAACAACAACAACATGCCTGTCCGCAGAGGGCATGTAGCCCCACAAAACACCTTCCTGGGCACCATCATCAGAAAATTCGAGGGTCAAAGTAAGTATTATTATCAATGTACTTGCTTGCTATCGTTGTTCAATTTCAGTGTGTGTGAGTGAGGGAGGGAGGGAGGGTGTGTGGATGTGGAGTGGGCTCCTGTCTGTACATTATAATAATAATAATCCTTGCATTTAATATAGGGCTTTTCTACATCTTATCGACATCTCAAAGCGCTTCACAGAATATACTGTAAAGTGAATTGACTGTGTATTTGTGGGCGAAACGCGGCAGCCAATTGTACACATTACATTGACTGTATGTGCATTTTAGTAAATTTTCTTTTTTAAAATTAATTTTTAAAAGGCGTTTGTTTTATATTAATATACTATATTGAAATTATATTATGAATAATAATCCTGACATTCGATTACAGCGTTTTATCGCGTCTTCTAGGTATCTCAAAGTGCTTCACGCTCTCATACCGTCTAGTGAACTGACTGTGCATTTTGTGGGTGAAACCTCATGTAATATATTTTATGTTGTAAAATATCAACGTAAAAATATAGAAATACGGAAACCGCGCATTTTAGCTTTTATGGGAGTGTGTACTACAGCATTGTTTTAGGGTTTTATTCTTAGAATAAAATTCAAACACAGGTCAAATATTGTGTGTTTTTTTAATAGAAAAAGAAGAATGAATTCAGATTGACATGGGGGTTAATATATATAATCTGTAGACAGTGTGGACCACACTCCTGGTGTAAGGGTAGGATTATGACCCAGACCTTACTGTATCTCTGAAGAACACCCCAATAGACCAAAGTGAACATTCCTGTTATGTTCTCCCTGTTATGTGTCATACTTCAGCTATCTGCTAGGTGATGATTTCACTACTAAATTTAGTGCTGACTTTAGTGGAGATTTTAACTCCCCGTCTTGTTGTCATAGTTTTGGCCAGAAGTGGCTTTCATGCTTAACCAATAAAGAGTTGAAACTGCCTTAGAGAATTCTTCGCAATCAGGGCCTTTTTACCATCAGCATAAATAGAGATGGAGAGAGAGATGGAGAGGAGAGACTTAAGAAGAGACTTTCGACCTCTGGTGGGTTGGGTTTAAAGCAAGCGCCAGAGGTGAACAACAACAACAAAATTACATTTATAGAGTGCCTTTCACATTGGGAGGACGTCCCAAAGTGACGTGGAAAGAAGCCCACCAAACGCACCACTGTTTGGGGGCCTAGTTGATGCCTTGAGTGAATCTACACACGTATATGTCCTGACTTTGCCTGTGTGACTATCACTTTTGATATGATATGACCCTGCAGTGTGTGTGTGTGTGTCCCCACTCATCAGCTATGGGACACTGTAATTCCAATGCTTTAAATGTCATGAACTGTTTGTGGATTGGACTATCAAAACTTCACAACCAGGTCAAGACCCCATCTGATTTGCCGTCATAACTTACTACAACAACAACCACAACAAAATTACATTTCTAGAGTGCCTTTCACAGCTAAACTATCTGGAAAAGGATCACAACAACTAAATCTATTCATAAATTTGTCCCAATCCCTCTCTCTGTCTCTCTATCTCACTCACGATGTCCTGGCCAACAATCCAACTAACAAATAAAATTGTTTTATTTCACCCGCTGGTCACCCTCTCACTCACTGTTTGTGGGAAATTCGATTGCAAATATACACAGTTACTCCATCTCATGGTAAATCCTGTGAAGCTCTTTGACACACAATTCTTCTGATGTGACAAGGCGCTGTATCGAATGCAAGGATTATTATTATTATTTTTATTGCTATAAACCAGACAACAGTGAATATTTGTTCATACAGACCAACACTGCCAGTAAATAGGCTTTATCATATGGCATTTGTATACAGCTTGTCCAATGCTATTTTGGGGGAATTCATGCTTTTATTTGTAGTTTCTATTGCAATGGTTCCATTTGCATTTGTAGTGTCCCTGCCTGGCTGCTGTCCCCACCACTATAGATAATGAAGGTGCAGTGTAATTGTTGAATGTCCACAGTCTCTGCCTTTATCCCTGGGTATCTTAACCCTTTTTAGTCCCTGCAAGTTTATTTAAACTCTTATCTCGTTGACTGACAAGGTTTGCTAACACTGAAACAAAACCAAAACACCCACAACTAGCCATTGTGGGGTAAAGCTTCTCATTCATTCCAAAATAACATTTTGTTGTTGTAATGCTAATCAGAAAATATAAAATTAAATACTACAAACAAGATTTAAAATAATGACATTCACTGTGCTTGTTTTTTTTTAATCCCTTTACCCAGCTATTTGCTATCTCTTTTCCTGCTTTCTCAGTCTGTCACTTTGTTAAACTCGTAACTTTATTTTTTTAAAACTATTTTCTATCAATTGTATTGTTGCCTTTTCTGATTATTCTAACTCTAGTTCTAATCATACAATATTTAAAACCTTTTTTACTTTGCGTCTCTTATCCATTTGAGGAACTATTTCTTGCCCCCACCTCCTCTCAAACCTCAAATGGTTTAATTGGCTGAAAACAAAAGCTAAAGGCTGACTGTGTAGCTATAGTTAACCTGAGATCAGACTGCGCTAACAGATTAGTTACATAACGGATGTGATAAGGTCAATCTTTGATAAGCAAATGTGTCTGAACCAGGAAATGATGGCGCTAGCTCTAGTTAGCCGATAGCGCGAGAGGATATATATAGTGTAAATGTTTATATTTTTCAACAACAATAACAATTTACATTTTCACAGTGCTCCCCTCACTCAGGATAGCGTCTCCCCGAGCGCAGCGTGAGTTTTTATAACCTTTTTTTTGTATAAAGAATTTTTAAAATCTTTGTCAGATTTTTAAAAAATATTTTAAAAGAAAAATCAAATATACCCCTGGTGTTTCTGGAAAACTGTAGGGGAGAAATCGCCTAGGCAGCTACGAGATGTTTGCAATATTAGCCTACAAACTGAGGCTTTTTTAACAGGCTTGTGTTAAAACGCATACCAGCAGGATGCCTACCTCTCACAGTGTGACTGGAGAGTACTGTACAAAAACATGCCAAACTGCTACAAATGCCAGTCTAATTCTGGTATGAAAACCTGCGATGATAAATAAGCTGTAAAAAAAACAGGCCGTTACATGCAGAGTGAGTGAATAAAAATACACATGGAGGAAATGTACTTCAGTCAAAGCGTTTTCATTTCAGATAATCTTGCTATCCAGAGGTAGAGAATATCGGCGAGATAGTTTAGAACATCAATGTTCGCTCCTGCCATCCCCTCGTAATTCTATCTGCCTTGAGATATGTCCCTCGCCATCGCAGCTTCAGAGAATGGACGCCTGTGTAGAGACGAGACACATAGACCCCAGTGTATCACTAGGTATCTTGCATCCCATCATCACCAAATCCAACCAGATGATCCCTCTGGAAATGAGAGCAACTGGAACTATGGTTGTGTTTCTTTCCCCCCCAAACCCCCCCCCCCCCCAGTGAGTCTATACCAGGAGGCAACAGGACTTGTGTTCCATCAAAGATTTTTTTTAACAAATCACTCCCTCGGGCCTATCCCTTCCATTTGAGTGAGAGAACATAGGACTTTGGTCTACATCGCTTGCTCAACATCATCAACTCTGTGAAAACTCTGTCTACGGTGTAAAATGCGTGCGGTAAATGTAGCAGAGAACACAGCCAATATTGCTTTGTGTGTTCAGAGGGGAGGGGTGTCTTCTCACAGCATAATTGTTTTTAAAAAGAAAGGAAAATGATACAATTGAGACGCAGATGTTGTGAAGTGCTTTTGAGGCGCCTGGAAGACGCGATAAGGCACTGTATCAGATGGAAGATGTGGAGCTCCTGTAGCTCAGTGGTGAGAGCACTCACCTTACAAACTACAGACCTGTGTTTCAAATCCAGGCAGGTCAGGGCGAAACCTTGGGCAAGTTTCCTTACTCCACATACACACCTAATAATAATCTGTCCAAAAAAAACACAATAGTAAAAATTGGTGATTTTCAATCCACGAGTGTTTGTGGAGGACGTTGCTGTGTGCAATTGGCTGCTGCATTTTGCTCACATATATACAGTCAAGCGCTTTGAGACAACAACAACAACAACAAGATTACATTTATACGTCGGGAGGACATCTCAAAGTGCTGAACAATCATGCATTGATAAGATGTGAAAAGCGCTATGTCAAAATGCAAGTACTATTGTTATCATCATCATTGTTATTACTACAGTGCGCATGTAATCATCTCCAACAAATCATTTTGTTTCCCATCAGATAAGAAGTTCATCATCGCCAATGCGAGGGTACAGAACTGTGCGATTATCTACTGCAACGATGGATTCTGTGAGATGACCGGCTTTTCGAGACCTGATATCATGCAGAAACCTTGCACGTGCGACTTTCTACATGGCCCTGGGAGCAAAAGGCACGCGATAGCGCAGATCGCACAGGCCTTGCTCGGCTCTGAAGAGAGGAAAGTGGAAGTCATCTATTATCGGAAGGACGGTAGGACAAAAGAAGTTGTATATTTTGTAGGTGTAAAAACCGAGGAATAATTTAAACTGGAATATTTCAACACGATCCAACCAGACTAAGGTGGGTGGGGGAAACATTAAACCAAAATGCAAACTAAAGGAGGAGGAATATCACTTAAACAGAGGGGAAAAAAATCAATCTATAATATTGGATGCTAAATAAAAATACTATGGACGCGAATTGAATTTCAATGGGGGGAAAAAAAAATGCTCTGTGTTTATAAGGCTGTCAAGGATATAATTGTTAAAAACTCACATGAGGGGAAAAAAAAACTAGCACTGAGTAAGAGTGGAAAATAAGGAGACAAATTTAGCACATTCTGCAAATTAATCTCTGTGAAATGCCAACATCAGCTGAGGTACTTTTAACAGCAATGTTTTTATGTCTTGGATAGGAATCAAAAGCTAGAGAGGGGAAGAGGGAAAGAAAAATTGGTGGTATATTTTGTGAATCTCTTAAGACTTGTCCTCCTTGAAGTACTTGTTGTTTATTTTATTTATTTTTATTTTTTAAAAAGCCGCTTTTACAATAAAGTGGAAGTCACATTTACTGTGAATAATTAGCGTGATGAGTAAGGAGACATTTTCACCATTAGCCTAAAGTCAGATTGAATCACGGCAAGATATCTGTTGTGCTACTGCAAGCTGAGGTTTAGAGATGGCTTAACCTGCTGTGGAGGACATGGAGCCTCCAATGGTATTTCCAACCTTGCTGTTTCAACTGGCAGAAATCCTGTAGTGCAAATTAGATTCAGGTAAGACAACAAGGAACCTGCTCAGTTAAAACAGCGTACGTTGTACATCACTTACCCCCTGGAGACACAGTCTCTCTCCATCCATCTCTCTCTCTCTATCGCTCTCTCTCGTTGCCCAGCAGTAACAGGTACAATCCAGTAAGCAGTCTGCGGTATGCAGGCATGAATGATTGGCGGACTTCGACACATAGAATTTTTCAAATATAGATTCATAGAATTTTACGGCACAAAAGGAGGCCATTCGGCCCATCTAGTCTGTGCCGGCTCTTAGAAAAGAGCGATTCAATCCCACTGCCCTGCCCGCTCCCCATAGCCTAATAGACCTGTTCTCCCTAAATAAAGATCTAATTCCCTTTTAAAAGTTGTTATCGAATCAGCCTCCACCACCTTTTCAGGCAATGCATTCCAGATTCAAACAACTTGCTGAGTGAAAAAAATTCTCCTCAGCTCCCCTCTGCTTCGTTTTGAAACTATTTTAAATCTGTGACCACGAGTCACAGATTCACCCACGAGTGGAAATAGTTTGCCTCTATTTGCCCTGTCGAAACCCCTCATGATCTTATAAACCTCTATTAGGTCTCCCCTCAATCTTCTCTGCTCCAGAGAGAATAACCCTAGCCTATCTAGCCTCTCCTCATAGCTGAAGTCCCTCAATCCTGGCACCATCCTAGTAAATCTTCTTTGTACCCTTTCCAATGTCTTCACATCCTTTCTGTAGTGTGGTGACCAGAATTGAACACAGTATTCCAGCTGAGGCCTCACCAAAGTCTTATAGAGGTTCGTCAGCACTTCCTGACTTTTGTATTCTATACCCCTATTTATAAAGCCTAGTATCCCATATGCCTTCTTAACAGCCTTGTCTACCTGTCCTGCCACCTTCAACGAGTCACTAACACAAATCCCCAGGTCTCTCTGTTCCTTCACACCATTTAAAATTGTACTATCTAGCCTATATTGCCTCCCTTCATTTCTTCTCCCAAACGCTTCAACCATCATGGGGGGTAGGGGGACGGTGGGGGACGACGACGACGAATAGTTCATTGCAAAGCACTCTGAGCTGTGCAAATAGATGTTGTTGTGATGAATCATGCTAAAGTATAGAGCTAAAGTCAGAGTTTAAAATCAAGCTTCTCATCTCAGCACCAGGGCACACCACTCTGGAGGTGTGTTTGTGCGATATAGTGGTGACTGGCCTGGAATAGTTTCAAGCTGTGCTGTATAATACTGTAACAGGTAACAACAGTGGTTAAAGATGGGAATGCATGGATTATTATTATTAGAATAATAATGAATGTCATTGTGAGGCGAGTGCTCTAACCGGCTACAGGACTCCATAAAGCAACAGGTCCTAGCTGATACATCCCCTGCAACTGAACCAGCAAACGAGCGAGTGAGCACTATCTGGGAGGTATAATTCATCGGGATGTTCACAAGGTAATTGATAATTCTTGCATGTGTGTGGGGACTTTTAATTAAGGTCAAAACTGGCAGAATTAATGGGGTGTAAAGGCATCCGAGCCACAGAAGCACTGAGCGGAAGATAAATGTGAAAGGCCCCGTCTGCGGGCAGTGATAAGCAGAGATTTGCAATGTTTGGCTTCTAAATTGCGCACATCATTCATAAACAAGTTGGAGGAGTTGGGAGTCATAATATTCCGCTCAAGAAGCCTCACTGGTCAACCGGAAAATGAAAGGAGGATGGATGGGACACGTGAAGATCTGGAGCAGATGTGGGCAGGAGCGTTAGAATGGATTTAAATAAGATAAATGCAAGATGTTGCCTCTAGTCTAGCAGAACAAGTCATGGCCAAAAGTATACACTGTCGAGTGCAACTGGCTGCCTTGTTCCGCCCACAAAATATACAGTCCATTAGCAGATGTTGGAAGAGAAAAGGATTTCCGTCTGATTATTAATAAATCACGAAATATCTCGAGGCAATAAGGAGCTGCTTATCCATCAAGTTAATGAAACCCGTTTGGTAGGGATTTGATTACAAAATGAAATAATTTATTCCAACGGTTGGATGGTGGTGGTGGCCACACAGGGACTTGTTGGGTTGGGAATATGGAATTTGTTTAATGGGGTTCCTCAATCGTGGTAAACGGGATCTCTGTCCATGAACTGGAAGTCTAGCTAGTTGGCTATTCCGAATTAATCCCTTTCCAGAGCAGGTCCTTGGATCTGTAAGAATTCCAGCTCTCTCATGTTTGAATTGAGATGGGTTAGATATTACATAGTGATAATTATCGCATCAAACAAACAAACAAACAAAACTTACATTTATATAGCGTCTTTCACGTCGAGGGACATCCCAAGGCGCTGTACAGTCAGGTAGGACAAGAGCAGGGTGGGAAGGATCAGGGCAGGATGAAGAATAGTAGGAAAAGTAACTGTATATTAGTGGGCGAAACGCGGCAGCCAAATTGCGCACAGCAGTGTCCCACAATCAGTCACGGAAGTGGGACTAGGGGCAAAAGGGGGTAAAGAAGCAAAAGGGGAGGGGTCGAGGCAGGGGGAAGAAAAGCAGGAAAGTCGACTGTATATTTCTGCCAGTATCGCCACTACACGCCATAATAATGGTCAATAAATTAAGATCAATCCATGGTTGTGACCTAGCCCCACCCCTCACCTCTCTCCTCTCCCCTCACACACACTTTGTGGTGACAATGGTTAGGTGCATGATATAACGGTTGCACTTTGAACCCACAGAATAGGTGACTGTAATTGTGGAATCCTGTAGCTCAGTGGTTAGAGCACTCGCCTCGTATGCGAGAGGACCCGGTTTCCATTCTCGGGTCCTTACTCCACACACACACACACACACATGTCTCTGTTTACCCAGCAGGAAGTAGGAACCCATTTATTAGTTGATTAGTGGATCACTTTTCTGTTGCTAATAATCGCTTCAAAATCTTTTCTAAAATGTAGTCAATCAATCCACCACTGTTGGTGGGACACTGCTGCTGTGCACAAGTGGCTGCTGCATTTTTGCCCACAAACTATACAGTCATTTCACTTTACAATTACATTCTGCGAAGGGCTTTGTGATGTCTCTAAGACACAGATAAGGCGTGGTATCAAATGCAAGGATTATTATTATTATCATTGGAGTGCAGGATACCAGGTAACTCAAGTTAATGGCAGTATCTTGTAGAGCTGTCACTCTGTTCTGCTCTTATAATCTCGATTAATAATTCAGAAGAGTATTTCCATGTGTACTGGTTTAAAAAAAAGTCAAGCTTCTCACAATAACAATTACTGTACCTTGTAGAAGTTTCTGGGCGCGAAAAGCACTATATATACATGCCTTTCTTTGCTGAGTGAAACTTGTGTCAAATTGTATTGAATTGTGAGGAGTATTGTGCAGTGGGCCCATCCCTATTAACAATTGGGTTGAGAATCCACCGATGCTGTTAGAGATTTATATACCAATAGCCTGGATTGCTTTTAAACCTAGGGCCTAGTGGTGAAAGGGCTGTGTGATTTTCCTCTTGCCTATGAGGTATCCATACTACTGATATACTACTACTAATAATAATAATCCTTGCATTTGATATAGAGCTTTTCACATCTTCTTGACGTCTCAAAGCGTTTCACAGACTATATACTGTAAAGTGAATTCACTGTATATTCGTGGGCAAAATGCAGCAGCCACTTGCACACAGCAGTATCCCCACAAGCAGTCATGGGTTGAAATGACCAATTTTCTTATCGTGGTTTTTTATGACAGATAATTATTAAACCCATGATATGATACTGAAACTTACCATTCAGCTACACTTGCTAAGTGCTTTTATGTAATTGCTCAGTCCTACATGAATGTTACAGGTTAAAGGTTGTTTATTCTTAGCAAAATTCCAAGTATAGGTTAATAATTGCTTTGCAGACGTAATAATAATAATCTTTACATTTGGTCTAGCGCCTTTCATATTGGCGTTTTGAGACGTCTGTCTCAATGACATGATGAGGTTCTGTACCCAATGCAAGGATTATTATTATTATTGTTGTTATTATTATTGAAAACATCTCTCTTACTCCTCACCTTTCTCTAGTTCAAAGAAAAGAGTTCTATCCTTGTTAGCCTTTGCTGATTGCTATATCTTTTCAACTCATGCAAATTGGCTGCCACATCACACTACAAAATACATTGTATATTTCACACGGTGAATTTTAACTTTCCCTCATTGTTCAATGAAGTCAGAAAATTCCAACAGAAGCAACTGAACTGACAGATTTACATAATATTATTCAATGATCAAACATCTCACTGTGACACCATCAATCATAGTTAGCTAAATGGATCTGTATTTTACAGAGTGATGCTGTTGGCATTATGTGGTACACTCTCTATATTCTAATGAACCTAAGTTAAATGACCTTAAGGAAATTTTCTGATTAATATCAAACTTTAAGGCATGTGTTTGCAAATGAGATTATTTTAGATTAAAATTGGTTTCTCATGTGGCACTAGAGAGAGAGAGAGAGAGAGAGAAACTACTGTATTCAAGTCATAAAAATACATATCGGAATAAAACATTTTACTTATTCATGCTATTTTATTCTTTATCACTTAAGCGAGACCTGGGATCGATTCCCAGCGAATCCTTGGGCAATTTCCTTACTCCACATGCCTAATAATAATCTCTCAAGGAAATAAATCAAACAATAAATTGGTCACTCAATCCATTGTGGGACACTGCTGTGCCAAGTTTCGCTAGCAAAATATACAGTCATTTCACTTTACAGTATAATCTATGAAGCACTTTGAGTCGTCTCAAAGACGTTAAAAGCGCTAAATCACATACAAGGATTATTATTAATAAGATTGATAATGCTTTCAGTGAGACAAAGCTGAATCACTGAACACTGGGGTCAAAGAGCTCAAATAACATAATACAATTATAATTATACTTTTAATAAGAAGTCATAAAATATGAATCAAATCAGACTTATTGTGAATTGCTTTGATGTGTTGCATCTTTCTAATAAAAAAATGACAGTGACACATCAACTCTTCAAAACAACTATTTCTTAAAGCAGTACAATAATCCTTTGTCTTAGACGTGTGTGTCAGACTTATTTTAATTGGTCAGTTTATCTCCAAAACATGGAAGCAGTTTGATTTCTTGGAGAATGTCTGTTTTGCGGAATAATTTTCTCTAGTGATTAGATTGAAGGATAATAGCTACTCGAACAGCGGGGTTATAGTGGCTATATAGTATAGTTTTTTTTCCTCCAAAATATATGTAAAATATAGTCAATTCACTTTACAGTACATTCTGTGAATGAGATGCCTCGAAGATGTGATGAGGCGCTGGATCAAATGCAAAGATTCTTCTTGTTATTATTTTCTCCATTTTAGCAACAAAATAGTTTGATGACAATGTCAATATGCAGTGTGTGATGGCGTGAGCTGAATAATGCAATGCATAGGCAGGCTGATCCAGCGCTGACACACAAAATAAAGTGCAAGATGAATAGCCAGTGTGGCATGTGCCATTTAAAATCATATTTTAGCAACTTACTGAGGCAGACGAACGGTTTGTAATGTTTCATTATGATGACATTATCTGTGTGAGTGCATTCTGAGGATCGGGTATACACACAGTGCTTTTTGTGGTAAGTGTACTACCCTCCAATTTTCTAATTCTATTAAAATCGTGTTACGGCCTCCCAACATATAACTGGCGCATTTGTGGATTCCGTCTGTGCTGATGAGACTGGAGTCAAGGCTTTCATTCTGGTTGATGTAGTCAGCGAATGCTGTCTTTGCAAGTAGAATAGGTAATGTATCTCCTGTCTGCTTCATTCTTTCTCCACGAATATTGAATGATAGGATATTAAAATCTCAATCGCACTTGGATCGGTGCAGAAATTGGGAGGAATTGTTATCCAATCCCCTGTGGAAACTTTATATCATAATTATTTATACTGAACTGCGCTGCGAGACCCTGTTCTGTGTGTAAGGGGCTATTATAAACGTAAGTTGTTGATGTTGTTGTTGATGAACTGCAATCTGGTGTAAAGGAAAAGAGCATAAGGTCACGTTTCATTTGCATTTTTCCATAAGTTGTTGCCGTGTTTGTATTGTTAACTAAAATTGGAAATCTGTTATTGACTTAGTGATATGATCAAACCATATCTTTGGGTTATCAAAAAAAACGAGGTGGAAAAAATGAACCTTTTATAGGGATTTTATTCATTCATTTTGAACAGCTAAAAATGATAGGCATATGCACCTCTGATGTCAGTTTAAAGTAGTTATTTATTATATAATAATAACAATCCTTCCATATATAGCGCTTGATCACGCCTTTGAGCTGTCTCAAAGCACTTCACAGAATATACTGTAAAGTGAATTGACTGTTCTTTGGGTAATTCACTCACAGAATACACAAAGAAGCACTCAAGCTACAGAGAAACAAATTCTGCTATACTATAACAGATTCAAAGTGATATTTGCCATATTGAATTTGTTATGAAATGTTGTAAATTTGCCCCCCACCGCTACGTTTCTCTACATGGTTTTCTCTATGCTTTACCCTAGCCTTTTACCTCTTCATCTCCTCCCTATCCTCCTTTAATGACATTCCTTGTTATTTTTCTTTCACTAATGATTCATATACTCTGTAAAGCGCTGAGACGTCTCAACAACGTGATAAGGCATTAAATCAAATATAAGGATTATTATTATTATTGTGAGGTTAGGGCTCTGAGTGGTGATATTTCACTCCCGAAAAAAATCTTCTTCATCTCCCTATTTTTTGCCAGTCAAGGTGGTTATTACCAATCATCTTTTTTTCATCACATCTCCAATACCGCTCTCACGCTTTTAATATCACTTTAATTAATTTAACTTGATTCTCTCCCCTTCCCCCTCTCCCCCACTTCCTCCCTGTCACCACACCATTGGAAGTTCAGCAATCAAAGATCATTTAAACATATGATTGTTTCGGTGGGATTATCTCTCCATGTGCTCTCTCCTCTCCCCCTCAGTCTCTGAAACGTTGGCAGATCGCAGACAGAAGAACACACAGAAATCCTGGCAATGAATGATATACCCAAGCTAGTGGCTAGACTAGGCACTTTAGCACTGAATAAAAGATATGTTTCCAAAAGTCATCTAAAATCAGACGCCTATTAAAAAAAGAGAGAGAAACACAGTAAAATTGTAACTGCTGCTTAATCAGCACAGAACCCCACTGTAACAAACAAACCTTATTCACATTATTCTCGTGCTGCCTGTGGTTCACACTCCAGTAGATGTTGAGTTGCCTGCTGGCTTGTCATTGGCTTCTATGTTTAACTTGATTGCAAGCCAAACAAAAGCAAAACAATTGGCTAGAACTGGTCTTGTTCTCCCCATTGGATTATTCAAATATAATTTGCCACAGAAAAATCTGTATGTTTGTGGGCTCCGCAAAACGTACAGTCACTCCACTTTATCATTATTTTTTTTTTACCCAGGAATCAAACCCAGGTCCTCTCGCTTGTGAGGCGAGAGCTCTAAACACAGGACTCCACCAATAAAGGGGGTAGTGGGGGGTTGGGTGCATTCTGTTGGCCCTTTTATATTTGGCTTTGTGAAACTTCAGGTCTATAATGAGCTGCTGCCAATTTGATCAGAGTCTAATGGTGCGTGGCCACGAATCCACACACAGGGAGCTGTCACAGGGTGACGTCGAGAGATCTCTAGGTGAGGCTGGTGTTTAGGTTGCATCGTTAAATCAGTGTCAAGACAATAGATCATTTTCACTGCCCGCTGTCACTTTAATTAAGCATTATTTATTACAATGCCTAGATGAAAAATAGATGATTTTTTTTATCTCTCCCAGTTCTGTTCTGCAGCAAAACACCACCGTTGTTCATCATTTTGTTTCACCCACAAAAAGAATACACGGTCACCACACTTTGCCGTCTATTCTGGGAAGCAGTTTTGAGACGTCTAGAAGACGTGAAAAACACATTATTATGGCAGAAACTGTTTCTCCACTATAATATAAACTACAACAACTTACATTTACACAGAGTACCAGACCGCTTGACATTGTCAGAGCATGACCCCGAGGCAGGGGGAAAGGGAGGTGACTGGAAGCTCGGTCGAGGTGAAAGGTCTTCAGGTGCGACCTGAAGATGGGGAAGGAAGGGAAGGTGGAGGGATAGAGGGAGAGTGTTCCAGAGTTCAGGGAGCAGTGGTTGAAAGCACAGCCAATCTTGGCATGAGGGACAAGCAGGAAACCAGAGCCAGTCGAGCGGAGGCAAGTGGAGGGGGTGTGGGGGGGGAGGCTAGTGGGTTGGGCTGTAAGCAGGTTGGAGAGGTTGGGAGGTGCCAGGGCCTGAAGGGAATTGAAAACAAGTGTCGGGATCTCAGTTGTGTTTCTGACATTTAATAAAAAACGTTGCTAATGTAGTCGTGTTCCAAAATCTCCTGTGTGGCCTTCAGTAAAGTACTATTTTCCTGCCTTTCCAATTTTCCCTAATTTGGTTCCCCTGCATTCCTTTCCAAAATGTAACAATGCAAGCGGAGAGAGCATAGGGGTGAAAATTGCAACGTGTGATCTTTCATATTACCAATGTGCTCATTAAGCACACGCAGTGTCTTATGCCTTCCACAAATAAAATGGCCTGAGCACAATTACCACATCTCGCTGTTCTCAAGTGAATTTGGTCGGTCAACCACTCCAGTTTCCCAAACAAGTTTCAATAAATAAAGAAATGTAAAAAAATGTAATCCTTGTATTTGAAACAGAGCCTTATCATGTCTTCGAGACATCTCAAAGCGCTTCACAGAATATGCTGTAAAGTGAATCTACTGTAGATATATATATAATCCATATATAATAATGCACTATATTAAAATGCAAGGATTATTATTATTTATTATTATAATAATTATATACAGTATAATAATAATCCTTGCATTTGATATAGCGCTTTTCACATCGACCTCTCAAAGCGCTTCACAGATTATACTGTAAAGTGAATTGACTGTATATTTGTGGGCAGACAATTGCGGACAATTGCGCACAGCAGCGTCCCCACAAACAGTCGTGGATTGAAATGACCAATTTTTATTATTATGGGGGAGTTTTGTGGGGAGGGATTATTATTAGGTGTGTGTGTGGGTGGAGTAAGGAAACTTGCCCAAGGTTTTGCCCTGACGTTTCTGGATTCGAACACAGGTCTCACGCTTGTAAGGTGAGTGCTCTAACCACTGAGCTACAGGAGCTACAAATATTTTGGGGGGGAGCCTGGGAATCAAACCCGCGGTCCTCTCGCTTGCTTGCGAGGCGAGCACTCTGACCACTGAGCTACAGGACTCCACATGCCCTTCAAATGGGGGATTGGGAAACTGCTGGTTTGAGGAAAGCAGGCTTAACCAACCAACAAACTCAGAGACCAGTTGGTGTATAAATCATCATCAGGTAGTTTCTTTTGTAAGGCAAGTGTGGTAATTAGCAGCCTGGGTGTTGATGAATGAATAATACAACACAATTTTCACCCCATACTTACAACCTGGGTGGTGAGATCTCTTGGTGTCTCAGATATTCACAGATGCTAATCCTAGCCAGTGAGTGCCGGGGAGAATTTGGCCATGGACGCCATCGATTGTAACATTAGGTAATGACACAACGCTCAGAGTCGCACGTTAGCCAGGATGGGAACACTCATATACTCAGCACAACAATATTGTTGGCTCAACGTGACACAGTCGTCAATTGAAGTGTCTTTTGTCAGCAAACAGACAGACATTTTTGTACCAACAGTATCCCACTCGTTGTCTTGAGGTGAATAACCGATGATTTGGGGAGAGAATTCAGGACCTCAGGACACAGGGAGAATCTTTTCCCACTTTTGAAGTCAAGAGATTTAATACCAAGTTCTCAAGAGTTTAAAATGATGTCTGCAACAGTGGAACACTCCCCCATTGCTGTACCACTGTCAGCTCGGATCATGAGCTCAATGCCAATTATTCATAATAATACTTGCATTTGATATAGCAGTTTTCACGTCTTCTGGACATCTCAAAGCACTTCATAGGATACAGTACACTGTAAAGTGAATTGACTGTATATTTGTGGGCAAAATGCGGCAGCCAATTGCGCACAGCAGCGTCCCCACAAACAGCCGTGGGTTCAGATGACCAATTTTATTATTGTGTTTTTTTGAGAGATTACCTCAGGCGTGTAGAGTAAGGAAATTTGCCCAAGTTTCGCCCTGACCTGTCTTGGAATCAAACCCAGGTCTCTCGCATTTTTGAGGCGAGTGCTCTAAACACTGAGCTACGGGACTCCACATAGATTAGGCACAACAGTAAAATGTCATAACAATGTGCTTAGTTTACAATCAATGCTTAGAAATAAGAACTTAATCGTTGCTAGGTGAAAGAAGACCAAGGTCCACCTAGCAGGTCCACCTAGCACCTGGCAGATGAAGTTTAATGCAGAGAAGTGTGAGGTGATGCATTTTGGGAGAAGAAATGAAGGGAGGCAATATAGGCTAGATAGTACAATTTTAAATGGTGTGAAGGAACAGAGAGACCTGGGGATTTGTGTTAGTGACTCGTTGAAGGTGGCAGGACAGGTAGACAAGGCTGTTAAGAAGGCATATGGGATACTAGGCTTTATAAATAGGGGTATAGAGTACAAAAGTCAGGAAGTGCTGACTAACATCTATAAGACTTTGGTGAGGCCTCAGCTGGAATACTGTGTTCAATTCTGGTCACCACACTACAGAAAGGATGTGAAGACATTGGAAAGGGTACAAAGAAGATTTACTAGGATGGTGCCAGGATTGAGGGACTTCAGCTATGAGGAGAGGCTAGATAGGCTAGGGTTATTCTCTCTGGAGCAGAGAAGATTGAGGGGAGACCTAATAGAGGTTTATAAGATCATGAGGGGTTTCGACAGGGCAAATAGAGAAAAACTATTTCCACTCGTGGGTGGAAATCGTTTCAAGGCGAAGTAGAGGGGAGCTGAGGAGAAATTTTTTCACTCAGCGAGTTGTTCGAATCTGGAATGCATTGCCTGAAAAGGTGGTGGAGGCTGATTCGATAACAACTTTTAAAAGGGAATTAGATCTTTATTTAGGGAGAACAGGTCTATTAGGCTATGGGGAGCGGGCAGGGCAGTGGGATTGAATCGCTCTTTTCAAAGAGCCGGCACAGACTAGATGGGCCGAATGGCCGGCCTCCTTTTGTGCCGTAAAATTCGATGAATCTATGAATCTAGTTCACTTTCCACCATTCCTGGCCTGACCTGTCATGTCCCAAACTATATAATGTATGCCCAGAAATAGTTTTCTAGCAGAGACCAATCTCATTTGTTCTTGAAACAAACAACATTTTCTGCTTCCCCCGTCTCTCCCCGTTGAGGTTGGTCTGAAAATTTGCTCAGATTACTATTCATTGGTTAGATGAACTGACATGGATGGCATTGGGTCGATAGTGCAAATACATTTCGGGAAAACTTTCAAATAACTGCATATTCATGCTGAACAGAAGATGGGAGCTGTTACCAATCACAGGTTCAAATAAACGTTTGACCTTTTCTAACGTGATAATCATTAAGTGCCCACGTTGATGGGCTGGAGCTTTGATTTTCATCTGTCGGTTGAATTCTAACCTGACTGAACGTATGTGAAACTCGGGAATCTATTTGCTGGATCTTTACGCAATCCAGCGGAGAAAATAAGAATAGGACGCTGCACAATAGAGGCCGTGATGGAATATAATTACGTGTAACAAACACTTACTTGAGAAAAATCTTCACGCGCTCCCTACACAGGACTGTGTTATGCGGATGATTCAATACAAGTATCTTTACTATTAAACAGATATTCAGATCGAAAGCCTACAGCACTGATAACACAAAAAGAGCAATCTGAACCACAGAAATCACTGGTTTTATGAAACAACACCTCAACCAGATTTCAGAGCAATGTTATGTTCTTCTCGGATGAGATTATTGCATTGGAATCCTTCCTATATTGTTGAGAGATATTTAAGGGGGAGGCAGTGTGTTGATTTAGCTTTGCTGGTGGGTATAATGATGGATTCTGAGCATATTGCTGGGCAGTTGATGAATGGTGGCCACCTCAAGAAAAGGTTTGTGAAGCAATCATTACAACGTTAGTGAAAGAATTACCCTCAGGTTATTTTGCACAATAACACAGGAGTCCTGAACTTGAAGTATCATTTATACAATTGCAACAAATGTGTGAGCTAACTTCGAGTTATTGATCATTGGGCGGATATCGTCAAAATCCTTATAGCCTCCTTGACAAAGGTTGTTTGTGTGCTTGATGATGGCTGTGCAGTCTTACACCGTTTAATGAGCCCAGGTGATTGCCAACACAATCTATAACTCGACAACAGTCACCACACGACTCCATTCCACACGGAATCAACTCTCTCTGTCTCTCAACCACAACAAAATCACATTTGTATATAGCGCCTTTCACATCGGGAGGACATCCCAAAGGAAAGGCAAAATGCTAAATTGTGTCCCCCACTGTAACACAGCACATTGTGGAGCTCCTGTAGCTCAGTGGATAGAGCACTCGCCTTTCAAGCATGAGACCTGTGTTCGAATCCAGGCAGGTCAGGGTGAAACCTTGGACAAGTTTCCTTACTCCACACACACACTTGCGCCTAATAATAATCCATCCAAAAAACTCACAATAATAAAATTGGTCATTTCAATCCACGACTGTTTGTGGGGACGCTGCTGTGCATAATTGGCTGCCGCGTTTCGCCCACAAATATACAGTCAATTCACTTTACAGTATATTCTGTGAAGCGCTTTGAGAGGACGATAAGATGTGAAAAGCGCTACATCAAATGCAAGGATCATCATCATTATTCATAAGAGGAATATCTCACCTCTGACTCAAAATGGTTTTTTTTTAACCGCCATCTAAAAATGATATATTTTTGCTGGTTTGAAATGACAGCTAAGGAAACTGAGCTATTGACGGATTCCAGACATCTGGTCGCAAGCAGATTTCTGCAGAATATAAAGTTGTCATTTACTGATTTAACAAAAGCAATTAATTTGTCGCAAACAGTGATGGAGGGGGCCATTGCTGGGAAGCATATGGTGTGACTGGGTTACAAGATTGCAAGGTTTCCCTTGTACAGTTTGTTCAGTGAAGAGCACTGGAAAAAACATACACACACACACACACAGGGGTTTAACAGGTGCACTAAATAAATTAAATTGTAAGATGAGAGATGACTCCACATGGGCTGTGTTTTTCATGTAAAGAAAGGTACTGAAGCTATCCAAACGAGTAGCGATCGACGGTGCCATGTCATGGCTTGGGGATTGTTTTTATACAAGAAAGGGGTCAAATCATTAGTAAAAGCAGAGGCCTCATTTACATGCACTGTTTTGAATGTTAAACTCACAGACTATTGAGAATGTTCGTGTTGCTCACATTTGAACGTGTGCTGTAGTTGAAGTACAGCAACAACAAATTGATGTTTGCACGGCGACTGCCATTAACGTCAGGAGGACGTCCCGAGGCACTGGGCTGGGCTGGGCTGGGCCGGGCCGGGCCGGGCCGGGCTGGGCTGGGCCGGGGCTGGGCTGGGCTGGGCCGGGGCTGGGCTGGGCTGGGCCGGGGCTGGGCTGGGGCTGGGCCGGGGCTGGGCTGGGCTGGGCCGGGGCTGGGCTGGGGCTGGGCTGGGCCGGGCCGGGGCTGGGCCGGGCTGGGCTGGGGCTGGGCTGGGCTGGGCTGGGCTGGGGCTGGGGCTGGGGCTGGGCTGGGCTGGATAGTCAGGGATTTGGACCTGAGCTGGGGGTTTGGGATCAGGAGGGGCTGGAGGGCAGGGGGGAAGGGGAGGGTAAGAGGGTGGCCAAAAGCACGGTCGGAGAGGAGGGTCTTGAGACTTGCCTTGGAGGAGGAGAGGGAGGGAGTGAGGCGAAGGGACTGTGGGCCAGAGCCTGCTGAGCAGAGGGAGTGGATGGGGTGATGGCGTTACCAGGTCACACCGAACATTGGCTGCTGAGTTTCACCCACAAAATATACAGTCACTACACTTTACAGTGTATTCCATGAAGTGCTTCAACAACAATAGCTTGCATTTACACCTTCCCCTCACTCAGGGGAGCTTCCCAGAGCACTCGATAGTGACAGAGCACATCAACAAGCGGGGGGGTGGGGGGGGAGGTGATCATAGGAACACTCAAAGAGGCAGCTCTTCAGGCATGAATGAAGATGAGGGAAGGAAGGGGCAAGGAGGAGGGAGGGAGGGAGGAAGGGAGGGATGGTGTCCAGAGTTCCTGGGGCTGAAAACATGGCCACCAATGGAGGAATCCTCTCAGATTGGGTCTCTTGTGTGTTCTGTGGGATGTCCTCCTGACGTGAAAGGCCCTACATAACTGTCATTTTGTCGTTGTGTTTGTGTGGATGTGAGGCTGTATGTGGCTATGTTTCTCCGCAAGAGTTCCACTGTCCCCTTAATCAATCTGTTGTTATACAAGACAAAGTGAAAACAAGTTTCAGGTCGTGAGCTGACATGTTAAAGATAGATAAAGCAAAGATGTAATGCTTATAGTCAAACTAGAATCATTTAAGCACTTAAGAGATCAAAAATAAGGAATTTCTGTTATACCAGAATTTGTAGCATTTTAGATTCCTAAATGTTTAAAAGCCTGCACTCTCTTTCATTTGCCATACACATAAAGCAAGAAAGCATTTCATTTGCTTCCTACCGTGGGGTTAAATCATACTTTTGAAGCCTTAGAGGGCATAATTTCCTTCTGTCAGAAACATTAATACACAATTGTCTTTCCAGCAGAATAGAGATTGAAGTGGTGGAAATCAGCTATTGGAGTTTTCTGCAGTGTCTCAAACCTTTTAGTAATGGAGGGGGGTGGGGGGTATTTAATTATTTGCAGACGAGATGGGAAGTCTTAGCTGTGGTGTGTGTGTGTTCAGATTAATACAAATCTGCTTCAAAATTCAATTACAGCACTACTGAAGTGAATCTTTCCCATTCATTTTTCGTCTTCAAAATACACAGTCCATTCACGGTATGTTTTCAGACACCCAGCTACACAACCCCATCTCCCCCATTCTCACCCGATTCCATTGGCTTCCCATCATTCCAGAGGATTCAATTCAAGATCCTGGTCCTCACCTTCAAAGTCTTCCATGGCCTCGCCCCACCCTCTGCCTCTGAGACCTCCTAACCCCCTACCGATCCACCCACTCCCTCTGCTCAGCAGGCTCCAGCCTGCTCAATGTTCCCCGATCGGCTGGGGCGAGCCTTCAGCCACTGCCCTAATGTTTGGAATTCCTTCCCGCAGTTCCTCCGCCTCACCCTCTCCCTAGCCTCTTTCAAGTTCCGCCTCAAGACACTCCTCTTCGACTATGCCATCGGTCATCCCCCTTACCTCCCTTGCCTTCACCCTCGCTGAACCCAACCCCAACTCGGGTCCCAAAGACTGACTGTCCAGCGCCTTGGAACGTCCTCCTGACGTGAAAGGCACTGTACAAATGTAATTTTGGTGTTGTGGTTGTTGTTGTTCTGTGGGAGTCTTTGAGAAGTCTCTCTCAACGATGTGATAAGACGCTGTTTCAAATGTAAGGATTATGATTTTCAAACTATTATTACTAACTAATACCTAAAAAATTAAAGTTAGGTAACAATTTCATATTCTGTTCACATTTTGCAGTTATCTTTTAGCGATGCATCTGCACCCGTTTATCTTCATTAAGGCAAACAACCCCCCCCCACCCCCCCACCACACAGTCACACACACACAGAAAAAAGCAGTCTCCAATATCCATGTATTTTGTAAACTACACATAGTCCATGACTTATTCACCCTGCCACAGTTGGCCTACTCTGTTCAGCCAGGCTGTCACACCAGGGCTGGTGAGGTGGGATTTCCAGGCCATTGCAAGCACATAAGTTCAATGACAACGAATTTCACAGTTCAGTCATCAGAGTCGCATGTAAATGGAAGAAATTCCCCCTTCGCAAAAACCCACAGGAAGAGTGCGGCTGGCCAATCTGAACCCAACAGGGATTTCCACACAGCAGAGGGTCTGAACATCATCAAACAACAATGTGAATGTGACACTATGTTGAATGCTTGCCTTGCCTTGTGGATTCCTTATACACAAAGGTATTTTTTTTCTGTTACTTCCCTGTTTTCATTTGCTTTGGCACATGTGAAGTAAACAGAGGAGTGTGTTTTGGAAAGACAGATTGTATCTCCCTCTCAGCCCCACACTCTACGATTCTCTCTTCTGAAGGCTCTTGTGATGTTTGCCGCTCAGACTATCGAAGGTGTTAAGTTATTCTCCTAGTTCATTACTCAAGTGGCCATTTTTCATGTGTTCGTGTCAACGGTTACCTGAATATCCGCGCTCTGTTTCCCAGCCAAGGGAACCAGACAGTGATCGGGAACAGATTATCTGGGATGCAGAGGCCTGGATGATTCCTGTTCACGTCGCTCAGGGGACACCGGAAGTATGACCCAGTCCATTTCACACTACCAGACACATCCCATGACAACCGCAGGCAAAGAAAAGGTTGTCCTGGCCAACACTACCCCCCAGATTAAAATTGGTCATTCGCAACCAGTCGGGGTTTGAGTGATCCAATTATTACTAATCCAAATATTGCTAACTAAACCCTAAAAATTGATGTTAAGTAACAATTTTGATATTCTGTTCACATTTGGAGAACCCTTTTTGCAATGGGTACACCCCCATATTAATATTATTAATGTTAATGATACAATCTTTTGTTTCCACTTCCTAAACCCAACCCACACCGGCTGTTTGCTACCAGCTATTCCCCCTCTGGGGAATGTCTTTGCAAAGATCCCACCATTAGCTCTTGCCAGAGTCTCCCAGATCACCTGACTGGAAATGTTATATCATTCAAGCAGTTTGCTAATGGTGCCTGAAATGATAAATTGGTTAGGGGTTGACAGCTTGAGTTATCCTGCCCTGGGACGTTGCCGTGTGCAATTGGCTGCCATGTTTCATCCACAAAGTATAGATTCCATTCACCTGACAGTATGTTCCGTGAAGCGCCTTGAGACGTCTCAGGCACTATATCAAATGCAAGAATGATCATTTATTTCTGCCACAAATGGTGCTTTTAAATAGCACAAATTTCAGTTAACATGACACACCTTAAAACTCCATCGTGTGTTTTTGTCCTAAATGATATTCCTGCAAATCCTCGTTTCTCCTCTCCCAGTGTAGACAAAGTACTGTGCTCCAGTCCGACCTTTCCCTTCTTTACGAGTCACCTTTCCACCAATTGTGGACAATGGTGTCTCCCTGATTACTATCACTGACAAAGTGATAAGAGTATAAACGACTCTTGTGCTCCTGGTCGATGACTCGTTCAGAACTGACGGTTATTCATGCGGGAAAAGCCATTATACCTCAGGTGATGTAGAAACACACGTGAATAATTTACCAACGTGACAGGCCTTGCCCAACTGTCTTCTCGGAGAGGCACATTTACAATGACGCTACGTAGCATCTTACAGCAGCGTGACATTCAGGTTTCACAGTCTTTGTTGCTGCTGGTGTATGTATTATCATGTGGATAGCCCAAAGTTGGAGGGACAAAGAGAGAGAACAAGAGTATGTTTTACACGGCTTTAAAACTCCCAGCCACCGCCATTTATCATGCTTTGTTGTTGGTTCTCACAGTAGTTATTAGAGTAACAGGAAACTATTGTGGTTTATAGTCACGGTGTAGACACGGTGAACATTGTATGTGATGTATTAATGGAATTACATGATTTGGTAAAGGTTGGGGGGAAAGTGACTGACTGACTGACTGACTGACTGACTGGCTTTAATTTGTAAATTATTCAAACTTTTTTGGTGATTAAAATCCTTCATGTCACAAGACTTGTTCTCATTCGAAAATGACGATTTGGGAAATTCACCAGCCAAAGGAAAATAATCCACAAAAGGGGAGGATCTGTTTATCGAGTGACTAGATTATTAACTACCACACCTCGCGCTGGCTACCGTGGATCTTCTGCAAATTATTATTGTGTCAAAATAAAATTCCAATCCTTTTCCTGAAACTATGAAAGAGCTGAATCAAGATAGGGTTTTGGAAATGTGAAAAGGCGATTTCCCCTCCCAGCGCCGTGTCATTCATCACATGTTAGCGAGAGACAGTGAGCATTAGGAGGCTATTTAACAAAGGAGAGATCAGCCAAATCTGATTCTGACTTGACGTGCATTATTCTGTGAGCTATTTCATACCTTTAGTTGCCAAGATATTGCCTCAGAGGCATGTTGTTATAGATTCAATGTCCAACGTTGTGATCAAAGAGCTGCTTACAGCAATGAGTGTTGGCATTGTCACACAGCCTTTTCGTCCTAAAAAGACAATTACTGAACTAGGATTTTTGCTCCACACTGCCTTTGAAACCAGGGCTGTTTATGAGTTCAGCTCACAAAATAATTCGAGAGACGTCAAAAGCAATGTAGGAGAATGTCTACATTGGCTTCACAGAGAGAGAGACGCTAAGGCATAGAGACTCACCGGTTTTTAAATTGCTGCAGAAAAAAAAGGGATAAACATTGGCGTTAATTATTTCATACAAAGCTTTGAGATTGTCTGCTCTTCCAATAGGCTTCCTTTGGTAATAAATCTCAGTGATAATTGAGAACATGGAGGACAATTATAATGAGCTGTGTATAATGCAATGGTGAATAGAATGCTTATTTAAAAACTATATATTCATCATACTTTATCAAGATCCTGGACCTTGATTAAAACATTATGGAGTCCTGTAGCTCAGTGGTTAGAGCACTCGCCTTACAAGCAAAATGCCTGGGTTCAATTCCAGGCAGGGCGAAACCTTGGCCAAATTTCCTTACTCTACACGCCTGATAATAATCAAAAAACACAATAATAAATTGGTCACCTCAATCCATGACTGATTGTGGGGGACACTGCTGTGCACAATTGGCTACTGTGTTTCGCCCACAAAAATATACAGTCAATTCACTGTATATACAGTATATTCTGTGAAGCGCTTTGAGATGTGTAGAACGCATGAAAAGCCCTATATCAAATGCAAGGATTATTATTATTATATATTATATAGCACTTAATTTTCCAGGGTAGAAAAAATTTGATCACTCACTTCATGACTGTTTGTGGGACTCTGCTGTGCTCATTTCACCCACAAAACACACAGCAACTACACTTAACAGTACATCCTGTGAAGCACTTTGAGACATCTTAATGGGGTGATAAGGCGCTAAATCAAAATGCAAGATTATTATTATGATTGTTGAAACGTCTCAAAGCGCTTCACAGAATATACTGTAAAGTGAATTGACTGTGTATTTTGTGGGCGAAAGACAACTCATTCTCGGATATTTAGACCAGGGCACTGGGAGAGAGCAATTCTGTTCTCTTTTCATTTAGTGTGGTGAGATCTTCAACACCCACCTGAACAAACAGAAACAACTTGATGTTAATGTCTCACACTCGCTGACTGCCGTCAAATGCGAGGAATATTCTTTGCCGGCTGTGGTTTCCTAAACAGATTCAAATAAGAACGAACAGCACTGGGAAGCAGTGTTTAAGTTGTGTGTGTTTTTATACACAAAGTGATATTTTCCTAGGGAGGAAATTACGAACAATTGTGTCACAGTTAACTTGCACATTTCCTTCTTTGACCTCTGAACACTTTCCCTTTGAGGAAGATTTATCTCTCTCTGCTGTGCAATGTAACTTTCCGAGGCCAACCCATCCTTTTCTACTTTGCTTTATTCTAACCACACAGAGAACCCAGCTGTAGTCACTTCCATAGAATTTCTCCGGTAAAAATCAAAGTGTAATTATCCTTGAAAATCTATTCAAAGCATCCATCAAACGCCATGCATGCCATGCTCCATTTAACTTTATACGTAAATCTCTCTGCTTTAAACTCCCCGTAACCTCCAAAAAAAAGGACAATTCTTCCTCCCGATTTGAATCACTGACATCACATTTCCATTAGGAATAGAACAGAGGACACAACAGCAAAGTAGGTTTGGCTTAACAAATCCTATATATAGATTCATAAACAACACAGGTGAAGCGGTTTCCACTCTATTCCAACATACATCAAGCATTCTGTTATTTACCACAATAATAATAATAATCCTTGCATTTGATATAGCGCTTTTCACATCTTATTGACGTCTCAAAGCGCTTCACAGAATATACTGTAAAGTGAATTGACTGTATCTTTGTGGGTGAAATGCAGCAGCCAATTGTGCACAGCAGCGTCCCCACAAACAGCCGTGGGTTGAAAATGACCAAATTTTATTAATCTGGGGGCTTTTTTCAAATAAAATGCCACTTACTGTGGATCGACCATCCTTCAATTTGTTGAGTATTTCATCGAGAGATAGACATGTAGATTTTTTTTCCGGAAGAGTGTGTCAGGCTATTCAAATTAGATGTTAGCAACACCCGTAGCATCCTATCATAAGAGACATGGAGAGTTCTGATAGCATCTTCACTAATAGGAATTCCTCGTGCAAGTTCACTACTATACACAAAACCTCACAACCACTTGCAAGCGAGAGGACCTGGGTTTGATGCCCGGATCAACAGAGATCGAGCAAAGGCGGGTAATTGGAGTTGAGGTACAGATCCACCAACAACAACAACTTAATAATAATGCATTTAGATAGTGCCCTCCACTCCGGGTGGTGTCTCAAAGCACGATTAGATCAGCCATGGTCTAATGGTCAAATAGGCTCTCCAGGGCTGAATGACTTCCTCCTGTTCCAATGTTCTATTCCCCGCCCCCACCCCCCAGCCACACCACCCCCCACCCCACTCCCCCTCCCCCTACTCCCCAACACCAAGAAAATTATACTTGTATAGCGCCTTCCACAACTCTCCTCTTCAATGGATCCATCGGCAACTCCTAATCCCCCCCCTCCCTCCCACCCCCGTCCTCAGCTCGCGTCTGAAGCGATGACTATCCAGTGCCTTGGGACGTCCTCCTGAAAGGCGCTATACAAGTGTCACTTTGTTGTTGTTGTTGACGTCAGGAAGACGTCCCAAGGCGCTGAATGGGAACCGCAAACAATAATGATCTATAACACACTTTACTTTGGACAACAGGGACCGCATTGATTGGCTGCAAGTTGCAACAACAACAACAATACAGTTACATTTGTAAAGCAGCTTTCATGTCTGGAGGACGTCCCAAGGTGCTGGACAGTCAGTGTTTGGGACCTGAGTGCCTTAGTGACTGGATTGCTATCCTGCAGAATAACAGAGTAAGAGTGGATTTCTTACCCTTCCTCCAATTAGTCAGGACATTTCAACATCTGCTGATGGTGTCTATTTCAGGGACTTCCCCAGGAAGTCTTGCAGCTCCCTGTATAGTCTGTATCTCATTACAGGAAGCTTCACAATAGGACTTTCCCATTCACTGATCATTCAAAGGCACATTGAAAACCAGCTTGCGCTCAAAATACACCTGCAATTTTTACCCTATCAACCTACCCTGATGGTGATATTGCAAGGTGCCATCAAATGAATGGCAAAGGAAAAAAAATGTAATCCACCGCGTAACGTCTATTTTAGGAGGTTACTCCATGAGTCAGTTTGTGTTGCAGAGCTGCTGTGAGAAAGTCAATTAAAACACACACTTTTAAACCTATTTAATCAATCAAATCAAATTCAGACCAAGCCCTTTTTCTATTTTTTTTCTGGAAAAATTGGCAATAATTATTATTTTCTATGAGAAGTATTGTATACAACCAGCTACATAGCCAATGACAGCTGAGATATATTATTAATAATAGTAGTAAAGATAATAATCCTTGCATATGATGCACCGCCTTATCGTGCCGTCGATATGCCTCAAAGCGTTTCACAGGATATGTGGTAAAGTGGAGTGACTGTGCATTTTGCGGGAGAAACACAGCAGCCAATTTTCATTGTGGATCATTGAATAGAAACACAGAGGGAATTCTATCTGTTTCTGTTTTCCTTGACACCTTACCTTCATATATAACTCTTCCGCCTTCCTGCCTGAGATTTGTAGTTGGCATCAACAATAACAACAACTTGTATTTATATAATTATTATTAATTATTATAATAATGCAGAGCTCCTGCAGCTCAGTGGTTACAAGCGTGAGACCTATGTTCGAATCCAGGCAGATCAGAGCAAAACATTGGGCAAGTTTCCTTACTCCACACACACGCCAAATAATAATCCGTCCAAAAAAAACACAATAATAAAATTGGTCATTTCAATCCATGACTGTTTGTAGGGGACGCTGCTGTGTGCAATTGGCTGCCGTGTTTCGCTCTCCTGCAAATATACAGTCAATTCACTTTACAGTGTATTCTGTGAAGCGCTTTGACACGTCGATAAGATGGAAAAGCCGCTATATCAAAATGCAAGGATTATTATTATTTTTATTATGTATTTATTCAGCGCACTTCACGGTGGATAGCAGCCCAGGAGTGACGGAGTCTGAAAACAAGGCAGTGGTGGGAGGAAGTGGGAGAGGCGACCGAAAGCACAAGCAAAAAGGAAGGTCTTTAGGTGGGATTCAAGGGTGAGGGTAGCAGTTAATATAATAGCCCTTGCCAGCGGTTGAACTTAGCACCTTGCTTGCTAAATGGCAGACATAGATTTACAGTCTTTGGCTTCTGGATCCAAAGAGACAAAGCAATTTATAAGAGGGTTAGTAATTACTGACTGTATTGTAAAATCCCACGGATTGTACATGTTCCAGACAGTGTCACCTGGAATTAAATGAAAGCCAACACTTAAGGGTGTGTGAAGTTGACTGGCATTTCTATATGTGAATCGTATTGTTTTCAACTACATGGGTTACTGTTTTCCGAAGCCCACAATCAAACTGTCAAATCAGGCTCCAGATTGTTTGTGTGAAACCCCAGGTTAAAATAAACAAAACCGAGGAGATACGGGAAAATATAATTGTACATTCAAAAAAAAATTAATATCTTAATCATTGCTGCATTACAACTAATTATTGGATTATAGGTAAACATTTACAAAGAGTAATCATTTTGTTCATCGTTAAAATTGCCCGGTTTCGCTGTGTATACCTGAGCAAATCAAATGCATTGTAATCTCACGATCTGTTATTATCTCCAAAGTTGCACATGTTATTTTAGTGATTAAAGGCAAGTTCCTGTTAAATCATTTGGAATCAAAGACAAATTGTGGGATGGCTCAATAATAATACTAATAATAATCCTTGCATTTGATATTGCGCTTTTCACATCTTATCGACGTCTCAAAGCGCTTCACGGAATATACTGTAAAGTGAATTGACTGTATATTTGTGGGCGAAACGCGGCAGCCAATTGCGCACAGCAGCGTCCCCACAAACAGTCGTGGATTGAAATGACCAATTTCTTATTGGTTTTTTAGGAGGGATTATTATGAGGCGTGTGTGTGTGTGGAGTAAGGAAACTTGCCCAAGGTTTTGCCCTGACCTGCCTGGAATCGAACCCAGGTTTCTCGCTTGCAAGGCGAGCGCTCTAACCACTGAGCTACGGGATGCCACCACAGTATTTTGAAGGTAATTACCAGTTTTCAACAAGACAGCAGCGCAGGAAAAGTGAATGACAGTGAATGTCTCGGTCACATTAGAAAAGGTCTTCAATGATGTGTGCTGTAGTGACTGCTTGTAGTCTCTTCTCGCATCACCTGCTCAACTCTAAATAGCCTTGTGACGTCCTCCCGACGTGAAAAGGCGCTCTATAAATGTAATGTTGTTTTTGTTGTTAATCAGAGAGCATCAGCTTCTTATTTTATTCAAACAAACTATTGATTTTTATTTGCTGCCTCCTGTATCACTGACAGATTTTTAGTCGCATGTTGCAAATCAATATCCGTGCGCAATTAAACGGCTGCCGTGTTTCGTCCACAATGTACTACACCTTACATTGTACTCTGTGAGGAGCTTTGAAACGTCTCGAAGACATGATACTGCGCTATACCAAATGCAAGTATTCTTCTTATTATTATTCAACAACAACACCAAAACAAAATTACATTTCTAGAGCGCCCTTCACTATAAATTCTTGTTTATAAATAGTAATCGCAATTTTCTTTCACTTTAAAATCAAACTTCTCATATACATCTGCTAATCAATTAAAAGCAGGAGGGTGGGGTGCGGGGGCTAATAGCTAATGGTCTTTTGTTCAATCAGTCCATTAGTTGACATGTGCATTCACAAAGCAATGGCTTGAGTTCAGCTCTGATTTACTGAGATACAGATTTGTGGCTGTTTGTGGGACTTTACTGTGAAAATTGGCAGCTATCTTTACCTACTATCACAGTCACTACACTCAGCAGCAACTGCCTGCTTTGAAATATTTTACAGGCACTATATTGAATGCAAGGGGCATTTTATTATTTTTAGATAGACCTGAAATACAGTTGAAGATATAAATTTTTTTAACAAAAAGCAGGGATACTGATTACTGTATGTAGGTGCAGTTATATCCTTTCTCCATAAATTTGCTGTAGGAATGTCGAAAGTATGAATACCTTGCCTTCCTGCCTCTCAATTGCCTTTGGAGCTCAGTTGACATTGTCCTCCACAATTTCAACACTGATCTCGAGACGGCTTCACATTAGTGTAAGGCGCAAAGAGCGGAAAGGCCTCCTTCATAAAGTTCTCTTTGCCTGCGCGGCGTGAGCTGAGCTGTTGTTGGGGATGTCAGGGTATAAAATGATTTTGCCAGGATTGTTCATTAGAGCAGAGTCAATTGGGTAGTTTAACAATTGGACACACACACATACAACAACAACAACTACAAAATTACATTTGTATAGCGCCTTTTACGTCAGGAGGACGTCCCAATACCCTGGACAGTCACTGATTGAGACCCAAGCTGAGGACAGGAGTGGGTGGGGGTGGGGAGGGGAAGGAGTTGCCAATGGGTCCATCAAAGAGGAATCTTGAGGCGAGACTTAGCTGGGCCAGGGAGGGGGCGAGGCGGAGGGACTTTGGGTTGGAATTCCAGAGTTTCGGGGCAGAGTGGCTGAAGGCTCGCCTGCCAATGCCAGAGCCTGCTGAGTGGAGGGGGCGGGCAAGTCGGTGAGGGGATAGGAGGTCACAGATGTAGGGTGGGGCGAGGCTTACACACACATATATGCAGAGGAAGCGTATGAAAGGGAACTGGGAAAGAGCAGGGGAATCGGGAATAGGATAAGCAACTTCTTAGAGGAGCAAAAGTGTTATGAAATAATGAACCAAATGGCCTCCCACTGTGTTTTACCTTTCTATAGTACATCATAATAGCAAGATTGTCTGTCACGGTATCCCCTAGGCAGTAGGTCTCATGTTATACGATCTCAGCACCATGTCTTTGAATCCCCCAATTATATATAATAGATCCACAGCAATTAGTAAACAAATACTTGCATTGAGGTTTGGATTCGCTGCAGTTGTTAATCTCCAACATTTAAAGGAGCCACTTGCCCCCGGAAACGTGCTTGTGACTGTTGGTTTAGAGATATGATTATTTGTTTTTATATCATCTCAACCTAATATTTAACATTTTATAATTTTAATTTTGTTTGGATATAGCGCACTACACCGTCAATTACAATGGCTTTATAATAGCAATAATAATCCTGGCATGTGATACAGTGCCTTATCATGTCTCCAGAACACCTCAAAGCGTTTCACAGCCTGTGCTGTAAAGTGAATTGACTGTATACTGTATGCATGACACACGGCAGCCATTTGCGTACAGCAGAGTCTCCACAAACAGTAATGGATTGAGCGACCAAATTATTGTTTTTATTATTAAGTTATTTATTTTGAAGGGATTATCAGAAGGTTCCTACTGCTACACAGTGGTGTGAAGTAAGGAAATTTACCCAGTGATTCGCCCGGCCCAGGAATCAAACCCGGGCCCTCTCGCTTGCCTCTAATCACTGAGCTATAGGACTTCACAATTATCAAATTCATAGTTCTTTCCTTTTAAAAAGATAACTAGTACAATTTGGAATTAGGAAATAACATTGTGGAGTCCTGTAGCTCAGTGGTTGGAGCACTCGCCTTACAAGCGTGAGACCTGTGTTTCAAATCCAGGTAGGTCAGGGCGAAACCTTGGGGAAGTTTCCTTACTCCACACGCACACACACATACACGTCTAATAATAATCCCTCCAATAAAACAACACAACAATAAAATTGGTAATTTCAATCTACGACTGTTCGTGGGGACGCTGCTGTGCGCATTTGACTGCTGCGTTTCGTTTACAAATTACAGACAATTCACTTTACAGTATAGTCTGTGAAGTGCTCTGAGACGTCTAGAAAACGTGAAACGTGCTATATCAAATGCAAGGATTATTAATATTATTATTATGGAATATAGTACATTAGTAGTTCAGAATATATGTACATGTGACCACCAGGAAAGCGAGCTAGATGGAACTTGGTCTATTTTTGTCTGGCTCTTTCTTATAATCTCTTATATGTTTTTAATTGTACCCTATTAACCCCTCAGCCTTTCCAACTCGAAGTAGCAATGTAAGGTAACGATGGCTGTTTAGTTTTCTGGAAAATCCGCCCCCGTTTGTAATGAGATCTTTATACAGCTTGCTAAAGTGTAGTGCAGGTATCCCCTTACCAGCTAATGAGTCAGACACACAAAATGCTCTTCCTATAATTTAGAAAGTAAAGGGATACCACTAAATTGGACACAGGCCAAGGTATCTCGATTACTTCAACAACCTCAATTTATATAGCGCTCTCCACACAGGCCGGCGGCTCAGAGCGCTTCACAATGACGGATCCCAGGCCCGAACCAGGGGGGAGGGGGGAGAAAAGGTGACCGAAGGCACAGTTGAAGACAAAGGCCTTTAGCCGAGACCTGAAACTAGGAAGAGAGGGGGGGCGAAGCGAAGGGAGTGAGGAAGTGAGTTCCAGAGCCTCGGGGAGTAGTGGTTGAAGGCACAGCTGCCGATGGTGGAGCGGAAGATTCGGGGGGACAAGGAGGAGGCCAGACCCAGAGGAGCGAAGGCAGCGGGTGATTCATAGATTCATAGATTCATAGAATTTTACGGCACAAAAGGAGGCCATTCGGCCCATCTAGTCTGTGCCGGCTCTTTGAAAAGAGCGATTCAATCCCACTGCCCTGCCCGCTCCCCATAGCCTAATAGACCTGTTCTCCCTAAATAAAGATCTAATTCCCTTTTAAAAGTTGTTATCGAATCAGCCTCCACCACCTTTTCAGGCAATGCATTCCAGATTCAAACAACTCGCTGAGTGAAAAAAATTCTCCTCAGCTCCCCTCTACTTCGCCTTGAAACGATTTTAAATCTGTGACCACGAGTCACAGATTCGCCCACGAGTGGAAATAGTTTTTATCTATTTGCCCTGTCGAAACCCCTCATGATCTTATAAACCTCTATTAGGTCTCCCCTCAATCTTCTCTGCTCCAGTGAGAATAACTCTAGCCTATCTAGCCTCTCCTCATAGCTGAAGTCCCTCAATCCTGGCACCATCCTAGTAAATCTTCTTTGTACCCTTTCCAATGTCTTCACATCCTTTCTGTAGTGTGGTGACCAGAATTGAACACAGTATTCCAGCTGAGGCCTCACCAAAGTCTTATAGATGTTAGTCAGCACTTCCTGACTTTTGTACTCTATACCCCTATTTATAAAGCCTAGTATCCCATATGCCTTCTTAACAGCCTTGTCTACCTGTCCTGCCACCTTCAACGAGTCACTAACACAAATCCCCAGGTCTCTCTGTTCCTTCACACCATTTAAAATTGTACTATCTAGCCTATATTGCCTCTCTTCATTTCTTCTCCCAAAATGCATCACCTCACACTTCTCTGCATTAAACTTCATCTGCCATGTGTCTGCCCACTTTACCAATTTGTCTATATCCTCTTGCAGATGGCTACTATCCTCCTCACTATTTACTATTCTCCCTAACTTAGTGTCATCTGCAAACTTGGAAACTGTACTCCGTACACCCAAGTCCAGATCATTGATGTAGATTACAAACAGCAATGGTCCCAAAACTGATCCCTGTGGCACACCACTGCTCACTTCCCTCCAGTCTGAAAAACAGCCGCTCACTACAACTCTCTGCTTTCTGTCTCGCAGCCAGTTGTGGATCCACGCTGCCACTGTCCCTTTTACGCCATGGGGCTTTAATTTCCTAATAAGTCTCTCATGTGGCACTTTGATGTTTTGTAAGGAACAACTACAATACTTTATGTTCACACAGCGCCCTTTTCGCATCGGGAGGACGTCCTAAGGTGCTGTTTGAACAGTCAGGGATTTGAACTTGAGCTGGGGGTTGGGATCAGGGTTCAATTCCCAGTCAGGACAAAACCTTACGCAAGTTTCCTTGCTCCTGACGCCTCTGTTTATCAAGCAGTCAGCAGAAAACTGTCCTCAGCTCGGGTTCTGAAGCAGTGACTGTCCAGCACGTTGGGACACCCTCTTGATGTGAAAGGCGCTCTACAAGTGTCATCTTGTTGTTGTTGTTGTTTGTCGATTGGCAATTGGTTGGCGCGTTTCACCCCACAAAAGACACGGTCAATTCACAGAGGTAAACAGAGCCGCATGGAGTAAGAGAACTTGCCAAAAGGTTTTGTCCCTCCCATCCAGGAATCGAACCCAATGTATGTGTGTGTGTCGTTAATTTGGTAATAGAATTTTTGCTGCTCTGTCCAAGGTCAGATGAGTGAGCCAGTTGTCCTTGTTGGTCTGGTTGCTAGCTGTGTCTCTGTTGCTATGCTACCTAATGTACATGTTAAGAGTATCTTTCCCAAGATGATTACACACTCCTCTCAATATTCAGCTCATCACATCACAGGCTCCTGAAATCAAGCTCATTGCTTCCTCCAGTACCATGTATAATTTACACTATCATCGATCCTCCAACTGTGTGTTTAGTTTGAGTGGGGCATGTAGACCACCCCCCCCCACACCTCCAAAAGGTACAGAACAGGAAAACATACCCTCCAGCCCCTCTCTTTCTCGCTCTCTAACCGAGCTGAAGGTGATCAGGAGAAATCTACCACACGTCTCAATGTAACATTAGATTCCAGCCTTTGCCGAGCCAGCTTTGCTTTGCCGACGTCCCATGTCTGTTATTCCATAGCCAAACAGGACAGCAGCCTGAGCGTGAAACATCAATGTTTGATAATCCTTATGTAATGTTCCATTCAATCTGGAACACCACAGGGTCTGAAAAAAAAACCACTCTTGTGTTTTGGGGGAGTCATTTTTGCGCCGTGCAAAATTTAAATGACAGCGATTCAAATGCAATCAATTAATACGGTTTCTGGAACTGGTTCCAGCAGCCAGGCTCTGACAGTGTCACTGGGAGAGGGGGTGAGAGTAATGTGATTATTGGCCGTAAGCTTACAATCAGGCTACCCCTCAGAGCGTTCAACACAGACAGACCGCAGCACAAATCAAGGACCATTACAGGGATTTGTTTTCTAAAATAAATGTCGGCAAAGATAAACTCTGGAAGTTCCAAACAGATTTCTAAAGTCTATATATAATCTGACCAGTAAAATAATAAGAGTGAGTCCTGATACAGCATCGCATCACGTCTTCAAGACATCTCAAAGCACTTATACTGTGAAGTCAATTGACTGTGTATTTTGTGGGTGAAACGCAGCAGCCATTTGCACACAACAGTGTTCTACTGCCTTCCCTGAGGGACGCTATCAAATGCAAGGATTATTATTATTATTATACAAATGCAAGTTGTTGCTGTTGCCATCTTTGGCTTCTTGTAAATGTATATACTGATTATTGCCAGCTGTTAGGTTTCATATATATATTTTTAAAAATACTGTATATATATATATTCAAAATCTTCTGCAACAAACACAGTGATTCATCTGGTAATGTGATTGCTGTAACAAATGTACTATAGAGTATTTAATATGATCACAGCTCCAAAATAATATCTTTATCAATTTATGATATCCAGCAAAAAAAATTAGTAATTCAATGAAAACCATCATCAATGAAATCAATGTACTACATTGTACATGGCAATCTACCGAGACGATAGCCCGGTCAAAAACATTGGCGGCGATTAATAATAGTGCGATTATAATAGTGCGATAATGAAATGGCAGAATTGTGAGCTTCGCAAACCCTTGGAGGAGGCTTGCAGCAACGAGTCCTTTGAGAATGTTTGCAAATCCAGCTACACTTCTAAATGCTTAAATGAGTCCTGTAGCTCAGCGATTAGAGCGCTCGCCTCGCAAGCAAGAGGACCTGGGTTTGATTCCCTGGGCAGGGCGAATCATTGGGTAAATTTCCTTGCTCCACATACCTCTGTTTCCCTAAAAGTAAATAGGAATCCGGTTGTTAGTCTATTGAGCAATCGCTTTGCCACGAGTAATAGGAAAAATATGTGGTAGTTCAATCCATGACTGTTTGTGGGGGACGCTGCTGTGCGCAATTAGCTGGTGCGTTTCGCCCACAAAATACACAGTCGATTCACTTTACAGTACTTTCCATGAAGGGCTTAGAGACATCTAGAAGATCTGACTATGCGTTACATCAAATGCAAGGATTATTCTTATTATTATTGTAAGTGCTTTTATCTGTGCGAATTGCTCGAATACTGCAGAGTAACACAATCTATTACTGGAGTTTAGTGTACGGGCAGTTCCCGTGTGAAGAGTGGTTTGCGGGTGCTGAAAACTTAATTTATTCCCCTAATATTGATAATAATTTCCCAATCTTTTTCCTAATGACTATCTAATCTTAACGGAAAATGGAGCACATTGATGTGATACAGTAAACAGTTTGACAGATTGGTTTACTGAAGCCAATCAGGGTTCTATTGCACTGTGTATAGATTTCTTCCATAGTTCTGTAATGGAGGTTATGGCTGTAACTAGAGAGATTTAAAATATATATATATATATACAGTACATGGTGAAATGCAATGATCTCTCCCATTAATCTGTCTTGCAACAAACACCACTGCTATGTATCAGCTCCTACGAGACCCACATCGGGTGGGGGTGGGAAAAAAATGGTTTTGGTCAACTAGGTGTGGGTGGGGGGGAGGGATGACTGACACACGTGGTAAACCCATCACCGTACTCAAGACCAAGCTGAGAATTCCATGCCTCCCACCCCCCACCTCCCTGTTGTGTGATATGGAAGCGAGATCCTGGGCCCAATAGCCTGTTTCTGCAGTGTAGATTCCTGTATTTATCTGGACACTTTCATCCGCATCTCTGCCAATGTCACTCTGAAACATCGGGGAGATAGACAGACATTTCCCAGCTGTAAATTCCTAGGAGTATAAGCAGGCCTCGCCTCCACAATGTCACCGAGATTGGAACTCGGGACTGCTGACTGAACACTTTGTAAATCCTGACACACAGCGCTTTGATGCCCACTGACGCACTCTGTCACTCAAGTCACTTTACAAAGGCCTTATTATTCAGTGTTCCCACAGGAAGACCTCTAGTGCTTTCAGCTCCATTTATTTTAAATAAGGGCGAGCGTGTCACCTGAAGGGCGCCTGTGAAAATGCACAGGAAAGGAGAAAGGGGCTGATTCAGCTCAGAGTAGCTGAGTTCACCCACAGATTCTCCCTCCTGATAGAGGTCAGGGAATTTACAATTGCTACCTATGTACGCAGTCCTCGCTTCCATCAACCCAATGATTTTATTGCTGGCTTGAACTTTAATGGAATTCGACCTGTGAATGCATTTGGTTGAAGTTCCGGAATTCCATTCCTTGGAATATTATCAATGCTGTTCGTTTAAAACTAACTTATTACAAGCAGGAATTTGATTATAGTTCATGGGCTTTTTCCTCTCACACTTAATTTAACTAACATGTTGTCACCTCTAAATGGTAGCAGTCCGGAGAAAGATAATAATAATAATAATCCTTACATTTGACAGAAATAGCTCTTCGCAGAATATACTATAAAAGTGAATTGTGACTGAATATTTTTTCGTGGGGCGAAATGCGGCAGCCGATTGCACACAGCAGCATCTCGCAGAAACAGTTATGTGACCAAATGATCGGTATTTTAGTTTCTTTCGGTGATTTTTATCATCCCGGAAAAGCCATCCGTCAATCGACTAACCACCAGCTTCCCGGTTTAAGGCTAGACTTTCTCTAAATGCAACCTCTAAGTGGATGACGCTTTCCTGAAATGTACAAACAAATTTCTGATATTCCGAATCTGTCAGTCCTTTTTATAAAGCCGAGATTTGCATCATGGGAGCATCTGTTCACAGTTTCATGTTATAGGATCGTAAGTGCTGTAGTTAATGCCAGATTTAGTTTGGTCTGAAATTGAACTTGCGATTAATCCTGTGAATCATACTCTTGATGCAATGTCTAAAATGACCGTTATGACCGAGAAGCTGAGAGGAAATATATTCGTGTGATCACAACATGCTTGTGATCACAACCACCTCCCAACTCGTTTGATAGTTTCAAACAAGTCTTTAACATTGCCTGTGTCCGGTGGCATTTTAGGAATCCTTCGCCCACAAAACACACAGAGAATCCACTTTACAGTATAGTCTGTGAAGCGCTTTGAGACGTCTCGACGATGTGATATCAAGCGCAAGGATTATTATAATTATTATTTGATTACATTTTATATATTGATTGCTCAGTGAATGCAGTGAAATGCATAACAGTTAAAGCTATGAATTACACGTTAGAATTGGTGCAAAGCTATTAATAGAGAGTGGTTAATCTCTGTCCACAATCAGACCCCAGTAATAGTACGATAGATTTCAGGTTTCCAGATGGTGATATAACTGGTTTTGTTTTTTTAGTGAGGGGGGTGGGGGAAAGGGGGACAAAAATCTGCTTTTTGTGTTACAGAAAATGACTTCTAATGATGTGTGTTGTTTCAGCTAGGGATGAGTGCAAATTTAGGTCAGTCAGCAATCTCAGCTAATCCGAACTCCGGTGAATATGATCGAGCTGGGTCAAAACCTAGTTATACTTGGTTCAACCTCTGATACGTTTTAAATAGAGTGGAATTCATACATTTTCTGGCTGCAAATTCACTGGAGGCGAAGCTCGTGGTAGTATATTATCACCCATCACACATATGCCCCTATTGTTAATTCAGGCACGCTGGAGTCTACAGAGATTCCCGTAGCTCAGGGTTAGTACTCTCACCTCGTAAACCTAGGTTCGATTCCCAGCAGGACAAAGTGTTCGGTAAATTTTTTTACTCCACACCTCTGTTTATCTAGCAGTATTAGGCACCCTATGTGTTAGTCGATGCCAATCGACTAACACATAGGGTGCCTAATACTGCTAGATAAACAGAGGTGTGGAGTAAAAAAATTTACCGAACGCTTTTCTGAGAGTAATAAACCCTTTTTCTCAAAAAAAAATAATTTGGTCATTCAGTCCACGACTGTTTGTGGGGAAGCTGCTGTTGGCGATTGGCTAATGCGTTTCTCCACAAAATATAGTCAATTCATATTTTACTGTATACCTGTATTCTGTGAAGGGCTTTTTAGACGTCTCGAAGACGTGATAAGGCGCTGTATGAAATGCGAGGATGATTACATCGATCGGTGCAAAATGGAAAAGGCAAGACATTTAAACAAAAAGACAAACATCTTTCTGCATTCCTCCTAATTGAACAGCAAATGAGACTTTGGGATCATTTCAAATAATATATTAAACTCCCTTATGAAAGACACTATACAAGTGTCATTTTGTTGCTGTTTGATACCTGCCATAAGGGGTTTTATTTTTGATGGGGAAGCTTACCTTTGACATTTCAGTTACATTTTGTTTACTGAAAAAAGTAGTAAACTTTAGATTGTTAAGGAGGGTCTGTGTGGCTTTGCTAATAATTGTACCCAGTGACACGGCTGCTGTGGTTCGAAGGCCTTTGAGTTTAGTTGCTTAAGTCTCACGGTTTCGCCAAAACGCACGTCAACCCCTGGAAATGAATCCCAGAAGTTTAACATTGAATAAAGCCTTGGCTAGACCCACTGCCTGATTGATTTTCATTCATTCTCTCGTTCATTCAGCAAATTCTCACATTCATTCTTTTCTGGGATTCTAGTCCATGAAGAGGCAAACTCATGGTTAAGACAACCTCAACAACAACAACAACAACAACATTAGATTTATACAGCGCCTTTCATGTCGGGAGGACGTCCCAAGGCACTGAACAGTCAGGTCAGGACTCGAGCGAGGAGAGAGGGACAGGGTAGTGGAGGGCGGGAGGGGCGGGAAAGAGTTAGGAGGAGAGGGAGAGAGTTGGGAGGGCAGCAGAAGGCAGAGTCTTCTCCTTCAAAGGAAGGTCTTGAAGGAGGCGAGGGAGGGAGCGAGGCGAAGGGACTGTGGGATGGAGTTCCACAGTTTGGAGGCAGAGAGTCAGGAAAGACTGAGGGAGGTTCTATATCTAACCAACAACAACTTCGATTTAAATAGCGCCCTCCATGCCAGACTGAGCGAGCGACAGTCAGCCTGTCTTAGGTGGGGCAGAGGTACTGACAAACTTTATGCAATATAAACACAGGAGTCACTGGGAACACTCAGCAGATCAGGCAGCATCCATGGAGAGAGGGAAATGAGCTTGCATCAGAACACTTATCTAACCATGCCCTAAACCTGTTGGAGATGATTCGTAATCAGAGTAATGATCCTTACATTTGATGCAGCACTTTAACGCGTTCTCCGAGACATCTCAAAGCGCTTCACAAGATATACAGAAAGAAAGAAAGTAAGCAAGCGGTTGGAAACCTTGTAGATTAATGCTTCCTCCCTCCCTCCCTCCCTACCTCCCTCCCTCCCTCCCTCCAAAAAAAGGGAAAAAGAAAGAACATCAAGGATTCTGTCATGTGCCAATGGCTAAAGTTAGCAATATTTTTCATTATATCTTCATACAATTGGAAATGATAAGATGAAAGTATTGTTAAAGAGCAATGCGATTATCTGACAAAGGGCATTGCAATTAGACTGGGCTGTATTTTTCCCCTGTTACTCGGTGAAGCAGGAAAAGTCATAGATAGCAATTTAGAAGAAGACCTATTGTAGCTCTCACAGAATCCAAATTATTTCTGGTGGAGAAGTTTGTCAGTCAGCGGAGACCAATAATCTGCTTCCACTCAACTGCGTCGTGCCAGACAGATTTTCTACTCCGTAAAAAGCCATAAAATCTGGAACTCGCTCTTTCTCCCCCCGAAGGGCTGTGTCCATTCCAATTTTCAAGACCGAGGTGGAGAAATATTTGTTATGTCAGGCTATCGAGGGATATAACACTAATAAACCTTGCATTTGATACATCGCCTCATCACTTCTTTGAGACATCTCAAAGCCCTTCACAGAATATACCGTAAAGTTAATTGATGGTATATTTTGTGAAGTTCTAGGAGAGTGAGAATGTACCGAACATAGAAATGGGAAGCCTCCCCTTCCTTATAAACTCAGAACCAATGGTACATTAAAGGAAATCAAAATAGAAGACAAGCCAAAAACTCACCACGTTTTGTTTTTCTCTGTGTGTTCTCCGGAGAAACTCAACACTGTCACCCTGGTCTATTTTAGGCCTGGTCTGGTGTCAAATTGTTCCCCCCAAATTCACCACTAAAGAAGGTCACAAGTGCCTTATTGGGGTCTGGTGATTTAACCAAGATACTGTAATAATAATAATAATCTTTGCACTTTAATATAGCGCATTTCACAGTTTCTAGACTGTGTCTCAAAGTGCTTCACAGAATATACTATGAAATGAATTGACTGTATATTTGTGGGCGAAATGCGAAAGCCATTTGCGCACAGCAGCGTCCCCACAAACAGTCGTGGATTGAAATGAACAAATTATTATTGATTTTTGAGGGATTATTTGAGTGTCTGTTCACCATAACAAACTGGAGATGGTCTCACACTGTAACCTCCTTATGGCTTAGGCTCCTCTTGTGCATGGAAATTAAGGCAAATGACTGTTTTCTTAAGGAAGGTGTATGCGCTGGAGAGCTGGGGACTGACTGTTTGGGAGAAACTCAGTAAAGTGCTCTTCCTTTAATAATTGATAATTGAAATAAACCCTAATGAAATTTCCATCTGATATTACTGTGTGTTTGCCAACAGAAAGACAGACCAAGTTGAGTTTAGTTGCAGCCTTATTTAAAGTCTGTTCTGTTTTTATTAATCAGATTCATTTGGAATAATAATAAATATGATAATAATGATCACTGCATTTAATATAGCGCTTTTCACATCTTATCGACATCTCAAAGCGCTTCACAGAATATACTGTAAAATGAATTGATTGTATATTTGTGGGCAAAATGTGGCAACCAATTGCGCACAGCAGCGTCCCCACAAACAGTCGTAGATTGAAGTTGACCAATTTTTATTATCGTAGTTTTTTTGGAGGGATTATTATTAGCCTGTATGTGTGTATGTCTGTGTGTGTGTGCATGTGTGTCTGTGTATGTGTATGTGTGTGTGTGTGTGTGTGTGGAGTAAGGAAACTTGCCCAAGGTTTTGCCCTGACCTGCCTGGATTTTAACACAGGTCTAACGCTTGTAAGGTGAGTGCTCTAACCGCTGAGCTACAGGAGCTCCCCTAGATGGTGAGATCAGAGGTGATCACGGTGCAGGACAACAGGCAAGAAAACAGTGGGAGATTATAGAAAGAAAAGAAGTTTCTGAGACCCAGAGAACCTGGGAGCCCTGTAGATCAGTGGTTAGAGCGCTCGCCTTACAAACGTGAGACCTATGCTTTGAATCCAGGCAGGTCAGGGCCAAACTTTAGGCAAGTTTCCTTACTCCACACACACGCACACGCGCCTAATAGTAATCCGTCAAAAAAAAACGATTATAAATTGTTCACTTCATTCCATGACTGTTTGTGGGGGACGCTGCTGTGCGCAATTGGCTGCCGCATTTCGCCCACAAATATACAGTCGATTCACTTTATGGGATATATCAAATGCAATTATTATTATTATTAACGTGTGATTGGTTACAGAGGAGGGGGAGGGAGGGGGCAAGGCAGAGAGATGATTGGACTGAAACATCACAATTTTAAATGAATAATAAACCTCTACAAAGTACTTTTCTAAAAGGTTTTGATTCCTCGAGCTAGCTACATCAGGCGAGAATATTTATGCCACTTCTGCCACTCCGTGTCAGTGTGACAAGCTCTAATTATTATTTAATCAGCGCACACACAAATATATAATAACTGCTCGCATTTGATACAGCAATTTCTGAATTTGAAATGTTAACGCAGTATTTTTATTATTCCTGTATAATTTAGTGACTAATTGTAAGCCGTCAATGATCGCAAACGGGAATAAAGTGAATAAAGCTAAAATCTAAGGAGTTATTGTCCCATCAGGACTCAGCAAAACCTTCAGCACTTTCAGTCTCACAAATTTACATTGTTTACTCAAATATTACAGCAACCTCTTCTCAGCAACACAGACAGAACAGACCAGGTATTCATTATTCAAATGTGTGTCTGGTATATCAGTTTCCAGATTAGAGAAATATCTGATTAGGTTCCCTCACTCCCACCCCAAGCCTGGCCTACCCCACCTCACCCCAGCCCACCCCACCCAAACCCTCTCCAGCCCACCCCACCTCACCTCACCCCAGCCCACCCTACCCCAAGCCCACCCACCTCACCTTCCCCCACCTCCCTTCTTTGAACAACAACAATAACAACATGTATTGATGTGGTTTCCCCCTCACACAGGGTATCATCCCCAAGTGTTTAATCAACGTAAATCTTCAAAAAACCCAATTTCACATTGAAATCTCCAGCTGAGGGCCCTGAGGAGACAGCAGCAAAGAAACCCTCTCTGTGTTCAAAACCGCTTTCTAAAGAAAGTCGACTTGCCAACAGGCTCGTACAGTGCCTGATCAGGACTTTGAGATCTCGCAAGTGACTTGACTATGTTTTGTAAAAACCCCTTAAAACCTCTTAAAAAACCCTCCCTAAATCCCTCAAACTCCAGCCACTACCACCCTATCTCTAACCTGCCCTTCCTCTCAAAAGCCCTGGAACACGTTGTTAGAAACCAACTCCGCGCCCACCTCTCCCCCCACTCCCTCTTCGAACCCCTCCAGTCTGGTTTCCGCCCTGCCCACAGTACAGAGACTGCGCTTGTGAAAGTCACAAACGATGTCCTCTCTATCTGTGACCAGGGCTCCCTCTGCCTCCTCATCCTCCTGGACTTGTCGGCTGCCTTTGACACAGTCGACCACGCCATCCTCCTCCACCCCCTGTCCTCCGCCACCCACCTCAGTGGGACCGCACTCGCCTGGTTCAGTCCTACCTCACAAACCGCCAGCAGCACATCTCCACAAACGGCTTTTCCTCCCGCACTCACCCAGTTACCTGCGGGGTACCCCAGGGATCCATCCTCGGCCCCCTCCTCTTCCTCATCCTCCCGCTCCCTCTTGGGGATGTCATCCGCAGACATGGGGCACACTTCCACATGTACACGGATGACACCCAACTCTATCTCTCCACCTCACTTTGTGATCCCCAGTCCCCCGATGTTCTGTCAGCTGCCTGTCAGACATCAGGGGCTGGATGAGCGCAAATTTCTTGCAGCTGAATGTTGACAAGATGGAGGCCATACTCCTTGGCTCTCGTCAACATCTCCAATCACACGGCTCTCACCTCCTCCACCTTCCCGGCCTGGCCCCCAAAACTCTCTGAACCTGTGCGCAACCTAGGGTCAGGTTCGACCCCCAACTGTCCTTCCTCCCCCACATCCGGTCCCTCACCAGCACTGCCTTCTACCACCTCCGACGGATCCCCCGTCTCCGGCAATACCTCACCTTAAAAGCCACTGAAACCCTGGTCCACGCCTTTGTCACCTCTCGGCTGGACTATTGCAACGCCCTCCTCGCCGGTCTCCCCTCCACCACAATCCACAAAATCCATCTTATCCAGAACTCTGCCGCCCACATACTCACCTGCACCAAGCTTCGCTCCCCCATTACCCCAGTCCTTGCCAGACTTCACTGGCTCCCTATCCCAGAGAGGATCGACTTCAAGATCCTCACCCTTGTTTTCAAATCCCTCCACTCCTCTGCACCCCCCTATCTCTCTGATCTCCTCTCCTCCCAACCCAGCACCCGCTGCCTTCGCTCCTCTGGGTCTGGCCTCCTCCATGTCCCCGAATCCTCCGCTCCACCCTCGGCGGCCGTGCCTTTAGCCACTGTGCCCCGAGGCTCTGGAACTCCCTTCCTCACTCCCTTCGCCTCGCCTCCTCTCTTCCCAGTTTCAGGTCACAGTTGAAGACCTTCTCTTCGACCGAGCCTTTGGTCACCTTCCTGCCCCTGCTCCTGGCTCGGTCCCGGGATCCGTTATTGTGAAGCGCTCTGAGACGCCGTCTGGCGTGGAGGGCGCTGTATAAATCTAAGTTGTTGTTGTTGTTGTTTTGTGGGCGAAACGCGGTAGCCAATTACGCGCAGCAGTGTCCCCACAAACAGTGATGGATTGAGTGAGCAAAATTTTTTTTAACTGATTCTTATTCCCAGAAAAGCAAACCACCAATCGTCTAATATCCAGGTTCCTACTTACTGCTAGGTAAGGTTTACCAGTATGGTACCAGGAATGAGGGACAGTTATGAGGAAAGGCTAGAGAGGCTAGGTTTATTCTCATTGGAACAGAGAAGGTTACGATTAGACCTAATAGAGGTTTTTAAGATCATGAGGGGATTTGACAGAGTAAATAGGGAAAAACTGTTTCCACTGGTGAGTGTATCAGTGACTTGTGGTCACAGATTTCAAATAGTTTCAAAACGAAGCGAAGGGGAGATGAGGAGAAATGTTTTCACCCAGCGAGTTGTTCGAATCTGGAATGCATTGCCTGAAAAGGTGGTGGAGGCCGATTCGATAACAGCTTTTAAAAGAGAGGTAGGTGTTTATTTGGGGAGGATGGGTTTGCGCGGCTATGGGGAGAGAGCGGGGGAGTGGGATTAAATTGTTTTTTTTAAAGAGCCGACACAGACTCGATGGGCCAAATGGCCTCCTTTTGTGCCGTAAGGTTCTATGATTCTATAACAGAGGCGTGTGTACGGAGTGATAAAACCTGCCTAACTTTGTCTTGCCTGAGAATCGAACCCAGGTCCACTGGCTTGCGAGGCGAGTGCTCTAACCACTGAACTATGGGACTCCTGTTACCTGAGAGGGGGAAAATCAAGATTACCTCCCATTTAGCTTCAAAGAAACACTAGCCAGTGATGTACAAACAAGACTGGTGCACGGTTAGCTAAATGCATGCTGTGAAACAAATGGCCGCGCTTTGTTTAACGTTGTTTTGCAATTGTTTAGTAGATTAAACAAAAAAGATTTACAAGCAGTAAATTGTACACGGAATTACTGTAACCCAGCCTAATGAATTGAAATCCATTTCATTGTCATTTTGTATAATGTAGAAAAGATATATTAACACAGGCAAGAAATTGGCCTTAAAAATTGTGCTATTTTACACTACATACAGTGGTGTAAGCATGAAATCAATTGCTATAATTATTCACTGCCTACAGCGTTCTGCTCAGAAATATGTCATGTTTCTAAAGCCAGACATCGTTCTCCATTGTGCATTTAAGTCAGCTTGAAAGATGAACTGGCTTGCATTTAAAATGATATTTCAATCGTTTAGCTACATATACAATCTCCTACTCTGTGCTCCTCTGTCATGAATGAATCCAGCTTAAAATAACAAGTATTAAAAAGGCTTAAACGATGGTATTTTGAGGCTGTAAGCGCTGAAAATACCCACCATTTCTTCCCTATTTTGTAAATTGAATGATAGGTAGTTTTTGTGGTTTTGGCTTTTACCGCGCTTTTTATAGACTCCGTGAACAAACAAAAGAACACGGACTGCCGAAAAATATTGAAGTAAAAGCACATTGAGCTGAATACAGCGTTTTGTGTGCCTGAGATGAAGAAATCTGATTTTTAAAAAAAGCCTTTTTTGTCGCCTTTCTCTTTTTGAAGGCATTAATTCTGCTGCCGCACAATGCTATGATACCAAATATTTCAACTTGCTTTGTTGTTAGTCTTATTATAATTTAATAATAATATCATTGGAAAAGCAATCCGCCAATCGACTAGCAAATAGGTTCCTACTTACTGCTCGGTAAACAGAGGTGTGTGTGTGGAGTAAGGGAACTTGCCCAATGTTTCACTGCCATATTTATATTGGTATCTCAAAATCTTTCACACAGCTAACTGGGAGTCTGAGCTGGGCGGGGAGGAAGAAGGTGATGAGGTGGACAAAAGCATAGTCTTCAGGTGGGTTTGAAGGCAGCAAGGTAAAGGAAGGGACTCCATAATGTAATTTCAGAGAGTATGTCTCTATTGGGTGAGATATGGAGTTTTTGCAGCTCAGTGGTTAGAGTACTCACCTTACAACTTGTGTTTGAATCCAGGCAGATCAGGGCAAAACTTTGGGCAAGTTTCCTTACTCCACACACACACACACCTAATAACAATCCATCCCCCTAAAAAAAAACTATAAGAAATTGGTCATTTTAATCCACGACTGTTTGTGGGGATGCTGCTGTGTGCTGCCGCATTAGCTGCCGCATTTCGCCCACATGTATATACAGTCAATTCACTTTACAGTATATTCTGTGAAGCGCTTTGAGATGTCGATAAGACGTGAAAAGCGCTATATCAAATGCAAGGATTATGATTATGATTATTATTAATAAATGAATACTCAGTTCTCTTGTTCGGGTGGGAACATTCCATAGAAAAAGCAAGTTTCTGCACATAACCTGAGCCTTACAATTTTCCAGATAAACTGTCCTTTCACTCCCTGGCGATGTGTGTGAAGAGCTGCCACAGTCAAATCGACTGCCCACAAAATATAGTGCTTTATTGGACAATGATTACCTGTAAAGCACTTAAGCGATGTTTCGGAGTTATGGGCACTATAAAAATGAAAGAATTATTTATCGTTAGAGTTATTTATCTTCTCCAATTCCAGCTCCGAGTGTTTATTCTCCATGAGCCTGGCTATTGGGCTCTAGAGATTTCACAGCCGAGAACGATCTTGTCCTCCCTTGATCTCTACAAACACAAACATACACACACAAATCTATCAGCAGACATCACTGCTATGAAATCAGGAGTGTGAAACCCGGAAAATTATTATTTTAATTATAATAATCCCCGCATTTCATATAGTGCCTCATCACATCTTTGAGGTGTCTCAAAGCTCTTCAACAACAAATAACAATAAAATATAATAATAATAATCCTTGCATTTGATATAGCGCTTTTCAAGTCTTCTAGACTGTGTCTCAAAGCGCTTCACAGAATATACTGTAAAGTGAACTGACTGGATTGTTTTTGTGTAAAAATCTCATTTGTGTAGCATCTTTCATGCCGGGACAACGTCCCAAAAGCGCCACTGATCGAGCGCTTTGAGACTTCTCGAAGGCTTGATATGGATTATTATTGTATTGTTAGAAACAAGGCAGATGTAGGAGTGGGAGAGGGAATGCGGATCTTCCTTTCTCTCATGATAAATTGTCTCTGTGTGTGTAGCGGATTTGAGTTTATTGGGTTACTGGTTAAGGTGCATGCATTCATGGTGTGAGACACAGACTGAAACCTCCTAGCATTGCCTCGTGTTGAAAAAAATACATTAGTGTTGTTTACCTGTAAGGCTGATGTACTAAATAATTGTTTGGGGTTTTGCTTGTTCCTTTCAATACCAGGCACAGTAGTGTGAGGAGCGTAGCGTTGATATGGAAGCAAACATACAGCACTTCAGGATTATTCATTATTGAACTATTTAGTTGCAGTAAATTGCCTTCAGATACAATCATTTCAAACTGCCATGTTTTTTTTAAAAGCAATTATGCAAATGTGTGCTTCCGTGAGAAGAATACTAACTAATTCTACACGCCAGTCTGCCGTGCTTCGCTCTGACTGTGTCTAACACAAACCCAAACTGATACTGGCTTTAATGAAGGTGTCTTGGCTGTTTGAGGTAATGATACCACTATCTCGAAGAGTTAGCAATTATGTTGTGAAAATTCTGCGGCAACATTTATCACCAGCGTTTGGATAATAATAATAATCCTTGCATTTGATATAGCGCTTTTCACATCTTATCGACATCTCAAAGCGCTTCACAGAATATACTGTAAAACGAATTGACTGTATATTTGTGGGCGAAACACGGCAGCCAATTGCACACAGCAGCGTCCCCACAAACAGTCGTGGATTGAAATTACCAATTTTTATTATTGTGTTTTTTTTTGAGAGAATTATTATTAGGTGTGTGTGTGTGTGCGTGCGTGCGTGCATGTGGAGTAAGGAAACTTGCCCAAAGTTTCACCCTGATCTGCTTGGATTTGAGCACAGGTCTCACACTTGTGCAAAGGCGAGTGCTCTAACCACTGAGCTACAAAAATACCTGGGCGTTGGGCCATTTTGAATGTGATGGGGTCAGGTATTGAATGGCATACAGTACAGTGTCGTGCAGCCGACGCCAAATGTCACTCTGAAACGACCTGTCACGGTACTGTCAGCTTTAACATGTTCCAATGTTCCTCAAGTCCTACTGAGAGCGACGATATCACACAATGCACTCCCCGGCTGCACCTGAACTTCTTACCTGCCAATTATTGGTGACATTTTAAGAGGTATTTTAGTCAAGTACAGTATAAAGATTTTTTTTTGTACTCCAAATGTCAACAGCGCAATATATCAATGTTTATCATATCAAATAACAAGTTTGTCACGGGTTCTGAGTCAAAAATTACTTTACAGTTTTAGATTTAGATTTAGTTAACCAAGGTTTCGCCCTGACCTGCCTGGAATTGAACCCAGGTCTCTCACTTCTGAGGTGAGTGCTCTAACCCGCTAAGCTACAGGAGCTCCCATGATGGGTGAGACTTAAGTTTTAAAAATCGTTTCCATTCTCCCATTGATTTGCTGCTGAAATGAATGAATGAATAAATGGCTGAAGTCTACTCCGATGGATACACAGTTTCCATCACCGTCCAAGTAATTGAGTGAGTATTAGCAGGTTATTTCCATCGTGGGAAGGCGTCTCTAGTTAGTTTGTTTTATCCCTCATCCACAAAGATATATTCTCTGGCAGTGGGTTCTATAGCGAGAGATCTTTGAGGCAATCATTTATCGGAATTTCCCTTCCTTAAAGCCAGGAGTAGTCAGTCCAGTTGAGGTCCTATTAGCTGCCCCACTGAGATCAGACAACGCAGCCCTACATCCCAGTAATTTGCACCGGTAACTTTCTAATCTTCACTGTTTTACTATCGCACTAGAGGTCTTTCCAGGGGGTGGGGGGAACTTAACTGCAGCCTTAGTAGAGCTAAGATGAGGCATACATAAAAGCATCAAAAAGTGCGGATTGCGTAAAAAAAGCCATTTAAAGTGTCAAACCAATTTGTTTCCCAGTCCGTGGACAGGTTTTTAACAATGTCCTGGAAAGGACTCCCTCAGCCAATCAGCCTCCTCTTTTGCCTGCGTGTTCCCGCAACATGCCTCACTGAATACTATCGTAGAGGAAAGGCTTGCCTGTGAAAATAAATGTATCATTAGAACTTGAAAAATAGCTCTTCAAGCAGAGCAAAACATTATTTTGTGAACAGAGTAATTCATCTATTTTTCAAAGGTTCACAGCGCATTATTCCCCCACTCCCATTACCCTGTTGTCTGAAGATGAACAGAGAAGGTTTGATTTGGGTGGGGGTGTTGCGGTGGGTGGGGGGGCCGAGCAAGGATTGCATCCAATATAAAAGTGTTAGTTTGTGTAATGTGCATTGGAGATTTGATATTATCACAGATGCATTTGAACTGAGAGGGTGAATGTGACTGATTTCTTACGTGTCTCTCTCTCTCTCTCAACCTCCACAAAAACAAAAGACTCTGTTGTACCTCCGCATGCCTCCTGGCAATTGTAGAAGACTGTGCAGCTTTCTAAAAATAACTTGTTTCAGCACTGAACCACAAAGTGATGATTTTTTTTAAGCTGCTACAAAAAAAAAGTCAGTCCTGTGAAGCGGTCAGAGACTCACTCCCAACACAGAAGGTGCTATATCTCTCTTGCCATATCAAATGTGAATAGTATTCTAATTAATGTTATTTATAATTATTGTGTGACTGTGAATGAATGTTTACCCCTACTGATTGGTGGCTGCTGGCCATATATACCAGTCCACAAAAACACACAGTCACTACACTTTACAGTATATTCTGTGAAGCTCTTTGAGACGTCTTGAAGACTTGATAAGACGCAATATCAAATTCAAGGGTTATTATTATTATTAATAACGAGGATTATTATTAGTAGTAGTGACAATAATAATGGCACCTCAATTAGCATTGTTAAAATGTCTCAATTCGCTTCACGTCACAGGGTAGAGAGTTTAGCGACAGAGTCAAAGTGTTTCGAATATTCCTATTGTTCTATCAGCATTTCCAGTGTCGCGCAGTCACTTATCTGTTCCAGTGCATTAGGATGTGAGCCAAACACGTGGCTTCAGAAACAATTTATTTTGCCCTGGTATAGCTGCAACATCCATGCAGATGCTCCCTCCCTACCTCCCTCCCTCCCTGCCTCCCTCCCTCCCTGCCTCCCTCCCTCCCTCCCTCTCTTTGTCATGGCACGGGATGGACACACGTAAATCTTTTCGGAAAAGCACAGTAATGTCACATCAAGCGCTCTCTCGCTTCACAAGAACAAGTGCCAAGGTTCCGTGCATACGAGGAACAGGAAATGTTTGAATCAACTCTAAAATGAGTTGTTTTGGTGAGCGGTTAGCGTTAATCAAGTACCACCTCCTCCTGGTATCAACTCTTAACAGCTCCAAACAATGTGAGTGTGGAATAATCTAGGAGTTACAGTACCAGTGTTCTCCACGACGGCTTTTGACGTGTCGGGCCGACACATTTAAATTTGGGGCCGACACATTTTAAATTTCCAGACACGTTATAATTTTTCTAAACATGTTTGGAAAATATTTGTCAGAAGATTATTTCAGCGGAGAGAATGGTACGAAGAGAGTGGCCGGCGCGCCGGGAAGATGAGAGACATGGAGAGGGAGAGTGAGAGTCTGTGTCGTCCGTGTGTGTGTGTGTGTGTGTGTGTGTGTGGGGGGTGGGGGGGGGTGGAATCTGTGTGTGTAGGGCGGAAGGCGGGAGGAGGAATGAAGTTGTGGAGTGTATATCCCCGATGTACTTACCTCCTTGCCTCACACTCGTCACACTCACAGGTCTTGTTTTTAATATTTGCTGATCATAACATGATCGAATGTCGAGTGTGGAATGAGAGTTTGCTGCGTGCGTACGTACATACGTACGTGCATGTGACGTGGCGACAAAGTGCTCTGACGTCATGCTGCTGATGTCGAACACAGCTGGAGCACCTTTTAAGTTCAGGTTGTGGAGAATACTGTAGTACCCACCTTTCTGAATTGCGTTTCAATTTAAAGAGCATTTTTTTGGTATTTCATAATCACATGAGGAAAATGGTAAGATTGTCATCCCAAAGCCACAAGCTTTAGAAACCACCTTATTAGAATGTGAGCTCCATGACTTTGTCCATTGGATGTAAAGCATCTCTGTTGGCCAGTCGGTCAGTTAACACAAGCAGTTGTCTGTGTCTGACATGTGTTGGAATCCAGCTAGATCAGGGCGTAACCTTGGGGAAGTTTCCCTACTCCGCATGCACGCACACACGTACGCACATACACACCCTCAAAACAAAACGCAATAAGAAAATTGGTCGTTTTTAAAATCATCTTTCAAAAAAAGCCTTCATCAAATGCTTCATTTTAATTATCACCAGAGTTATTTCTGTTGCAATCCATTAATGGTGTTACCTCTCCATCGGGAGCACAATATTCACTGTCTTCCAATGGTTCACATTAAGAAAACACAATTAAATGTACATTTGCTGACCCCCAAATAGATGTAATGTCTTGTTTCCCAAGAAGACAGTCGTGGAAATCAGTGACCCGGGCTTAACACCATTTGGATTTGGTGACAGTGATTGTAAATCAAGACTATTAAGGTTCCTGGCAGCAGATTGATATATGATAGACAATAGCAGGGATAAATAGGATGAAAAATCACTTCATTAGCTGATCTCTATTTAAAGAGAACTTGATGAAATGTATCGCAAAGGGGTCACAATCCATTGTTAACCAGAATTTAAAATGGTTTCGGTCTCCAAACCAAGCTGAGAATTCCACACATCCCACCTACACATGGAAATCCCAGAGGGAGATTGTCGGAATGGAATGGAACGCTCTGGCCGAGGTTTGAGGCTGGAGAGCCCAGAGCTTGCGTTAGGGTAACTGCTGGAGTCTAATCAGCTAAACCTGCACATAGCTTGGCCACTGAGAGTGAGAGAGAACTCTGTCTGGCAAGATTTCCCTCTTGGGTGTCCACATATGTCAAACATCAGGCTGACCCCCCCCCCCCCCCACCCCACCCCATGCACACACACAAATATCTCAATGACGTGCTAAGGCGCTATATCAAATGCAGGGATTACTGTTGTTATTATTATGACCACATTGTGCAAACAGACAGTTTTTCCGTGGGAGCCAATAAGTCCTGAATCATCACGGATTTCCTATAAAGTGTTTGATTTGGGTGGGGGGGGGGGGGGAGTGGGGGGGTTGTTTGCTGATTATTTGCTGCCTCCCCAGATCGCTGATTCCTCACGACGGTTTGCAGCAGTGAAAAAAACCCTCTTCTGTGAAGATAATGTTATTTGGTGCCATCGACAACAAATCGTTTTGCTTTTATTAAAAATATTTCATGAGCTGATGGTTAGGCTGGGAGGATTTCTTAAATCATCTTAGGACATCTTAGAAAACAGCAGTAAAGGCAAAACAATACAGTAAGCCAATTCATCCAAACATTTTGTTTCTGATCTAAATCTCTTAAGTCTTGTATCAGCCATTGTTTTCACCTTTCCATTCCAAATGTGGAGCTCCTGTAGCTCAGTGGTTAGAGTGCTCACCTTACAAGTGTGAGACCTGTGTTCAAATCCAGGCAGATCAGGGCGAAACCTTGGGCAAGTTTCCTTACTACACACACACACACACACACACACCTAATAATAATCCCTCCCCAAAAAATAATAAATTGGCTATTTCGATCCACGACTGTTTGTGGAGACGCTGCTGTGTGCAATTGGCTGCCATGTTTTGCCCACGAATATAGTCAATTCACTTTACCTGCTGAAAAAAGACAGAGCTGGTTTAACATGGGATTGTTACTAACCCAGAGAGGCAGGCATTGGTATTGTAGATCTCTGATGGACTCATTCTACTCAATTAGTTTAAGTCCATCTGACACACATATGTAATTCTTCATCCTGGTAAATATATAGTTGGACATAATAATAATAATACTAATCCTTGCATTTGACATACCAGTATTTTGCGCCTTATCACGTCTTCAAGAGTTTTTTCACTTAGCGCTTCACAGAATGCACTGTGGGCGAAACGCGGCAGCCAATTGCGCATTCATTAACAACAACATGTGGGAGAACCAGTGTCACTGCGTACTGTAGTTGCAATTGTTGGGAGTTACAAACACTGCATATCAATCCAAATAGCTCCAGCAAACAGATCACGGCAGAGAAGGGAAAACTAGTTTGAATATTCAGTGTTTCTATGGCTTTTTACTCCCAGGTGAGTGAGGGCTTGCTTTAAACGACAGCTCCCAGCATTGCAGGAAATCCTCTAAGGTGAATAGCACCACTGCTTTTATTTGAGCTTTCTACGCATTGTGATTTATGTGAATGATGTGACTTGCAAACAAATAAATCTTTACTCAGTCAATAGCCACAGAATGAAGCCTGGCTCCTAATGAAATTATAATATATTTGATTAAGCGCCATCTGTATCTGCAGAGGTCTCTGCTCAATCATTGTAAACACACAGTCTCTGCTTCTCTCGGATATATTAAACTAATTTATTTTTATTAAAGATATGAAATAAAAGCTTTCTGACATGGATTGCGCTGTCTGTTTGTATAACTGCTGGGGGGGGGAGGAGTGGAGGGGGGGGAATTGACTTGGACAGAAATCGGAACGGAAGGTAAACCATACTTTCAGCAACAATATAAGGCAATCCCAGCCCGTCCTCTTCGTTTGGAATTGAAAGCAGGTAAACGTGTGTGATGTGAGTAATCTGAGCTGAGGATACAGATCACTATCATAGGAGAAGAGGCTATTTTTAAACGTCCTTCATATCATGTAAGAGCGCAATCACTGTTGGAGAGACAGAGAGAGAGATTGCCAGCAAAGCAGTTTTATAGCCAACCACCCATAACCTGCCATTTTGTAAACTCTTGAGAATTCAATTGTTGTTTGTTAGTGGAGTCCTGCGGCTTAATTGTTAGAGCACTCACCTTGCAAGCCAGAGGACCTAGGTTCGATTCCCACTAAGGTGAAATGTTGGCCAAATTTCCTAACTCCACGCACATCCCTGTTGACCTAACCAGACACCTGGTTTTTAATTGATTGGCGGATCTCTCTTCCAGGGTAATGATCCCTTCGAAACAAATTAAATAAAAATAATAATAATTTGGTCACTCAATCCATGACTGTTTGTGGGGGCTGCTGCTGTGCGTAATTGGCTGCTGCATTTCGCCCACAAATTATACAGTCAGTGCACTTTACAGTACATTGCATGAAGCGCTTTGGCGAGATATATGGAAGATGTGATAAAGTGCTACATCAAATGCAAGAATGATTATTAATAAGAGCTTCTGTGTGGATTGAAAATTAGATGGTGACTGCAAATTCATAACGTGGAAACTAATTTATTTTCTGCTCATATATTGATCAGCCGGTCTATCGATGGATCAGCTTGGATGCTATGAGGAAATCTCTGTTCCGTGTTGATCTCTTAAAGGGCTAGGGGTAGAATTGCACCAATTAACTGGGTGATATTCTTGGAAATTCAGAGGCAAGAGAATAAACACAGGAGTTTGGTAACAGAAGAATAAACACAGAAGTTTGCCTCTCCCCCCAAGCTAAATGTGCTATAGATCCATGGATTGATCCAGTTATCCTCTGCGGTTGGAGGGAGTTGGTTGTTTTGATTGCGTAATAGCCTGTTGTATAAGGAGGTCACGGCTCTCTATTTCTGTGAAACCAAAACAGTGTCATTGATTTGTGTTCCTGATGGTGGCAACGGTTTAAAGGTTTCAAAAGCCAAGAAGAGTGAACCAGAGGTCAATGTTTCCATCCCACACTTTGTAGCCCACGCTTATGGATATAGTGTATATATATATACTGTATATATACCAACTGTTTGATCAACTGTTGTTTACCTTTGTAGCGCCGAGCGACATGAAAGGTGCTCTATAAATGTAATTTTGTTATTGTTTGTTGTTGTTTGTATGGACTATTAGGATCAGTCGCAGTGAGATAGCTCTGAACCGCACCAACACAGACTGATTTCAAACCCAAATAGAATTGAATACAACGCAGTGCATCGTGCCTGCACTGAATGAACGTATGGTAATGGATATCAGAGCATTAATCAAATAAGAATAAGAAAAATAATAATCCTGGCATTTGATATTGGAACATATCACGTCTACTGGACGTCTCAAAGCGCTTCACAGAATATACTGTAAAGTGCAGTGACTGTATATACTTGTGGTTTGTGGTTTACCGATGAGGTTTGTGCTGCCTGTGATTTTATCAAAGTTCACCATCGTTGAATCGTCCCACTATCGAATCTACTCTACAGTAACTCACTTACCACTGCTCTGTGCAATTGGCTGCCTAGTTTCACCCACAAAATACGAAGTCAATTCTCATGGCAATCTATTTCTGGGACCAGGTAATGAGATGGGATATCCATTTGATATTGCACTTTTCACATTAGTCTTCTAGACTATGTCTCAAAGCACTTCACAGAATATACTGTAAAGTGCAGTGACTGTATATTTGTGGGCGAAACGCCGCAACCAATTGCGCACAGCAGCATCTCACAAACAGTCAATAATTTAAATGACCAATTTATTTTTAGATTATCTGAATGATGTACTGAATGAGTGTACTGAGTGTACTGATGTACACTCAGTACACTCCAACCTAGCCACCGCCAAATCAGCCTTCTACTCCAGGATAATCCTGGAAGCGAAGGACAACCACCGCCTCCTCTTCGCCACCACCAACCAGCTCCTCCGCCCCCCCCCCGCCTCACCTCGAAGATCCGCTCCTCTAACGATCGTTGTGAGGAGATGCTGGATTTCCTCGAGTCCAAAATAGAGAGAATCCGCTCTGCGGTTTCCTCCCCCCACCACTCCTCCACCTCCGCGCCCTCATCAGTTACCTCAACCCCTACTCACCCCCCATTTCACACTTTCAACCCCACCACCCCGTTTTCAGTCACAAAAATAATCACCTCCATGAAACCCACCACGTGCTCATTGGACCCCATCTCCACCCCCCTCCTCCGCACCCAGCTCCATTTTTTAGCCCCGCTCATCTCTGACACCATTAACCTTTCCCTCTCCTCAGGCACCGTCCCTACCTCCCTTAAAACAGCCACCATCACCCCTATCCTGAAGAAACCCTCCCTTGATGCGTCGCAACCATCAAGTTATCGACCCATCTCCAACCTCCCGTTTTTATCCTAGCTCCTTGAAAGAGTGGTTGCCTCCCAGCTCCGCTCTTTCCTTTCAACTCACTCACTCTTTGAACCCCTCCAATCAGGTTTCCACCCAATTCATAGCACAGAAACTGCCCTGGTTAAGGTTACAAATGACATCCTAACCACCTGTGACCAGGGCTCCCTCTGCCTCCTCGTCCTCCTTGACCTGTCTGCTGCGTTCGACACAGTCGATCACACCATCCTCCTCCAACGTCTTTCCTCCCACCTCAACCTTCAAGGCACAGTCCTTGACTGGTTCCATTCCTATCTGACCCACCGTTTACACTTTGTTTCTTCCAACAGTTTTTCTTCAAACCCCCGCACAGTTTCTCATGGCGTCCCTCAGGGCTCTGTCCTCGGCCCCCTCCTTTTCACCATTTACACGCTCCCTCTGGGCGATGTCATCCGCAAACATGGGGTAAATTACAACACCCAGCTGTACCTTTCTGCCTCATCGCTCAACCCCAGACCATCGATGTTCTGACAGCATGTCTGTCCGTCATTGAGTCCTGGACGAGGGACAACTTCCTGCAATTGAACGTGAGCAAGACCAAGGCCCTCCTGATTGGCTCAAGCCAGCGCCTCCGCACATCGGGCGCTGCCAGCCTCAACATCCAAGGCTGCACTCTCCACCTCACAAAGACAATCAGGAACCTCGGCATCATGTTCGATCAAAAACTTTCCTTCCTCCCCCACATCCGCGCCTTGACCGGCACCGCCTATTTCCACCTGCGCAACATTGCCAGGCTCCGCAACTATCTTACCCCCCGCGCTGCCGAAACACTCGTGCACGCGTACATCACCTCGAGGCTGGACTACGGAAACTCTCTCCTCGTCGGCCTCCCCAGTTCCTCCATTCACAGGCTACAGGTCATCCAAAACTCTGCAGCCCGTGTACTATCCCGCACCCACCTCCGCGACCACATAACCTCCACCCTCGCCCGTCTCCACTGGCTCCCCATCCTCCAGAGGATCGAGTTCAAGATCCTCGTCCTCACCTTCAAGGCCTTACACGGCCTTGCCCCGCCCTATTTAACCGATCTACTCTCCCCCTACACGCCCACCCGGACCCTCCGTTCAGCAGGACTTGGCCTGCTCCAAGCCCCCCGCCCGAACCGCCCCACCATCGGAGGCCGGGCCTTCAGTTTCTCCGCTCCCACCTTATGGAATGCCATCCCTCAATCCCTCCGTTTCGTTTCTTCCCTTTCCTCTTTCAAGGCCGGTTTGAAGACTTTCCTCTTCGACCGTGCCTTTTGTTCCACCCCGAATTTTTCGACCTCCCCTTCGTGTTTCACCCCTTCCCGAACACTCCCCTCCCAGCTCGGGTCACACGCCTCCTGTGCAGCGCCTTGGGACGTCCTCCCGACGTGATAGGCACTTTATAAATGTAATTTGTTGTTGTTGTTGTTGATGTACTGAATGAGTACTTTGCCTCTGTCTTCACAAGAGAAGAGGATGCAGCCAACGTCACAATATTGGAGGAGAAGAAATGGATAAGATAAGCATAACCAGAGAGGAAGTACTAAAAAGGTTGATGGCGCTCAAGGTAGATAAGTCACCCGGTCCGGATGGGATGCATCCTAGGTTACTAAGGGAAGTACGGGAGCAAATAGCAGAGACTCTGGCCACAATCTTTCAATCTTCCTTGGACACAGGGGTGGTGCCAGAGGACTGGAGGGTTGGTAATGTTACTCCCCTGTTTAAAAAAGGGCAGAAGGACAAACCTGAGAACTACAGGCCAGTCAGTCTAACGTCAGTAGTGGGCAAACTTCTAGAGTCTATAATCGGGGACAAGATAGATCTTCACTGAGAAAGATATAGGCTGATAAAGGACAGCCAGCATGGATTTGTTAAAGGCAAATCTTGCCTTACAAATCTGATAACGGAATGGGTGGACGAGGGCAGTGCAGTTGATGTAGTTTACATTGACTTTCAAAAGGCATTTGACAAAGTGAGAGGCTTATTAGGAAAGTAGAGGCCCACAGCGTTAAAGGGACAGTGGCAGCGTGGATCCACAACTGGCTGTGAGACAGAAAGCAGAGAGTTGTGGTGAGCGGCTGTTTTTCAGACTGGAGGGAAGTGTGCAGTGGCGTCCCCCAGGGATCAGTTTTGGGACCACTGCTCTTTTTAATATATATTAATGATCTTGGGTGTAGGGAGCACAGTTTCCAAGTTTGCAGATGATACTAAGTTATGGAGAATAGTAAATAGTGAGGAGGATAGTAACCATCTGCAAGAAGATATAGATAAAATTGTAAAGTGGGCAGACACATGGCAGATGAAGTTTAATGCAGAGAAGTGTGAGATGATACATTTTGGGAGAAGAAATGAAGGGAGGCAATATAGGCTAGATAGTACAATTTTAAGGTTGTGAAGGAACAGAGATACCTGGGGATTTGTGTTAGTGACTCTTTGAAGGTGGCAGGACAGGTAGACAAGGCTGTTAAGAAGGCATATGGGATACTAGGCTTTATAAATAGGGGTATAGAGTACAAAAGTCAGGAAGTGCTGACTAACCTCTATAAAACTTTGGTTAGGCCTCAGCTGGAGTACTGTGTCCAATTCTGGTCACCACACTTTAGGATGGATATTAAGGCATTGGAAAGGGTGCAGTGGAGATTTACTAGGATGGTACCAGGAATGAGGGACTTCAGCTGCGAGGAAAGGCCAGATAGGCTAGGCTTATTCTCTCTAGAACAAAGAAGATTGAGAGGAGACCTCATAGAGGTTTGTAAGATCATGAGAGGTTTCGACAGGGTGAATAGGGAAAGACTGTTTCCACTGGTGGGCGAATCAGTGACTCGTGGTCACAGATTTAAAATAGTTTCAAAACGAAGCAGAGGGGAGCTGAGGAGAAATGTTGTCACTCAGCGGGTTGTTCGAATCTGGAATGCATTGCCTGAAAAGGTGGTGGAGGCCGATTCCATCACCGCTTTTAAAAGGGAACTAGATCTTTATTTAGGAAGAACAGGTCCGTTAGGTTATGGGGAGAGAGCTGGGCAGTGGGATTGAGTCGCTCTTTTCAAAGAGCCGGCACAGACTAGATGGGCCGAATGGCTTCCTTTTGTGCGGTAAAATTCTATGATTCTATGATCATTATTATTATCATTATTATCTTATTATTACATCAGAATAGGTCCCAAATGCCAGATTGTAGCATTGTTCCTTCAAGCAATGCCTACATTTGCTCTCTTATTTGCACTATTCAGTTTCTCTTTGAGTTTGCTGTGTAATAAATGATTGTTGACCATGTGCTTTCCACTGTGGTTTGAAACAAAGGTTGTCTGGAGTTGGTGCCACTGAATGCTGGGGACTTGAGGTGTTTTGGGGGGTCTATGTGGGTGTTCACTCGAGTAATTTACACAATCAGATCAAAGTGTGAGCTTTGTCTTAACACCCACAACACCCTCCCAAAAAATGTTGTTTCTCGCAAGATGACAATTGGAGTATTGCCAAGTACTGTATACACACACACACACACACACATACACCTCACACACACCACACACTCTCTCTCACACACACACACACACCACACATGCATGCACACACACACCACACACACATACCACACATTCACACACACACATGCACGCAAATGACACGCGCACACACACATATACTCACAAACCACACCCACCCGCGCGCGCGCGCGCACACACACACACACACACACACACACACAGTATTTTTAACAGACACATGTTCTTTTGTATCTGCAAGCTCGGAATAATTTAGTGACTGAAGGCAGGAAAAAAAAACTTGCTGAGAAACAGTGAAATGCCGAAGGGTATTTACATAATCAACGCTAACCAGCCATTTTGTGCACTTTTAAACCTCGTAGATTTGACTCTTTTCTCAATATTCTGCTCCGTTAATTTCCAATTCAGCCATTATCTATCCAGATGATACATCGGACTTACCCGACAACATTAAGCTGCCTTTATTATGAAGCGTTTTAAGTGCAAACATCATGTAATATCTTCCAAATGGAAAACAAACAGAACGTTAACCTTTGACGAGGTCAAATATAAAAACCTGTACGGTACATAACCTAAATACAGTCCATTCAATTATAAGACATTCTCACAATTTGCTAATGAAGTTGTAACGGGTTTATTAAATACCAGGCAGCCCATCAAAGAGCCGGCACAGACTAGATGGGCCGAATGGCCTCCTTTTGTGCCGTAAAATTCTATGAATCTATGAATCTATGAATCTGGAAGCGAGGGGATCTAGCTTGTGTTTTAATATGCAGATATATTGTTGACAAATGCTGTAAGTGTTAGAAAGGGCAATATCCTCAAGTTGTTTGCTCTGAAAGCTGCCCAAACATTGCCAGGAAAGCAGCTGTCACTTGATCTCAAGTAAAGCAGTTCAGCGCCTCATGCAGACCTGTCAGATCACATTAAGTTAGAGTCCGGCGAGTTATTGCATTCATCAAAACGGATGTGATGGCCATTCTGGCTTGAAGGTGAAGAAACGTCCTCTTCGAAACGCTCTTACGGTCACCTTCTCCCTCGCTCCGTCCCTCCATCCCTCCCTTCCTCCCTCACCACCCCCTCCGCTCCCTCATTCCCTGCCTCTCTCTCCCGTCCCTCACTCCCTCCCACCCCCCTCTGGCTCGCTGTCTAGCTTCACCACTGCTAGGCGCTCCAAGCCCCTTCTTTTGTTTAAATACAAGTTGTTGTTGTTGTAACCTTCGATCAAAAAATCTTGTCTTCTTTCTTCCCCCCAGAAAGCAAAATATTAATAATGATTTGGTCACTGAATCCATGTGTGTTTGTGGACGTCGCTGAGCACAATCGGCTGCCATGTTTCGCCCACAGAAGTACAAAGTACAATTCACTTTATAGTGGCTCCTATGAAGCACTTTGTTAGAGTCTCAATGACACGATAAGGCCAGGATTATTATTATTATTATTATCATCATCATAACGGTAAAGTCTAAGACAAACCATTGCTTGAAGAGCTTCTCGGCTGCCGTTCTCTGCAGCCACAGGAGGAAGCCAAGTTTATTGTGTCCAACCCTATCCATCAAGTGAGAGAGTCTCTATGTGCGTGACATGACTTGGCTGAGGGAGAGAAGGAGGCTGAATGTCCTCTGCGAATTGACAAGTTTCTCAAACCACAAAGCATGTTAACCCTTAGGTTTCAAGATCCTCACACTCGTCTACAGATCCCTTGACTCCCTGGCACCTCCCGACCTCTCTAACCTGCTTTCCTCCCCACTCCTCAATTGTTGTTGATTATTTTCCGTAAGTTTAATTACCTGTGTCAACCAGCTCTGTCTGTTTTCTAATTGCATCCCTCCTGTTGTATATTATTATAATTATATATCATGATATTATAGTTTTATTTTATCTTATTAGAATTATATATTATAACACTAAATAATAATGACTCAAATATCAGGATTAGCAGGAGAAAAAATGATTTATTTCGGTAGCATTAATCCTGAAGTGGAATAATAATGATAAATAATAATAAATAAATAATAATCTTTGCTTAGTTCATGGCGGTGCCACATGTAATTCCCAGTCACTGTAGCCCCACATGCTCCAATCAGTAAAATACAGCATTTATCAAGGCCATAGCATTGCTTCCACACTACGTGTATTATTAGTGCTGCTAAAACAAGCTGTAGTGGGGGGGGGGAGGGGGGGGGAGGGGGGCATGAGAGGGGAGGGGTTGAGGGGTGAGGGGGGAGATTCTCAGTGAGCAGTTACCAGGTTCCCTCTGGTGGTTAGAGCTTTGCTCTCGACGGCACAAGATGGTTTCTTATTGTTAACTTCAGGGTAAAAAGCAACTGCAGCCAAGTGAAGCGTGAGGGGGGAGAAAGTGCTGTGATTTTTCACGAATGGACTACCCATTTAATTAGTGACGTTTTTTGCTCACTGCATAGTCCATTTAACTCATTCCTCTGACACCCAGCATCTCCTGCAAGTCAATAAGCCTGCCTCCCAGCTGACAATTCCCATATGCTGCTCTACAGCTTAAAACGCCTGGTCATATCCTTCCCTACTGTTTCAAACCACGCATTCGGAATAATTAATGGAATACAAATTGACAATAAGAATCAACGCATAAGTCTAGGTTTCTACTTGAAGGAGCATTCAAAACTGCAATACTACCATTTAAGTCACCATAAAGTCTATAGCTTGGTGACGAGAGCACTCGCAAGCGAGAGGACATGGGTTTGATTCCCAGGCAGGACACAACCGAAGGCAAGTTTCCTTACTCCACACACATGTCTCTGTTTACCTCACAGTAAGTGGGAACCCAGTTGTGAGTCAATTGGTGGATCGCTAACCTGGGGTAATAAATCCCCTCAAAATAATAATTTGGGGGCTTTGCTGCTGCATTTCACTCACAAAATACACAGTCTACTCTGTGAAGCGCTTTGAGACACAGTCTAGAAGACGTGAAAAGCCCTGTATCAAATTTAAGGATTATTATTATATGAGCAAAGTTGTATTTGTGTTTGTGGTTCTATTCTTAATTGAGTGGGAGGAGACTTTATTGGAACATCCGTAGTTTCTCACTGAACTCAGTGATTTCCTATTTACTGAAAGCTGCCTTCACCTGACAGAGCTGTGGAACAGAGTCTGTCCATTGTCGAGAAGGATTCAAGAATTGGAAAGGTGACAGACGGCCAACCTTAACATGTAATGTTAGCGCCACATTTCAATGTTGGTCATATAATAACATTAATGTGCTACTCTGCTTAAAAAAAACACCTTTTAAATGCACTAACAGGAAAAAAAATTAATAATGATTTGGTCACTCAATCTATGACTGGTGGTGGGACACTTGCTGTACAAAATTGTCTTGCTGTGTTTCTCCAATAAAATATACAGTCAATCCACTTTACAGTGTGCTACATACAGCAGATGCTGGAAATCTGAAAAAAAAAGCAGAAGTCACTGACCTGCTGAGCATTCCCAGCGACATCTATTTTTGTTTCACTTTACAGTATATTCTGTGAAGCGCTTTGAGACGTCTCGAAGACCTAATCAGGCACCACATCAAACTCAAGGATTATTTTTATGTATTATTTTAAAAGAGCGAAGGCAGGGAGGAATGAATGGAACAAAAGGCAAGTCAGGTGGGAGATAAAATAACATTGGCCTAAAAGATTAAAAAAAAATGTAAAGACTTTAACTCTGGCAATTGTGAGTGTGGAAGAGAAGACAAATGAGAAATTTCAATATTGGTAAGGCACCGAAGACCAGATGGAAAGCATTAAAACAAATTCTCAAATAAATGAGGACAGGAACAAACCAACATCTGGCCAACATTTCACAGAACATTATTCACTGGAGTGCTGTGGTTTCAAGGCTGCTCACTTTATTTACAATCTCAGACACTGTTACAATATCACAGGAGCTCCTGTAGCTCAGTGGTTAGAGCCCTCACTCACCTTACAAGCGTGGGACCTGTGTTCGAATCCAGGCAGGTCAGGGCGAAACCTTGGGCAAGTTTCCTTACTCCACACATACACAACAAACAAACAACAAAACTTACATTTATATAGCGCCTTTCACGTCGAGAGGACGTCCCAAGGCGCTGTACAGTCAGGTAGGACAAGAGCAGGGTGGGAAGGATCAGGGCAGGATGAAGAATAGTAGGAAAAGTAACTGTATATTAGTGGGCGAAACGTGCAGCCAAATTGCGCACAGCAGTGTCCCACAATCAGTCATGGAAGTGGGACTAGGGGCAAAAGGGGACAAAGAAGCAAAAGGGGAGGGGTCGAGGCAGGGGGAAGAAAAGCAGGAAAGTCGACTGTATACTTGTGGGCGAAACGCGGCCACACACGCCTAATAATAATCCCTAAAAAAAAAACAATAATAAAAATTGGTTATTTCAATCCACGATTGTTTGTGGGGACGCTGCTGTGCGCAGTTGGCTGCCGTGTTTCACCCACAAATATACAGTCAATTCACTTTACAGCATATTCTGTGAAGCGCTTTGAGACGTTGATAAGATGTGAAAAGCGCTCTATCAAATGCAAGGATTATTATTATTATTATTATTATCCCTAACATGGCAGAAATAATTCCATTAAACTATACTGTAATATTAATGTTAACATGACTAAATAGACTGATGCACAGCAATAAATACGCTTTATTTCTTAGCTCTGTCTCTCTAGGCAGCGCGAGTTGATTAGAGCCAATTAAAAAATATTAGCCAAGAGTAAAAGTCATCAATCTGAGAAGAGAATTAGGTTGTTAAAAAGAAGAGCATAATGATTGGAAGTTCTTTTAGAGATTGAGATTGTGATAGAATTGCGAGCTGGTGGACAATATAGATCGTGACTTTCATAAAGTGCCTCAACGAGAGCCAAACAGAGAGTTCCCGGGAAGGAAGACACACTCGCAAATTAGAAAATAAATCTTCTGAACAATAGGAAAACACGAGGGAGACAATCAATGTCAGCTGGTCTAATTGGGCCAGTTGTGACTCTCAGAGTAACCCAGGGATCAGTCTTTGTGATCTCGTTACCTCTCGCTGATCTAAACAGACATGTTAGAAGTGTCATTTGGAACTTTGTGCATTGTACTAAGTTGTGGATATTTAGAGGAAATTAATCAAATGTATAGATGTCTGCAAACCCTTAGCAACTGGATGGATTAATCACTAACTCAAAATCCAACCCTGAGAGACTCACAGGCTTCTGAATATGTGGAGACAATTGGCTCTGTGATATCAAAACCAGCCAGACAAACATTGCAATCATACAAAATATTCCTGCATTCGGAACAGAGGTAATACTGCAATATTAACCCTGAGCTACTAAAATAAAACAACAGCAACAACAAAATAATAATACAGGTAAACCTCTATTTAGACAGGGTTGTGTTCCTGAAAAATTGTATCTGTATCGAAATGTCCTAAATCGAAACGCGATTTCCCATGCGGTCCCATTATATAACCAGAGATGCGTAATTTTCACAAAATTTTCCAACCTTAAGCCCACTAAATAACACAAAAAAAACACACAACATAACACACAAAACACACAAATTAACACTCATAGGCAAGAGGGGGTACTTGGGGGTAACTACAGTATTGTACTTTAATACTGGCAAACTTTAATACAGTACACTACTGGCAAACTTTAATATAGTACCCTACTGGTAAACTTTAATACAGTACACTACTGGTAAACTTTAGTACTGGCAGTGTGACAGTGGCACTTGCAGCTTCCCCACTCATCTTGATGTTGTGGAGCCCATGGCATCTTTTAAACCTTTGAAACCACCCTCTACTAGCACTGAAATATGGTGCCGTTGAGCCTTCTCCTTCCCGATCATTTAACTCCCTAAACAATGATTTTGCCTTCTCTTGGATAACCAGGGTGTTGAGTGGTATATTACGCTGATTCTGATCCTCAATCCAGACACCCAACATTCTTTCCACGTTTTCCATCACATCACTCCTATGTTTTGCTAATCTGCTTGTACCTGTAGCTGTAACACACCTTGAACTTGCCAGTATATTGTCCTTATTCTGTTTTATACTAGCCCCCATCAGTCTAGTTAGCCCTAAAGCCCTCCCAACGTCCGTACTTTTTCACCAGAATCGATGCACTTTATCACCTCCAATTTGGTATTTAAAATGATGACTTTGTGGGGTTTCTGGCCACTAGCGGTATTACCGCTGCTTATTTCACTTACAGTGCTGCTCTCTTCCCGACATGGCATAAATGGTAGAGGCTGTAAATCGCTGGAAGTTGCTTGGGAATGTTTGGAAATTACTGTAGTACTGATGTGGCGTGGTGTCGCTTCAAAATCATCTGGCTTTTAAACAATGTGAAAATGTTTAAACAATGCTTAAACAATTTTAAACAATATGTACTGCACATGCACAAAAATATTGGGGTCCTTAAAACGAATCCAAGTGTCCTATATCGATCAAATGGTGTTAAAAATGTATGGTCCTTCAATTGAAACATCCTAAATAGAAGCATCCTAAACAGAGGCTTATCTGTACAATAATAAATATAATCACCAAAATATATGCCAAAGTTAAAACATACAGAATGTGATTTTAATATGAAGTGTATATTGTTACAGAACAACAACAACAAACTTACATTTCTAGAGAGCCTTTGATGTCAGGAGGACGTCCCAAGGCGCTGAGCAAAAAGCTGAACTTTCAGGAGTGAAATCAGGAAACATTATTTCATCTAAAGACTAGTGGGAATCTGGAACTCTGTCTCCTCCCAAAAGGCTGTGGATTATGATTGGATCCATTCATATCTTGTAATATAATATAAACCTTGCATTTGATATAGCGCTTTTCACATCTTATCAGTGTCTCCAAGTGCTTCAAAAGTGAATTGACTGTATACTTGTGGGTGAAACAGGGCAGCCAATTGCACACAGTAACGTCCCCCACAAAGTCATGGATTAAAATGACCAATTTTTATTATAGTGGTTTTTATTAGATGGATTATTGTTAGACATGTGGAGTAAGGGAACTTGCCCAAGGTTTCGTCCTGATCTGCTTGGATTCGAACACAGATCTCACACTTGTAAGACTAGTGCTCTAGAGGAGCACTAGTCTTACAACTGAGCTAGAGGAGCTCCACAAAATTGAGGTGGAGAGATGATTGTTAGGTCAAGGAATAGGGGGAAAAGGAGGATAATTGGAGTTGAGGTACAGATCAGCCATGATCTTATAGAATGGCAGAACAGGCTGGAGGGGCTGAATGGCCTCCTCCTCTTCCTATGATGAGTTGGGAAACAGACCTTTGGTTAAAATGTTGAGAATCTGGAGGGTGGGGCGGGTAGGTGGGGGGTAAGACAAAAAGACAAATAACCTGTCGGGGTAAATACGTGGATGCATAGAGTATAAGTCCTTAGATAGAGACACTCCAGAAAGCATTCGTTAGACCACATGTGGAGATGATGTATGGAGGAATGTACCAAGTGCCATTATGAACAGATGCAGAGACAGTGGAAAGTTTTCACAGAAGAATAACAAATAGGAAGAGGCCTCTAATAGGTTCCTATTCACCGCTGCATAAACAGAGTCGTGAGGATTGAAGAAACTAGCCTAAATGTGGCCCTGCCCTCCCCGCCCAGTCCCTGGGAATCGAACCCGATTCATTCTCGCTTGCGAGGCGAACGCTCTCACCACCGCTGAGCTACGGGACTCCACAAAATGAAACTGCCATTAACCTTGTTGTTTTATTATTATTTACAATTGAAAGCTGATGAATATGAGCAGGAAGGCAGTTATAGCATTGTGAATCTAATACGATAGATAAGTCATTACCAGAAATACATAAATCTCAAGTTACATCTAAATTGTGCACTAAATTGATTTTTGATGTCAGCTAATGTATTATGGATTGCGTAGGGATTTGATTTCCTTGCAAAACCATCTATAGCCCCAGTGAGACTGCATTATCGGGGAGTTATATACGCAGACAGGAATACAGCAATTTAGATTTTACTGGATTTCAGCAAAAATGTACAGCGAAGGTCTTTTTTTATATCAATGCTTTTTACAGTGTCACAGTTAGTTTGTTGACTTGTATCTGCGCGACATCATCAGCAAAACCTGTTTCAGCTTAACTCATGGGTGGTTTATACTGTTGGAAGTTACATTATGTTTACTTTTAAAAAAGCAGCCTAAAGATTTACAGCAGGAAGTCTGATGAACACTACTCCCCCGACCCCCCCCCACCCCCCCCCCATTCGAATCAATCCAAGCAGAACTCTGTCTGTGGCTAAATAAGTCTGTTAGTTCCACTGCTAATAAGATTATCAGTTACAGCGTCCCAAGTACCATAATAGTATAGGAGTAATCCTCACATTTGATACAGAACCTTATCATGCCTTCAAGACGTTTCAAGCGTTTCACTCAATTGACTATACAGTATATTTTGTAGGAGAAATGAGGTAGCCGATTGCACATAGCAGCGTCCCACAAACAGTCATAGATTGAGTGACCACATTATCATTTATATACTGTATATATATTTTTTAATTATTATGATTTAATTACATAAAAAATGTTGATCACTTGATTTGTTTTAAAAGAAGTTAATCGATTCTGGAAATTTGGAAAGTTTTTTTAAAAGTCTTCATTTAAAAGTACTTCTCCAAAATGGAAAGGGCATTTGAAGAAAGCACCGAATTGTGAAGCAAACACCAGGGGGGTAGAGGGAAACGTCATTTGTGTGTGTGTGTATGTGTGTAAAAAAAACTATTGTGAGGTTTGCGAGAGAGAAAAAAACAAGCTGCAAAAGTAAAGGTTGAGTCTGTGACGTTTGGTCACAGCTGATGTATTATTTAACCGGTAGCTTTAAAGGCCTGTATTATCAAATGGTCACCGTGTAAATAAATTTGAGAAAGCACTTCAATTATTAATTACAGGAAGAGCTGCCAAAAGGAAACCCAAGTTATGACAGTCACAGATACGGGAGTTCTGTTATATCAATCCTCTCCAAGTGCTATAAATTTTAATGGTTACACGGACCCTCTTTTGTTAAGTATCTTATGGAAACACAAGACGTGAACAGCTTAATGACATTTAACAGAGTAGCCTGTCATTCAAGATTCTCTAACTGCTGTAATTCAGAATATTATATAAGTATAGATCATAACCACACAGTGCGGTGTAGTGCAAAGTAACTAACGTTAAATTGATTAATTGCCAAGTCACCAAGCACAGGTATTTGGCTCATCAGTCATTTAAAAATAAAATAATAATAATTGGTGTTTCCAAAAAAGACTGTTAGGTTTTTGTGCTGATCAACTTGGACATTAAGGTGGTGAGAATTGCCCAAAGTCTTCTGAGAAAGCATTGGAATATTGCGTTTCCACAACAGCTGTTCTTGAGGAAAACTTCATCCTAGCGTGAGCCTGTGTTCGAATCCAGGCAGGTCAGGGCAAAACCTTGAGCAAGTTTCTTTACTCCACACACACATACACACGCACGCGCCTAATAATAATTCACCCCCAAAACACACAATAATAAAAATTGGTCATTTTAATCCACCACTGTTTGTAGGGACGCTGCTGTGTGTAATTGGCTGCTACGTTTCATCCGTAAAACATACAGTCAATTCACTTTACAGTATATTCTGTGAAGCGCTTTAAGACACCTGGGCGGACGTGATAAGGAGCTGTATCAAATGCGAGGATTATTAAAATCCATCTGTTTGGAAACAGACCCGAGGCCTGGAGGTGGATGAACAGATTGCCAAACACACAATCCAATTCAAGAAACCGATGGCTACATTATGTTTAGATGATAACAAACTGAAAGTTTGGGATTTGAATCCTTTTGCACTCTCTATCAGACCGTCGCCCTTTAGGTGAGGTCAGTAATAATTACCCTTCTTTGATAAAAAGCTGCGTGGCTTTCCATCGGGCTAAATTGCCTCTCAGAAGACAGTAATACAAGGCCCTGTTGATTATTCAGTAGCCTGTTGGGTTTATCAATAGTCTTGGAGTTGCAAATTTATACTTCAACCTACAAACCAACCCCCTAATTGTGCAGGGTGGGCCTAGACAAGCTCCCTTATGATTGCAGAATGTTTGAGCTGAGGTGAGATCTGATCTGGTTATATATTTCTCAATAACGTGACAATCCATGATGTAGCATTCACCGGCTCGTTAAGTCAACCGCATTACATTTTATACATCCTTTATAAAACCACATGAGAATGAATTCCAAACAGCAACTGGATTAAAGGTTGGGAGAGGAGAGCTTACTGTTCAGGTTTTTGTGCGATTGAAAGCTCCTGATTCACATTGCAAAATTTTGATTGCGCTATCATAAACTACAGGACAGGATATTAACCTCATATGGCTTTATCTCACTAGATAAAAGAACGGTACAAAATACAGTCATAACAAAGCATTGATAAATAAGGTCTTATTTTGTGTCTGCTAAAATTACTACATGCATGAAGACAAATATTCTAGGTTGCCTGATAAAAGCATTCATAACAATAGTCCTTGTATTCGGTACATTGCACCTTTCATGTCAGTCACACATAGAAAAGTGCTTCACAGGATTTTACTGTGAAGGACAGTGACTGTGTATTTGTGGGCAAACGCAGCAGCCAATTTACACACAGCAAACAGCACAATTCGCCATGAAGTGAGTGACCAATTTTATTTTGGGGGATTGTTGGCCAGGACACGGGAGAGAGAGAGAGAGAGAGAGAGAAACTCCCTTCTCCTTTTGTGCAGGATCTTTAACGTTCAGGTGGACAGGACCTCGGTTTAACGTCTCACCTCCCACAATGTTATACCTCCCCACTCCACCAGCACTACACTGGAGCCTCAGCTTAACTGACATCGGGCTTGAACCCACAACTTTCTGGTTCAGAGGTGAGAGAGGGAGAGGGTGGGGTGGGGGGTGGGGGCGTTACCATTGAGCCAGGCTGACACACAAATGTACAATTGACATTGTGTAAGTACTGAATACAATTGTTTCTGTTTGGTTTGATGAATGAGGAACAATCACGAGGTGCGGAACAATACTTGCTAAAGTCTAGCGTTGAGTTAAATTAGGTGTTCAAGCAATCACTAAGGAAATTATTACAGAAATAATTAACATTCTCAGGTCATTATTGTACATTAAAGTGATTAAAGATAGGGTTGAAGAAAAGCTTGTGGAAGGCTGAGAGCAATCTTTATTTCCATTTCAACTTCATTCCCAAAGTAAAGATCTATAAATAGGGAGCTGGCTGTTTCTCTACAGGGTCTAACCCTGAAAATGACTTTGTAAAATCCTCCCAAAACTGTAGGTTTCAACTGATAATGTTTGAAATTGAACTTCAAAAGAACTTAGGACAGAAATCTCCTGTAGCTCAGTGATTAGAACGCTCGCCTTACAAGCATGAGACCTGTGTTCGATTCCAGGCAGATCAGCGTGAAACCTTGGACAAGTTTCCTTACACCACACAAACGCCTAATAATAATCCCTCAAAAAAAAAACACAATACTGTAATAAAAATTGGTCATTTTCAATCCACGACTGTTTGTGGGGGACACTACTGTGCACAATTGGCTGCTGCGTTTTGCCCACAAATATACAGTCAATTCACTTTACAGTATATTCTGTGAAACGCTTTGAGACAGTCGATAAAATGTGAAAAGCGCTTTATCAAATGCAAGGATTATTATTATTATTATTATTATTATTATTATTATATGTGTCCATCACAATCTTCTGCCCACATTGCTGTGGTCAATATTTGCCACAAATATATCAAGGTCAGATCTCTGCAGTCTTACACAAACTTCAACATTTAAAAAAAGGAGCGGGTTAGATGCACCTACAGCCTACCCTACAAATATGCAAACCACGTCATGGTGGAGTCCTGTAGTTCAGTGGTTAGAGTGCTCACCTCGCAATGAGGGACCCGGGCTCGATTCCCAGAAAGGGTCAAATCTTGGCCAGCTTTTCTTACATACTCCACACACCTCAATCTCACAGTAACAACAACAACAAAATTACACTTGTATAGCCCCTTTCACGTCAGAAGGATGTCCCAAGGCGCTGGTCAGTTACTGCTTCAGACCCGAGCTGAGGACAGTGGGTGGAGGGAAGTGGGGGATTAGGATTTGGCGATGGGTCCATCGAAGAGGAGAGTCTTGAGGCGAGACTTGAAGGAGTAAGTAGGAACCTGGTTGTTAGTCCATTTAGGAGGATGGATTTTCCATCGTTAATAATCCCTTCAAAATAAATAATAATTTGGTCACTCGATCCATGACTGTTTGTGGGGACGTTGCTATGTGCAATTGGCTGCAGCCACATTTCGCCCAAAGAGTTTGGAGTCAATTCAACTCCACAGTATATTCCATGAAGCACTTTGAGACATCTCAAAGACGTGTTGAGGCGCTTATAACAAATGCAGGGATTAATGTTATCATTATTTCCTGCTGTAGCTCAAGATGATACATGGATAAATTTCTCACATTTCACCCACAAATATACAGTCAATTCACTTTACAGTATATTCTGTGAAGCGCTTTGAGATGTTCATAAGATGTGAACAGTGTTATATCAAATGCAAAGATTATTTTATTATGTACAGTAATAATCTTTTAAAAGAAAGGTAGACATTTATTTGGGGAGGACGGGTTTGCGAGGTTATGGGGAAAGATCTGAGGAGTGGGATTAAATTGCTCTTTTTAAAGAGCATTCATATACTATGATACAACAACAACAACAACAATTTACATTTATAGAGTGCCTTTCACGTCGGGAGGACGTCCCAAGGCGCTGAACAGGAGGCGTGTGACCCGAGCTGGGAGGGGAGTGTTTGGGAAGGGGAGGTAAAAGAGTTCGGGGGGGTGGGGAACAAAAGGCACGATCGAAGAGGAAAGTCTTCAAACCGGCCTTGAAAGAGGAAAGGGAAGAGACGAAACGGAGGGATTGAGGGATGGCATTCCATAGGGTGGGAGCGGAGAAACTGAAGGCCCGTACATGAATACAGTATATGAATTTCTCATGTACAGTCCAGTATATGAATTTTCCGGATCCATCAATGGTGAATGGAAATCCTGCAGTGTTGGTAGTAGGAGACATAGTGATAGAATCATCTTTCTCTTTCTCCCCCCCCCCCCCCCATCAACCTCCCCCCCCCCCCCCCATCAACCTCTCCCCCCCCCCATCAACCTCTCCCCCCCCCCCATCAACCTCCCCCCCCCCATCAACCTCCCCCCCCCCCATCAACCTCCCCCCCCCATCAACCTCCCCCCCCCATCAACCTCCCCCCCCATCAACCTCCCCCCCCCACCATCAACCCCCCCCCCATCAACCCCCCCCCCCATCAACCTCCCAACGCCTCATCAACATCAACCTCCCCCCCCCACCCCATCAACCTCCCCCCCCCCCATCAACCTCCCCCCCCCCCATCAACCTCCCCCCCCCCCATCAACCTCCCCCCCCCATCAACCTCCCCCCCCCATCAACCCCCCACCCCATCAACCTCCCAACGCCTCATCAACATCAACCTCCCCCCCCCCACCCCATCAACCTCCCCCCCCCCCCATCAACCTCCACCCCCCCCCATCAACCTCCCTCCCCCCCCATCAACCTCCCCCCCACCCCCCATCAACCTCCCCCCCCCACCCATCAACCTCCCCCCCCCACATTAACCCCCCCCCCCCCCTTCACAATTATGTTGCTAAATCTAATATACTGGAATAGAATGCCTAACCTTATTAACCTAGCTACTCTGTTTAACGGACTTTAATTATTTAAAATCATGTCTCTATCAATGAGAAATAACATTGGTATGAAAGACATTTGTGTAATAAGGAAGAAAATTATATTTTAGGAATGTCTATCAAGAAGATTTTTTAAAAAATCAGAACATGATGGATGGAGCTAAATACTAATTCCGTGGAGGAGAAAAAAATTGTTCCAGCCATTTCATTTTGCATCTGTTTTATAATACGCGAATGGAAACTAAAATAATTGACGGGGAAATTAATGCATTATAATTGTGGTACTTCTAATAGCCTGAGAACTATTTGATCAGTTAGCTGCTGTCTAGCAATAAGCTGATGTGCTTTAATGAAGGGGCCTTAACTAACCTTTTTTTGTTCTTTTGTTCAAACGTGAATAAGAAATATAAAAAGAGAGGTAGAATTTTAATAAGATTTGAAACTGGGAAATCTTACGCCAACTTCTTAATTTTTTAAAAATTATAATATTAGAAAATAAGAAAATGGTACATAACAGTGAAGCTATCTGCCAGTCGACTAACAACTGGGTTCCTGTTTACTGCTGGGTAAACAGAGGCCTGTGTATAAAATAAGGAAACTCGCCCAATGTTTTTGCCCGGCCTGGGAATCGCACCCAGGTCCTCTCACTTGCAAGGCGAGCGCTCTAACCACTGAGCTACATGTTTGGTGGTGGTGCATGAGAGCTGAATGGTGAATGATTGACCAGAGGTTGTAGACTCTCACTCTACTTTGTAGACATAAAACCATGGTAACTGTTTCCCCCAAGGTCCCTGCGTACCTTGATTGTTTTACCGTGAGTAAAAGTTTTGGAGGAAACAAAGCGATTAGGAGATCGCTTTGTACCAGACAGTGAAGATAAGATGATTCTGTTTGGGGTAATTACATGTTCTTATTTACATATCCAATCAGTAAACTGTACTTGAAATGCAATTGAACAAATAACAAGTGCTTACAGAAACAAATACTTTTGTAATCTTCACCTAATCTTGTATGACCCAGCGATTTGTGGTTGTGTGTGAAGAGTGATCCAATAGCTCGAAGCTGGCAATTTACAACTAAAGATAGATTGCCTTAAACCAGACTGAAGTGATTGATTTCTGAAAATCCATTCAAAACTCAGACTCACACCGTTGGGAGTTTGACAATGCCCAATGCAGCTGGAATTGAAATATTCAGAAGAAACTCCACTAAAACTCAAGTTAAATGTATTCCTTCTTCAAAGTAAGTTACTATCGAATAATTATTAACAATAATAATAAATGTCAGACTGCCTTGTTCAGGGTTATCATTAAAGAAAACTGTTGCAGCAACTACTGTATTTACTTTCCAAGGATAATAATAATAATAATAATAATCGTTGCATTTGATAAAGCGCTTTTCACATCTTATCGATGTCTCAAAGCGCTTCACAGAATATACTGTAAAGTTAATTGACTGTATATTTGTGGGCGAATCGCGGCAGCCGATTGCGCACAGCAGCGTCCCCACAAACAGCCGTGGATTGAAATGACCAGTTTTTATAATTATTGTGGGACGCTCAAAGTGGCAGAAACGTGACTTCAATGTGAGCAGACCTATTTACTAACCTTCCCAGTGGAGCCTGTGTGGGTAATGGCTGATTCAATGCCATGTTAGAGTTTCTGTTCTGGGCTGACTGTTATTGCAGGATTATAGCAACATTGAACGTTGCCGGAACATTGCCTAATTTTACTGACTTAAAGGTCGTGGATTTTTTTTAATGGGAAAAGGATGCCATTTTATTCGGATAATTCCATTGGTTCCCTGCAAGATTAGTTAATTGCTATCAAAATTGTCTTTATTGCTGCATCGTGGAGCTTAATTCGATTTATGATGGATCCCCTTCGCATACAGTATATTAATGGAAAACTACCGGAGTTTCCGCGCTCGCTGGCTTCTAATCACAGTATTTATGAATATCTTTGTGTCTTGTGTTAGCCATGCAGGTAAGAGACTATGTCTCATCTGTTACGAAATGACAAGACAATAGAAAATAATATCCTATATGGTTTTAGCTGGTTAGACTCCAGCAGTTACCCCACCGCACACTCTGGGCGCTCTACCACCCTCTGCATCCCTCCGTTGATAATTAGTGACATGAATGTGACTGTGAAGAAAGTTAAACAGGCAGTGTTGCCAGTGTAGGGTGGTAGGGTTGATTATGTGTTAACATATGTTAAGGAATCATTTCGCCCACAAAACATAGTCAATTCACATTTAGAGTGCAGACTCGTGGAGCTCCTGTAGCTCAGTGGATAGAGCAATAGCCTTACAAGCATGAGACCTGTGTTTGAATCCAGCCAAGTCAGGGTAAAACCTTGGGCATATTTCCTTATTTGACACACACACACACACACCTAATAATAATCCCTTCCCCCAAAAAGCACAATAATAAAATTGGTCATTTCAACCCACGACTGTTTGTGGGGACGCTGCTGTGCGCAATTGGCTGCCACATTTCACCCACAAATATACAGTCAATTCACTTTACAGTATATTCTGTGAAACGCTATGTGACGTCCAGAAGATGTGAAAAAGCGTGATATCAAAATGCAAGGATTATTATTATTATCATTAACCTGTTGGATTAAAATAAAAGGGTTATTTTCCACTGTGACTTGAGCCTATTTTTAAAATTTGTTTTATTTAGGAGAAACCTTTCTGTGCAACACCCATATAATCCCAGTGAAAAATGAAGAAGGGCTTGTGATCATGTTCATCATAAACTTTGAATACGTGGATGAAGAAACACCCATACAGTCTTCAGAGAGATTAAACCACACATCAGCAACCAAGACCGAAACACGTAAGTCTCCTTCTCACGGTAACATTTACTGAACTTAAATAATAATAATGATAATCCTTCCATTTGATACAGCGCCTTATCAAGTCGTTGAGACGTCCCAAAGCTCTTCACAGGATATACTGTAAAGTGTAGTAACTGTGTGTTTTGCCTCCCTGTGAACTGATCAGTCACATGTCTGTGTCCAGTCATTCAGACTTGACAGGATCAGGATCATTCAGCAATCTCCTCGCTTTCCTGCTTCACTTATTTCATAACATATCGATGGTTCATGAAAGTCAATAGTTGTCAATACTGCCGTGAGTTACAGAGAAGCTGTCATTCCATTCAGCCGGTCACTTGCAAATGGGATTTTTTGCCTCTCTTTGTTTATTGTGGAGCTCCTGTAGCCCAGTGGTTAGAGCACTCGCCTCACAAGTGTGAGACCTGTGTTCGAATCCAGGCAGGTCAGGGCGAAACCTTGGGAAAGTTTCCTTACCACACATGCACCTAATAATAATCCGTCAAAAAAAAACACACAAAAAAAATTGGTCATTTCAATCCACAACTGTTTGTGGGACGCTGCTGTGCGCAATTAGCTGCCGCGTTTCACCCACAAACATACAGTCAATTCACTTTACAGTATAGTCTGTGAAGCGCTTTGAGACGTCCATAAGATGTGAAAAGCGCTATATCAAAATGCAAGGATTATTATTATTACTATTACAGTGAAATCAATTTTTAAATAATAATCATTTGGTCACTCAATCCACGGATGTTCCTGGGGCAATCGGCTACCGCGTTTCACCAGCAAAATTATACAGTTCAATTCACTTTATGGCATTTTCTGTGAGCGCATTGAGACGAGTCGAAGACGTGATAAGACACTGTATCAAATACAAGGGTTATTATTATTCTATTATTATTATTGTGAAGCAGGCTGGCTGACCCCCTCTGCTCTGGATGTGTTTGTGTGGGGGATTTTACTACACCTTGACTGAATATTGTGATCAGAGTACACTGTGCTTTTGTTCATTTACACGCCGTGACAGCTGAATGAATGGTGTAACAGTGATGGGCTGCCCAGTATTCTGATTCCAAACCACATCCGTAAGGATGCTTAGAAAGGCAAATTGTTCCTATAAATTCCACTGAAAGGTCATGTCACATCCTTGGGATTGTTCAGTCGGGTGAAAAAGGTTAAGGTACAACTGGTCCGTGTTTGTGTCTATTTCTGTTTTAATCTGGATTCCGATTTCACCCGTTGAATCCCGGATTAAAATCATTATCTGGTATTGACTTTGCAAAGGATATTGCTTATTTCTGCGACTTGTAGATTGTCAAGAATATAATAACACAAGGAGAGAAAATCACATGGATATATCAGTATATTTATTTGTGAATATGAGATGGAACGAGAGTATATTTTATATTATATATATATTTATTATTGACACAATACAGATTTTTAATGGGACATCCTCCCAACGTGAAAGGTGCTCTATAAATGTAATTTTATTTGTTGTTATTGTTTAATAGCACGTAACCAAAACAATTAGATTGAAGTTGAGCTGAAACTGAGTAAAATTATACCAAAAGACATGAACTAAATACATATTTTGAACTTTCAAGATTTATTCCCTGATGTGACCTTGAGTCGCACATAAAATTACTTCTGTCAAAGTACCCAAAATAGTACAATATCAAGGAACACAATCTTGTAACTGTGTTGTATTTATTCTGATGATTTCAGGGCCCCTATAACACATTAAATTCAATGTGTGGTCTACAAAACTGAGTTTGTATCATGTCAAAAGTGACAAATTTAGGCTGGTTCCATTGTCAAGGGTAGAACAACAACAACAACTTTGATTATATAGCGCCCTCCACGCCGGACGGATTCTCAGAGCGCTTCACAATAGCTGATCCCGGGACCGAGCCAGGGACAGGGGTAGGAAGGTGACCAAAGGCGCGGACCAAAGACCAAAGAAATGAAGATACTGTACATAGAATTTAAGTTAATAATAGAGTACGAGATTGTTGATTGTTCCTCTTTCTAATGTTAAAAGCAACAGTTTACATGAGTATAATCTGTCAATTCTGTAAAGATGGGATTAACTCCTGACCTAGCTCCTGAATCTCTCCATCATAACATATACTCCTGATAAAATAGTAAGTGATAAAGGGCTCTTATATTTTTAATATAATATATAATTTTTGATTGTTTTTTTATTTCAATACCTCATAAAATTTAGATCTGGAAACCAAACCAGATTCCTCACTGCTGTGAACTGTTAGTGACAGTTAGTTAAATTAACTACCTGTCGAGTTAAAATAAAATAAAGTCAATACTTTCAATCTGTTTGCTGAGCGCCCGTCGCAAAGGGCTTGCTTGGAACAGTCACAGTGGCAGGAAGTCAAATAATAATAATATGAATAATACTTGCATATGATATAGCAACCCTATCACATCTTCCAGATGTCTTAAAGTGCTTCACAGGACACACTGTACAGTACAGTGAATTGAATGTATAAAAATGGCAGAGCATAAGAATTTGCAAGGTGAGAGAAGACCAATGTCCATCCATCAATTCACCTTCTACCATCAGCACAATTCATGTCCCAAAATATATATTGAAATATAATTTCCTAGAATTATTCAATGAGATATTATTTCCTATATATATAATTTGCTCTTGAAAGAAACAACGCTTTCTGCTGCCACCGTCTCCCGAGGGAGCCTTTTCCGTAAATCAAAATAACGCAGTGGAAAATAAAATACATTTTGTTCCAATATTCCTTTGTGTATCGCCCAGTGGATAGAGTAGAGCCAGAAGCCTTGTGGTAAAATGCTAAATACAGAATATATTCCACTCGTGTGCAGGACCTATGGATGGCCTGGTAACACTGGTGCTCATGATTAATTCACTCCTTCACCACTCATGGGATAAAATTGTGTATTCCACAGTTTACTGCCAAGTATTCCTATGACCGCATGTTAATGAAGAGGATTTGCCAAATATGAAATCCAGAATAATTTTTTCATCATGAATTAAAGTGTTGTTTCATCACACCAAAACACGCTGTACACAACCAGTAATAATAATACAATAATAATCCTTGCATTCAATAAGGGGCCTTAACAGGTCATTGAGACGTCTCAAAATGTTTCACAGAACGTACTGTAGAGTGAATTCACTGCGTGTTTTGTGGGTGAAATCATAACTGATAAGGGATTTTTTTTGTTGCTCACTTGATAACTTTAACTGGCAGGAGGGTCTGGCGTTGCCTCCATGCAGACTGTGTGAAAGGAAAGCTAATACTGTTAGAACGCACACAAAAAACAACTGCGCGTGAAGAATAACTCTATCAGACCTGATAGGCCCTGAGCTGCAATAAGATGAGACCAGACACACACACACACACACACACAGAGACCACTAGCTGGATATAGGAAGATAAAATCTTGCCAAGATTATTTTCAAGGTCTCGACAGATAGGGAAGGATGTCCACAGCACAGCCTCAGAGAATCAGCCTGAGAGACGTCACACATCTCAGATTGAAAACTTTTGTTCAAAACTCCTGTAACGTTCCCTGCTTTCTGAACTCTGACCACCAAGAGATTCAAAGCAGAGGGCGGGGGGGTGGGGGGGAGGGGTAGGGGGGCAGGGGGGCTTTGAGGGCAGCTGAAATTTTGCCAACACATTATAGTCCTTGCTGACTAAGGTACTGTATAAATCAAGACTTATGATTAATTCGAGGTTTAGAGGCCTCACTGGTGGAAGTTGACAAAAGCAACAATCAATCAAGAAGGTAAGTAAAATACCCACCCCACGCCCCGCCGCCCCAGGGTGCTCGCAGAGTTTAGACAAGGCCGTTACCAAGATTCAGTGGATGATATAGAAACTCAGGCTATTATCTGTGTCTGTGTCTTCGCGTTTCAGTGTCTTTGATCAGCCTTAAACGTGCAACATGTTTCTGAGTTCTTGAGTTGAACCCAATCCTATTGTTTCTGACAGATCTAGTTCACTTGTATTTCAGATGGTAACTCTATTTCCAGGGACTCTTCTGCAGGTAAAGTTCACTGCTGTTAATCCTGGTGTGTGCGTGTATGTGTGTGTATAATATTTACGATGTGTTGCAGTGGGAATATATTGATAGAAATCCTGAATGTAATCCCATATTAAAGGGCAATGTGAGCAGTATTCCTGGTTCTCAAGCGCTCTGAGACTCCGTCTACCGTGGAGGGCACTACACAAATCAAAGTTGTTGTTGTTGTAATTGAAACAGATAGCGAGCAGGCTGCTCTGGAAGCAACAGTTACATTACTTTCCAGGGCCTGAAGGGATTTGAAAACGAGTCCGAGGATCTTGAAACAAAATCAATAAATAATAATAATAATCCTTCATTTGGCACAGCGTCTTGAAACATCTTCTAGACTGTGTCTCAAAGCGCTTCACAGAATGTACTGTAAAGTGAATTGACTGGATATTTGTGGGTGAAACGCAGCAGCCAATTGCACACAGCAGCGTCCCCCACAAACAGTCGTGGATTGAAAATGACCAATTTATTTCAACAGCAACAACAAAATGACATTTGTAGAATGTGGTACATGTTGGGAGGACATCCCAAGGTGCTGATATTCCCAATATTTCCCCCAAATTTTTTTAAAAAAAGAATTATTAAGGTTAGCGTTAGGGAGCCAGTGGAGCCTTGGCTAGGGCTGTGTGATGGACAGGTCAAAGACATTCAAATTGCAATCAATCTCCCCCAGGAGCCTCCCAGTGCCTGGCGCACACCATTTTATATGTGGGAATGCTCACAAGCTTCTGCTTGTTACAGGAGTCAGTAGTGCATGTGAGACCCTCCCTCAGGACATCAGATGAGCCTGTCAGCTTGACAAAGCAAAGGCTCCCTCCCCAGACACACACACACCCACACGCACACACCCACACGCACACACACGCACACACCCGCACGCACACACACGCACACACCCGCACACACACACACACACATTTGATTTCCAACTTGCAGATCGAGCACATTTTTTAAAAAAATTAAATGCAGTGAAGTCTCGAAAGAAAACTAGATGCGTCAACTTCAGATAATATTTCCTTTGAAGTCCATTGATTCTGTAAATCTAATCCTTCACTTTCTGTTTATTTGTGTAATTTGTGGCTAAAGCGACAGGGGAACATTCATATTTCATTTCCAACTGAGCTGCCCTAGGACAGACAAATCACTAACACAGCCTAACATGTTCATATTAAAGCAGCCAGGCAGAAAGGACCATGTGTATACGTGATAGATAAGAGAGAGAGAGAGAGAAAGAGAAAAAAATAAATTCCCCTCTAATGAGCAGTTTTTTTTAATGACCTGCAAACAATTCTCATTTACCGAACAACAGAAAGTCGCAACGGATAAAAACTGCGAGTGATTGTAATTCGGGAAGGATATGAAATATGTAGGAACACATTGGTTCATTAACAAAATTGCCGAATAAACTGTTAAACTGATAATGCCCCCAATGGATTGCTGTGTTTAGGAATAACTGTGTTTATTTAAAATAGAATTCCATATCGAATGCTGAATAATTTACTTTTTTTTCAAAAAGGGTGATTTTATGCTTGTTAGATTAAAACTATGGGCTGGGCGATTTAACCCATATGAAAAAAAATTTACCTTTAGAAAATAATGTATCTGAGATTAAAACATGGAGACAATGTATGGCAAGCTATTTTACGGTTGTCATTAAGGTTTCAGAAAGGTTCCTGTTTGATATGATTCAATCAGTAGTGTGATCAGTTGTATTTACTGACTTACTAAAAGTGCGGTATTTGTCCACAATTAATTGGAATAAGACAGGAATCCATCTACTGTCAATCAATGAAAAAATCTAAATTACATTTATATAGCGCCTTTCACGTCGGGAGGACGTCCCAAGGCGCTGAACACTTAGGTAGGGACCAGTGATCGGGGCAGTGATCGGGGCAGGGGGAAGGAAAGTAGGAAAATTGACTGTATATTTGTGGGCGAAACGCGGCAGCCAAATTGTGCCCAGCAGTGTCCCACAAACAGTCATGGAAGTGGGGCCAGGGGAGAGAGGGGGGAAAGAGAGTCAGGCGAGGCATAGGGGTAGGGGGAAGGAGAGCAGGAAAACCGATTGTATAGTTGTGGGTGAAACAGTCAACTGAACACCATACTAGAGATTTCCAAAATGTGTTGATGTTGGCGTTTTACTTTGCTGCTCCGTTAGTTAATTAGGTAGGTAGAGCTATGTGCAAACGGTGATGTTTCAGTGATGGATGGCTTTCCTCCATCAGTCAATCTGTTGACAAAGTGAAAGACAACATACAGCAATCACACAGCTCCCGCTGGGAATGACTGTGTTCTCACTGCGCGGCAGCTATTCACAAAGAGGTGCCTCTCTACACAACGTGAAACTGCTTTTGCAAATGCTTTAGGTCTGGTCGCTGACTTGGTCGATCTTTAGAAATTGTTGTTACCATTCCCCCCACCTTTGCTAGCCCTCACATCCTCCACTTGGAATTTAAGTCAAATCCACTAAAATATTGCAATCCCTCCTCACAGAAATATTTATAATTAATGCTGTATTGAAATATCTCAGATTTCACCCTCAAAATATACACACATTTAATCCACTTTACAGCAATATCCTGTGAAGCGCTTTGAGATATCTCAACAGCTTGACAAGGGCTATATCATGTGCAAGGATTATTATTATTAGTAGTACTGTAGTAGTATTATCGGATACAACAATATTGTGGTGGAAATAATTGTCTAGTTAGTTAATAGTATAAACTCCAAACCAAAAGCATGTTGCAGTTTAAAAAAACACTAAATATCAAGTAATTGTGAAAATCTCCCACCAAGATAATATCACCTATTAAATCAGTCATTCTGTCAGCTTGTCAGCATTAGACAAATAATGCGTTGAATTTCCAGTTCAACATGTTATCCTGGTGGCAAACGACACAAGGCAAAGTAAAGCACAGCCCCGACATAACTCTTACTGTTGGCTGTACAGTCCATTCCATCTACAGTAAAGTAAGTCACATTCCGAAAGACAACAGTTCCCAATATAGTGAACCGACACTCAACAGAAACGGGCCTTAACTCAGCCTAGCCTAGCCTAGCTTAGCTTCCTGCTCACTTCAACCTCTTTGAAGGGTTGACAAGGGTGATACATCACTGATAGAACTGCCACATCTTTCACACAATAACAGCTGAAAACGTGGGAAACCGTGGAGTGGGATAATAATAAGAATATTACAGATAATAATATTAATCCTTGCATTTGACGCAGTGCCTGGTCACGGCTTTGAGACATAAGTGATCAAATTATTATTATTATTTTATTTTGTTTTGTTTGAAGGAATTATTATTCCCGGAAAATCAATTCTCCAATTGACATAACAACGAGGTTCCTACTTACTGCTTAGTACAATGTCTCTGTTTCCTGTATGGTCATAGGTCCCATATAATTATAATAATATTAATCTTTACATTTGATACAGCGACTTATCACTTATTCGAGACGTCTCAAAGCGCTTCACAGGGAATATATATAGGATCCAGTGAATTGACTGTGTATTTTGTGGACGATAAGCGACAGCAAAGCGGATCGGTATTCTGTCTGCTTGACAATCTTGTTTGATTGGCCGCAGGCAGAGGAAGATTCTTCAGACTAAAGCTCCCTGTGATCAGACTCCTGGTGTCCAGCAAACAGTCACTGCCCCAAGAAGACCCAGACACAGTGGTGGTGGAGCCGGGCAGAGCCAGCGATGACTCCATGGCTATGAAACTCTTCACGTCTCCCAAAGAAAACCTGGGCCCCACAGAGTTGCAGGACACAAAGGAACCTTCGGAGTCCAGCGGAGGCGACCGTGATTGCCCTACGTGTGTTGAGATGCCAGGACCTTTGTGCCATTCCTCACCCAAACACCAATGGGACAGACTCAGTCCAGACACATTGCAGTCTACCTCTGGCCTAACTCACTCCCAGTCGAGGGAAAGTGTTTGCAGTATGAGGAGAGCTTCCTCCGTTCATGGCATCGAGGGATACTACGTCGATTCCAGGAGTATGTTTAGAGACCGACACTCCAGCGAAGGTAGGTTTGAAATAACCCAAAAGGGTTTGAGATGTTCTCAGATAATTCCAACAAATGTCTGACAAATGTCCAAGTGTGGTGGACGAGTGGTTGTTTCTGTTTGATCCGCCCAAACTTTGGGTTTGGGTTAACACCCCCAGAAGGAGGTCTCTAGATCCCATTTTTTTTAACACCACAGCCTATTAAACCCTTCAACCTCTCCATTAATAATAAAGGAACAGCAAATGCGGAATATTGCTTTCAGATCGAGTAAACGCCCAAACGCAAAGAGAGAGAGTCCTTTTAGTAACGGGAGATCACCTACAGTTACAGGTCTCTTTATTACAGGTTAGTTCACTGAAAGACACAGCCTCGATCGGGGCAGTTACATAAGGTGTCACTCTTTTTTTTACAGAAGTCCACATCACATTTCCCATTGTACATATTCAGTTATGATAGCTGACCCAATTTTTATAGTGGATGAAATCACTTTGTCTGTTTATACAAAGAGAAATAACTTACAGTAGATAGCAAGCGGCTTAATGTGTTACTAGTCATAATCCTTAACGCAACGAAATTCCCTCCCAACACAGCCCTTTATTGTGAGTCACCACAATTGGCCATAGAATCACGAGCAAAGGTCTGTTTTGACAGATCGGACAGGAAAGACACATTTTGTTTTGCCTGTAAGTATTATTTCTGAAGCAAAATGTTACTTCACTTTCTTTTCTTTTCAAAAAACAAACAAACGTGTGCTCTAGGGCAGGTAATCAAAGTTAAGTGATTAAGCCATGATCTTATTGAATGGCGGAGCAGGCTCGAGGGGCCAAATGGCCTACTCCTGCTCCTAATTCTTATGTTCTTATGTTCTCTTTCGTATTCTGTCTTTTCCTTGTTTCTATTTTTCGTTTAATTGTCGCTCTTGTGCACCTTTAGACAACGGACGCAGTCTTAAAGGTAATGTGTTTTGCCTAAACCCTGCATGTTTCTCTCATGATGACTGTCCTTCCTTCAGCACCACCTCAGTGTGTTTGGTTTATTTGTGTTGTTGTTGATGTTGTGGCCAGGCTGGGAGGGTGTGTGACACACATATGGAAACCCATCATCACCGTTGCTTAAGAGTCTCCAAGCCCAACTGAGAATTCTACACATCTCCACCTACACACACATGGAAATCCCAGAGATAGATTGTCGGAATAGAATACATACCGTATATCTCCGCGTATAAGGCGCACTTTTTTTCAGGTCGGAAGATCTCGAAAGTGGGGGGTGCGCCCTATACGCAGGTACAAGCAATTTTGAGCCTCGGAAACACAGTAAACAGGAGGGGCGGCCGGCGCGCTGTCAGCCGGGGTTTGGTCAGCGTCCGGCGGGGGTTGGGGGGAGCGGGTGACGGGGCTTCGGCCTCGGCCGCCCGGGCAGCGGCAGCAGCAGCGGACTTCAGTGCTGTGCTTGCTGCCTGCCTTCTGCCTAACCCAGTCTGCCTGCCTCACTCCCTGCCACTCTCTCTCCCTCCCTCTCCCTCCCTCCCTCCCTACCTGCGTGCCTGCCTGCCTCTCTCCCTCTCTCTCTCCCAGGCTGCCTGCCTGCCTCTCTCCCTCTCTCCCTCCCTGGCTGCCGGCCTGCCGCTCTCCCTCTCTCTCTCCCTCTCTCCCGGGCTGCCGGCCTGCCTCTCTCCCTCTCTCTCTCCCGGGCTGCCGGCCTGCCTCTCTCCCTCTCTCTCTCCCGGGCTGCCGGCCTGCCTCTCTCCCTCTCTCTCTCCCGGGCTGCTGCTCTCCCTCCCTCCCTCCCTGCCTGCGTGCCTGCCTCTCTCCCTACCTACCTGTCTCTCCTGTCTCTCCTCCCTTCTGCCGGCAATATCATTGAAAATGCTTCCGTTTTTTTTCACCAAGAAAAGGTCAAAAACGGGGGGTGCGCCTTATACGCAGGTGCGCCTTATACGCAGAGATATACGGTACACTCTCTCCCTCCCTCTCTCCCCGGTAACAGATCCGGCTTACCTAACTCTGGAGAGTATTAGTCACAGGTTGGCAAGGACCAAGGCTTGGTGGGTATGGAGGGGAGGTGGGGGTTGACAGAGTCTAACCAGCTAATCGTGCCATTGATATCACTGTCTGGCCAAGCTTTCCCTCTGCTTGACCAGCTAAGACTAAGTTAGTTGGTTGGTTGGTTGGCTGGCTGGCTGGCTGGCTGGCTGGCTGGCCGGCTGGCTGGCTGGCTGGCTGGCTGGCTGGCTGGCCGGCTGGCTGGCTGGCTGGCGGGCGGGTTGGTTGGTTAATTAGTTAGTTAGTGCTTTGACTGCAAGGTTAACTGGAGTGGGATTCCCTCCCACCAACAGTGACTGCTCTGTCCTTTCAGGTCTATTTGTCTGGGCAGACAAAGCGGGGAGGAAATATTACCTTTGGGTGGTGTTTATTCACTCACACACTCAACGTCAAGTCTCAAGGACTGATCTCAGACAATGGGTAGCCAATGGGTTCAAAAGTATTTGAGCTCCTGAGTACATCAGCGACTGTAATGGCTTGACTTCCACTGTAATCATTGGCGATTATTATTATGCTTTCCGAGAGACGTGTGAAGTGTTGTGTTGAGAAGGTATTGACCTGTTGTCTGTTGTTCTGATTGTTCTGTTATAAGAAACTCAATGTATTTGAACCTTGAAAATAATTGAGGATTGCTTCCCCGACAGCCCAGTGAGGTTACAGACATCAGCTGGCCACAGCGCTAACCCACACAGGCACGCACATCAGAAGGAGGCAGGGTTGACCGAATTTACTAAGTCAGGATGACGGCATTGCTAGGCTCGGCATACGTAATCTGTGAAGGAAGTAAATCAAACTGTTTCTCATCGATAGTCAGGAAAGTGCAGGAAAGTCCACAGACAGGAATTTATTATTTTTAATTTTTGGGGGGTCAGCCAGGTGTCTAAGACACGCGGAAACCCATCATCGCAACTGAGCTAAGCATTCCATATATCCCCACCTTACACATTCTTGCAAGCGGGAGACCCCAGCAGGTCAGGGCAAAACCTTGGGCAAGTTTCCTTACTCCACACACACACACACGCGCGCCTAATAATAATCCTTCCAAAAAAAACTGCAATAATAGATTGGTCATTTGAATCCATGACTGTTTGTGGGGACGCAGAATATTCAGAATAATTATGGAAAGGGATAAGGAACGATCACAGGTGAGGACACTCAACTGGAAAAGGGCTAATTTCAATGAGTTGAGGTGGGACCTAGCCAAGGTGGATTGGAAAGAAAAATTGGCAGGTAAGACAACTAACGAGCAGTGGGCAGCGTTCAAAGAGGAGATAGTTCAGGCACAGGTCAAAAGCATCCCCACAAAGGTGAAATGTAAGGCATCCAAACCTCCCTGGATGACTAAGGAAATCGGGGCCAAATATAGGAATATAGGAATATAGGAAGTGTAGGATAGAACTAAAAAAGGAAGTTAGAGGGGCAAAGAGACTGCATGAAAAGCAATTAGCGAGTAAGATTAAGGGGAACCCTAAGGTTTTTTACCAACATATTAAGAGTAAAAGGTTGGTCAAGGAGAGGGTGGGGCCAATTAGGGACCTAGGAGGAAATCTCATTGTGGAGGCAGAGGGCATGGCTGATGTACTGAATGAGTACTTCGCCTCTGTCTTCACAAAAGAAAATGATACAGCCAATGCCATGGTATTAGAGGAGAGGGTAGGAGAAATGGATAGAATAATTATAACCAGAGAGGAAGTGCTAAAAAGGTTGACGTCGCTCAAGGTGGATAAGTCACCTGGTCCGGATGGGATGCACCCTAGGTTACTAAGTGAGGCACGGGAGCAAATAGCAGGGACTCTGGCCACGATCTTTCAATCTTCCTTGGACACAGGGGTCGTGCCAGAGGACTGGAGGATAGCTAATGTTACTCCCTTGTATAAAAAGGGGCAGAAGGACAAGCCTGGTAACTACAGACCAGTCAGTCTAACGTCGGTAGTGGGCAAACTTCTAGAGTCCATAATCAGGGACAAGGTAGATCTTCACTTAGAAAGATATAGGCTAATAAAGGACAGTCAACATGGATTTGTTAAAGGCAAATCTTGCCTTACAAATCTGATAGAATTTTTTGATGAGGTAACGGAATGGGTGGATAATGGTAGCGCAGTTGATGTAGTTTACATGGACTTTCAAAAGGCATTTGACAAAGTGCCACATGAGAGACTTATTATGAAATTAAAGGCCCATGGCGTAAAAGGGACAGTGGCAGCGTGGATCCACAACTGGCTGCGAGACAGAAAGCAGAGAGTTGTAGTGAGCGGCTGTTTTTCAGATTGGAGGGAAGTGAGCAGTGGTGTGCCACAGGGATCAGTTTTGGGACCATTGCTGTTTGTAATCTACATCAATGATCTGGACTTGGGTGTACGGAGTACAGTTTCCAAGTTTGCAGATGACACTAAGTTAGGGAGAATAGTAAACAGTGAGGAGGATAGTAGCCATCTGCAAGAGGATATAGACAAATTGGTAAAGTGGGCAGACACATGGCAGATGAAGTTTAATGCAGAGAAGTGTGAGGTGATGCATTTTGGGAGAAAAAATGAAGGGAGGCAATATAGGCTAGATAGTACAATTTTAAATGGTGTGAAGGAACAGAGAGACCTGGGGATTTGTGTTAGTGACTCGTTGAAGGTGGCAGGACAGGTAGACAAGGCTGTTAGGAAGGCATATGGGATACTGGGCTTTATAAATAGGGGTATAGAGTACAAAAGTCAGGAAGTGCTGACTAACCTCTATAGGACTTTGGTGAGGCCTCAGCTGGAATACTGTGTTCAATTCTGGTCACCACACTACAGAAAGGATGTGAAGGCATTGGAAAGGGTACAACGAAGATTTACTAGGATGGTGCCAGGATTGAGGGACTTCAGCTATGAGGAGAGGCTAGATAGGCTAGGGTTATTCTCTCTGGAGCAGAGAAGATTGAGGGGAGACCTAATAGAGGTTTATAAGATCATGAGGGGTTTCGACAGGGCAAATAGAGAAAAACTATTTCCACTCGTGGGTGAATCTGTGACTCGTGGTCACAGATTTAAAATAGTTTCAAGGCGCAGTAGAGGGGAGCTGAGGAGAAATTTTTTCACTCAGCGAGTTGTTCGAATCTGGAATGCATTGCCTGAAAAGGTGGTGGAGGCTGATTCGATAACAACTTTTAAAAGGGAATTAGATCTTTATTTAGGGAGAACGGGTCTATTAGGCTATGGGGAGCGGGCAGGGCAATGGGATTGAATCGCTCTTTTCAAAGAGCCGGCACAGACTAGATGGGCCGAATGGCCTCCTTTTGTGCCGTAAAATTCTATGATTCTATGATTCTATGATTCTATGACGCTGTGGGCGCAGTTGGCTGCCACGTTTCGCCCACATATACACAGTCAATTCACTTTACAGTATATTTTGTGAAGCGCTTTGAGACACAGTCTAGAAGATATGAAAAGCGCTGCAAGGATTACTATTATTATTATTATTATTACACATGGAAATCCCAGAGATAGATTGTTGGAATGGAATGTGCTCTCTCTCTCTCTCTCTCTCTCTCTCTCTCTCTCTCTCTCTCTCTCTCTCTGTTTTACTATCTAGGCTCATACTTAAAAATAGTTTTTAAGTATGAGCCTAGATAGTAAATTTTTCATCAATGAATCCATAGAGAGAAAACAAACCATATTTTACAGATTTACAGATTAACGGCCTATCAGATAGAATAATCTCTTTAAAAATAATAATAATTTGAGGACTCTGTCTGTGGGGGATGCTGCTGTGCGCAATTGGCTGCCACGCTTCACCTACAAAATATACAGTCAATTCACTTTACAGTGTATACTGTGAAGCTCTTTCGGATGTCTCGATGATATGATACAACGCTATATCAGATTTATATCACTATATCCAGGATAGAAGTGCCTCACTTAAACATAAAACCTTCCAAATATGTAACTTGGTTTTCAAGAACATAAGAATTTACAACCAAAAGACCTTCACCACCCTGGCCTTTCCTTGACAAGCAATGTCCCAAAATATATACAGTACAGGGTATATACAAATATTATTTTCCAGCAGAAATCTGCCTAATTTTGTTCTTGAATCAAATTACATTTTCTGCTTTCTCCGTGAGGGAGCCTGTTTCATATCTTTACTACTTTCTCATAATAATCTGGTTAAAACTGGACGAGATTGTTGCGAAGGTTATGTCTGATGCAGCACATTGGTGGTAATGTGATTAAAGTAGCTCTCTCAGGCAGACTTTCCTTACCGTTTCCCATCTTAGGTTTCTTTATAATAATAGTTTCCCTGTTCCTGGATGGCGGAAGGGGAGTATTCTTGCTCTAATTGTCAAATGATATGCATTGCCTCTGGCTCCCATATTTCATCCCATTAAAGTCTGTTCCTGATATGTTTAATTATATATTTCCTTAATAAAAAATGCATTTGAATATTCCGTGAGAGGGTGGAGTTTCTCTTCTACGCCTTCCTTCTTCATTCATTTGTGAAACGAACGAGGGTCAAATCGGCTGCACGGTTTATCTGAAGAAAAACTGAGACAACAGTTGAGGAGACATTTGGTTTTACGGCACTGCTCACAAGCTTGAGCTTCTGAGTCCGGCTATCATTCTATTGTCGCCTTTCAGAAATATGCTGTGCCTTTCACACAACCTTTTCCACACAGAGTTTGGGGGTGTTCATGTTGAAGATATCTGCTTTGAAACCCTATTCTCCTGAGCTATGGTTTACACAGCCTGAGTTCAGACTACATTAAAAGCAATTCATTAATTATGATATGGCCTTGAGTCAGGATGGTCAGAGCCGCAGCATAAAGCAAACTGAAATCAGATTTATCCATCCTCTGGATGCTCACTCTCAACAAGTGGTAATAAATCTGTAATTTAGCACAGACTTAATTAGCGACTGAAAGGCGACTTAATGCAAACTGTTACAATGAGGACAACTATTTTTGGGACGGTGGAGAGCGAACGGAATCAGGATTCTGCCTTCAAAAAAAAGTTCCTGTTTTATTTTTTTGTTTAAAAATAATGTGCCGAGTATTTTTAATCCCCAAGTTCCCATTCCTGCTTATCCCACCGGCCGTGAGGAAGACAGATGAATCTGTCGGGAGCTAAATTGTTATCAGCGAAGCCCTGGGTAGGTACGTTCCTGGAAGTGTAAGTCAGGTCTTGCAGTTCGCTGCACCGTGAGAGGTATTTATTCCCAAAACAATCGAGTGATGACACCTTTCACTTTTCTGCTGCAAAAACATGACGGCTGCACTCGATCTCCATCCGCGCCTTCATGTTACTGCTCCATCGTACACTCCAAATAGTTTCCGCGGAAGACAATGAGTGATAAAAGCGAGATATCGTACTTCACTCTATTTATTCCCTGAAGTGACAGTGTCACAGTCGGTGTCTGAATGCCGCTGATAGGATGAGGTGCTATCAGGATTAATAGACATAAATGTGCCAGGGTATGACTCAAATAGTATTATAATAATAATCATAGCACTTGCATTTCATATAGTGTCTTAAGACGCCCCAAAGCGCTTCATAGAATATTCCGTAAGTTGAATTTGACTGTATATTTTGTAGGTGAGACAAAGGAAAATGTAAACAAAACCATCCTCTGGGCTAAAACATTTGCCAATTTGCAAATAATAATAATAATAATCCTTGCATTTGATATAGCGCTTTTCACATCTTATTGACGTCTCAAAGCGTTTCACAGAATATATTGTAAAGTGAATTGACTAGATATTTGTGGGCGAAACGCGGCAGATTGAACAAATCTTTCATAAATTTTTCACAAATTGAAGTGACCAATTTAGTATTATTGTGGGGGGTTTTATGGAGGGATTATTATTAGGTGTGAGTGTGGAGTAAGGAAACTTGCCCAAGGTTTCGCCCTGACCTACCTGGATTTGAAACACAGAATCACGCATGTAAGGCAAGTGCTCTAACCACTGAGCCACAGTACCATTGTACAGGGAGTTGAGTGACAGTGAGCTACAGTGGGAAACAGCCATTATGCCCATGGCTTTGGCGGATCGATGTCAAGTGATTCATGGCGAGGTGTGAGCGCTTCCTGATCAAGTGAATGAATGTCTAGACCCCACTGGAAGCCGTGAGATACCGCACTCACTCTGTGCAGGTTCTATGGTTGGGCCTCAATTGAATTCTCACTGACTTGGGTGTCATCTTCACTATGATGCTGGAGGAAGTAAGGTCGGGTGGAGGGCAGTGGGCAGTGAGCAGAGGCGGAGAGCAGTTGAGTACTTCTGATCAACATCATCGAGGGTGTTGTACTGGCTCACTTCTGCAGGCTTCATTCATCGTGGAGTCTTGTGGAGCTCAGAGGTTAGAGCATTCTCCTCGCAAGTGAGAGACCTGGGTTTGATTCCTAGCAAGTCAGGGAGAAACCTTGGGCAAGTTTCCTTATGCCACATGACTGATAAGAATCCCTCAAGGAAAAAAAACAATAATAAATCTGTCACTTCAGTCCACGACTGTTTGTGGGGGACGCTGCTGTGCGCAATTGGCTGCCGTGTTTCACCCACAAATATACAGTCAATTCACTTTACAGTATAATCTGGAAGACGTGATAAGCGTTATATCAAATGCAAGGATTATTATTAGTAGTAGTATTATTATTATCTGGAGATAGTTGACATTCACAATCAGGAAATTCCATAGGACAGTTTCTCTGAAACCTTTTGCGATCTTGTAACATTAGTCCCTTCAGTCAAGGATCCAGAATTCAATCTCCCTAACTGAAACCCTGCTCCAGTCATGAATTACCCTTTGGATACAGTATAGATAGTCCCAATTTCCACTGTCTCGTCGCTTGTGATTTCTTAGAATCATAAAGTACAGGTATTCCTCCCCAACCCCGGGGGACACGTTCCTCTAAACCTCCGCGGTTGGTAAAATCGCGTTTGCAAAATACAGGGCCCTATGGGAAACATGGGGATAGGGGGAGTAAGTTCACATTTGGTAAAACTAAACACAAAAAAAACATACAGTTATAACATACATGGGGATAGGGGGAGTCAGTTTGGGAGCATTGGCTGCCAGGATCTGCAGCAATCCGCTGTCTGACTGACTTACAGAGAGAGAGAGACACGGAGGGTGGGTTGGGGAGGGGGTGGGGGGGTGACACAGAGGGCTGGGGTTGCTGTCTGATTTATATACAGAGTGAGAGAGAGAGAGAAATCAACAGAGAAGGTGTGGTGGGTGACACGGAGGGCTGGGGTTGCTGTCTGACTGATCCACAGAGAGAGAGAAATCAACGGAGAAGGTGTGGGTGGGGCGGTGACACAGAGGGCTGGGGGGGCTGTCTGACTGACTGACTGACTGACTGATACAGACAGACATGGAGAGAGGTTGGTGAGGGGGAGTGATGGGGGGGAAAGAGAAGGTGAAATAGAGAGAAGGTGAGTCAGAGAGAGATACATTTACACAGAGAGAGAGAGAGGATGCAGATCCTGCTAGGCTGCGGAGAAGCGACAATAAATTCATGTTACAGGTGTAGGGGGAGTAAGTAGATCCATGAGTGAAGTTAGACCACATGGGGTAGTAAAGATGATGACAGTCGAGAAACGCGGAGAGGATGAATACACACCAATGCAAATAATGAATGCGGTCCCTTGTTCGAAGAGTGAAACTTGAAAATTTAAACTCGAGGATATAAATGGCGGATGTGCAAGACACATTGCTGCGGTGTGCGAGGGTTGTCACATTTAGCAAACCGTGGATGCGTGAGTTTCGTGGTTGACGAGGCCTTTGTTGGGGCGGGACACCTGTATTACAGAACAGAGATAGACCATTTTCTGGAAACCGTGTCCTGTTATCCTGTTGTCTACTTGTTCTACTTGTTCTATAAACACTTGATGTATCTGGTCAGAAAAGCTGGTCCTTGTGAAGATGTTTCGCAGGATGTGTGTGATCTTCAACATCACTAACACATCCTTGTCCTTACAGCTGTACAGGCTGCTCAGCGTATGTCCAGTGGCTATTACCATTTACAATCTGTAGCCTGGTCGTTCATCTGCCTTACCAGACCCCCAAGTGTATCGCTTGATGCTATTGTTCTGCATCAACAGCTTGTTAGGCCAATGTCTTCCACTTGTCTTCAGGAACATCGGAGGGTTTCCTGTTTACTCTAAACGTAGCATTCGGAACGCAAGAGAAGATTTAAATCTTTAATCAGCAACTCCTGAGGAATCCAACGTTGGATTCAGAGTCAACCCTGGTGCATCACTGTCCCCCGGCACAAATATAATTAGATGTATTTTATTAAAAATTGTTACTGACATTTATGGCAGAATAGTGAGAGCAGAACCATGTTAATCTTAATAATCATCCCTCCAAACAAAACACAATAATAAAATTGGTCGTTTCAATCCACGACTGTTTGTGGGCACGCACTGCTGCTGTGCGCAATTGGCTGCCGCGTTTCACCCCCAAATATACAGTCAATTCACTTTACAGTATATTCTGTGAAGCGCTTTGAGACGTCGATAAGATGTGAAAAGCGCTATATCAAAATGCAAGGATTATTATTATTATTATTAATCGTCCTCACATTGACAGGCTATCTGGGTTAGGCACTTATAGCCCCATAACACAGCACGGAAAGATCTTTTCGACCCATCATGTCGTTAGCTCTTTCAAAGGGCCAATCTAGTCCGTCTAAATTTCCCTTGGCCTTTTTATTAATAATCCTTGCATTCGATACAACGGCTCGTCACTCCATTGAGACGCCTCAAAGCGCTTTACCGAACGCATCGCCCGGTGGATTGACTTTGTGTCATAGAATCAGAGAAATTACTTTGTGTCATTTGTGGGCGAAACGCGGCAGTCAATTAATCACGCACAGCAGTGTCCCACAAACAGTCGTGGATTTGAAAGTGGGAGGGATTGAGGGAGAGAGTTCCAGAGGGTTAGTGGCTGAAGACACGGCTACCGATGGTTGATCGGAGGACCGAGGGACAAACGGGCAGCCGGCCGAGACAGCCTTCTGCTGTGTTCATATTATCCTGTACGCCTTATATTGGATCTCACGTCACTTTCTGTAAAGGTCAGATGACGAGGTGGCACATTTAACAAAGCTGTCCTCTACCCAGGGAACTTTCCCAGCTTTTGAGCTTCAATGCAGGTAGTTTAGAGGTGACGTTTCTTCAACTCATCCTATCCTAAAACGTGCAATCTATAACTGTCTGGTTAAATAGCCGGGCGTTTAAAGCTGGGATCAATATCAATGTGAGATGACACTGGGATCAATATCAATAACACAATTGGTCATCACCACGTTAATAAATGTCTCGTTTTTACCAATTTCCATCGATGATTATAGAGTTTTAATTGTGATCTTTACCTGTCCCGGCATTAGCGACCCCTTCACTAGGGGTGTGACTAACTGTTATTGTAAGGTGACGCTCTGTTTGATGGCCATTTGGCACAAAAAATAGACATTCCGACATTTCTATTTTTAAAGAGCTTAAATCCCTTTATTGATTTTTATTTCCAGGTCAGTGGATGGAATATCAAATCTAATGTTAATAATAAGCTGAGGAACGTTTAGAAGTCTGTATAGAACACACACGCGCACGCACGTATCAGGTGCTTCTGCCGTGGCAGTGTTTTAACACTCGCTTTAAAGTAATCACATTTCCAATTATGCATCGAGGTTTTTTGTTAATCGGAAACTAAGTTTGCAACATACAACATACAAAACCATGGAAACTCCACTCTGAACGTGGATTATACCTGAACTTACTTATCGAAAAATCCAACTAAGAATTTACAATAATAATAATAATAATAAACCTTGCATTTGATATAGAGCTTTACCGCATCATTGAGACATCTCAAAAAGCTTCATTGGAATGTATGTAAAGTGTAGTGATTGTGTAGTCTGTGGGCCAAACACAGCAGCCAATTAAAGGGCAACAGCATCCCACAAACAGTGGTGGATTCAATGACCAAATTATTATTATTATCATTTTATCATATGTCCTAGATTTTGTTACGTTTCCTGTTGAAATGTCGCAGTCGCAATTGCTGACCTAACAAACAGTGTGTTGTTATCAAAGATGTTTTATCTCTCTCCCAAGCTGCAGGCTTAGAGAACACAACCTTAGCAATAACATTTGTATTTTGTAGCCACCACTAAGCCCTCTACAATGAGAACTTTTGCCAACAAGTCCTTATTCTTGGTGAGAGAATAATAATAATCCTTGCGTTTGATATAGCACCTTATGACATCTTCCAGACGTCTCCAAGCGCTTCACGGAATATGCAGAAAAAATGAATTGACTGTAGATTTTATGGGGCGAAATGCAGCAGCCAATTGTGCACAGCAGCGTCTCCGCAAACACTTGACTGACCAAATAAAATAAAATCCTTGCATTTGATTTTTTTTTGTATTGTTTAAACGTATTATTTCCCTCCGGAGGGCAATCCACCAGTCGACTAACAACCGGGTTCCTACTTACTGCTAGATAAACAGAGGAGGTGTGAGTGACGTAAGGAAAGTTGCCCAAGGTTTGGCTCTGACCCGGGAATCCAACCCAGGTCCTCTCGCTTGCAGGTTGAGGAGAGATGGTAGTGGAAGCTTAAAGAAAACTAACCAGCCTCTTCCTGACCCTCCTGATCATAGAAAAATAAGGAAAAAAATGAGGAATTAAATAGCTTAGATAAATGGAGGAAGGAAGAGCGCGATTAAGTGTGACACTTCCACTCAAGTTGACGCAAGATGAAAATGTCACTTCATTAATCATTTTTCTTTGTACTTTCTTCCTTTTTTTACATAATATTTCAATTCCACAATTTTGCACCTCCCCCACTCCCCCTCAATAAAAGTTCAGATAGAAATAATGATGTAAGAGAAATATTTTATTAGAGAAATGGACAGAAAGCGTGACTCGACTTTCAAAACGGGAACAAACTATAATTGGTAAACCCTGGCTAGAGACATGACATGGCTTTTGCAAATCATGCATTGGCCTCAAGCGAGTTACACTCTCTGTGAAACTACTGGGTCATGTTGGCACGAGATCAGGGGCTCTCTAACTGTAGTCTATCCGTGAATTCAACAAGTGAAACTACAAGTATTACTCAATGAAAGTTCATTACCATTGATTGATTGATTGACTGATTGACTGATTTATTTATTTATTTATTGATTGATTGATTGGTTGATTGATTGATTGATTGCGTATCCAATGGCTCATTTTTCCTTGTGTTTGGCTTTGAGTTGCACATTATATACCCTCATAAGACCTTGACCCTTGCTTGTGACATAGCCATCCAGTCACCGTCATTGTCCGAATGTCCTGTGATCTGATCCCCATTTCTGACGCGATGTAATTCTATGTCGTCGGAATGAACGACTCCCATTTTTTAACCTATATCATTTTTTTTGTATTAATTCGGGGAAAACGTAAGGAGTAAGTAGATGTATTTTTACGTTTCGAAAGTTGAATAAATTGCAATTTACTACAATAGCTAATGAATGCGTCCTTGTTAAATTATATTAATAAGCTAGGGTGCTTTGCCTAATGTTGATGAGAAATCTTAATTCGCTGAGTAGACATCACAACATAAAACGACGAATGGTAAATGGTGTGATCATGTGCTCTCTCCCACATCCTAAAGCCTTTGTATGTATGTTGTTTTTTTGTACCATTCATTCTCAACCGCAGGACATTTTAACCATATCAAGTCCAGCCTCTTGGGCTCCACCTCAGATTCCAATCTCAACAAGTACACCACCATTAGCAAGATTCCTCAAATCACCCTGAACTTTTCCGATATCAAACCCGAGAAGAAGAGCTCGTCCCCGCCGTCCTCGGAGAAGGCCATCATCGCTCCCAAAGTCAAGGAGAGGACGCACAACGTGACCGAAAAAGTCACACAGGTAAGGGAATGAACAAACACACAAGTGGGTGGCTGGGAGCACATAGCAGGTCAGGCAGCATCTATGGCAGTGGTTCCCAATCCTTTTTTGCTGCGACCCAAATTAGCCTCCAACCGGTCCTCCCACCATTAGGGGGTGATATCGCTCAGCTGAAGCTCAGCTCAGCCAAAACGTTTTCTTTCTTTTTTTTTAGTGGACTCAGCTCAACTCGTAAGTACTGTATGCTCTTTATACAAATTGGTCAGCGGTGTCGCTTTTTCTTTTAGCATTAAAAAAGCATTTTCAACATTAAAAAAGGAAGAAAAAAAAATTCTCATGACCCTACTGAGGACCCCCGCGACTCTGATTTGGATTGGGAACCGAGGTTGGGAACCACTGGACTATGGAGAGATAAGAAGCCAGGACAGGCAGTGCAGTCCACCAAAGAGCTTTTATTTTAATTTATTTTCTTCTAAAATTTCTTTGGCTGGAGATTTGTTTTCTTCAGGTGGGTGGGGGGGGCGGTGGGGCGAAGGAAAGACGTGCGGGCCTTGACGGGCAGGTGACCGTACGTCATCAGATCACCGTTACATCACTTCCTATGTGGAGTGACATCAGCGGTGACTTGATAACCCAGAAAGTCTAGGTCGGTCGGTGAGATGACTCACGGCCAATTCACAGCAACGCGACAGCCTCGCGAGGAAGACGAGATGGGCAGGAATCTCCTGGAGGTGATTTGAACTCTGGTTAAGGTGACGTGGTTGCTTTGGAGGGCAAACAAGCGTGACTTATTGACTGGCATCCGTGCCATTGTACCCCTGGAGATGGAAAAATAGTCTAAACATGTTCTGGGAAGGACAGGGGGGGAATTGTTGAGTGAAGGAATAATAATATGTGCTTTGAATTATTCATATGGACCAAATCCTTCATAGGTATATTGTTAGACACTTATAACTTATTCAAGAGGAAAACTGGTAGCATTATTTACCGTCTAAAAGGTGTAATATATGACAACTCGTCAGTCGCAGGTGTTGTGTTAATCCACAGTTAGATGCTGAAATTATAACATTTACAACAACCATTACTGTAATCGCTCCATGGGCAATGTTTGATGAGTGTCTCAGAAAACAATAGACTTGAGTATTAACACAAAACTAGTGGTTTAGAGGAACAGAGTCAATTGGAGGGAATAGGTCACAAAATTTTAATTTATTCCATGTGACGAGAAAGATTTGAAGACGTTTTACTCCAGCAAAAGGTTATGCCAGAAACTGACCGAGTGAGAGCAATATAATAATAATTATTATTATTCTTATATTATGATGCCTGAGCTGGGGATCACAATAAAATAATATAATCCTTCCATTCGCTATATACCAGCCTGATCAAGTCTTCGAGACATCTCAAAGCGCTTCACAGGATATACTGTAAAGTGACTTGACTGTACAATGACTTGCAAGTGACTTGCAGCACAGATAAGCAATCAAAGCCACCGTGCCATAACACTGAAGCCCCCAAAAAGGGGCTATTACTGTATTTACCACAATTTATTCCAAACCTGCAATGATTGTGTGCGAGAGGCCGGGGTCAGCTGAATGCTGTCCATCTCCAAACCATTCTCCGAGCAATGGGTAGTGAGTAGAGATTATATAATAAATATAATAATATAATAATAATAATCCTTGCATTTGATATAGCGCTTACCACATCTTATCGACGTCTCAAAGCGCTTCACAGAATATACTGTAAAGTGAAGTGACTGTATATTTGTGGTGGAAATGTGGCAGCCAATTACGCACAGCGGGGTCCCCACAAACAGTCATGGATTGAAATGACCAATTACTTATTGTGTTTTTTTTGGAAGGATTATTATTAGGTGTGTGTGTGTGTGTGTGTGTGGAGTAAGGAAACTTGCACAAGGTTTCGCCCTGACCTGACCTGACCTGCCTGGATTCGAACACAGGTCTCGCTCACGCTTGTGCAAAGGCAAGTGCTCCAACCAGTGAGCTACAGGGGCTCCAAGATGATTGTGTCATATGTGTCTTTCTTCTCTTTTTTTTAACGAAAATGGATGTCATCAAGGTTTGAGTCAGATTGTAAATTCCTCTGATTCCCTTGAACATCAAGGACCTGTGTGTGCTGTGAGCTGCTGTTCCCCAGACTCTGGCAATGCAGTGATACCTTTGCTGCTGATCTCCGCGTCACAGTTATGACCCTCCTTTTTGGTGGAGTTTTACAAAATGTTATTTGACTGGGGGGGGGGGGGGGGGGGGAGTGGGGGGGGAGCATCGCAGCGAAGGCCAACACCGCCGACCAGGTAGAGAGATGAGTACACTGCGCTTTATTAATCAGATTATTAAAGTTCTATCTCAGATAATTGGTGAAAAGGCACCAGTGGGGAGTAGAGGACTGAATTTTATTTTTTACCCCCATCGCTCTTTGTGGAATAATAAAGTCTCACATTTGATGTGGCGTCTCATCACGTCGTTGGGACGTTTCAAAGCGTTTCACACAATAAACCATGAAGTGAATCGACTGTGGGGTGGTTTGTGGGCGAAACGTTATTTGTTATGTGATGTCTGTCCCCACCCACCCTCCGCATCAATCGTACAATTAACCAGCGCAGAAGGGGGCCATTCAGCTCATCGTGTCTGCCGGCTCTTTGAAAAGAGCTTTTCCAAATCAATCCCACTCCCCTGTCACTCTCTCTTTCTCTCTGTCTCCCCACAGCCCTGCCCTTCAGGTCTATAATTTTAGTAAGAGGAGCCAGGGACAAATTGGATTTATTTGACAAAGAGAAATGAAACAATACAAACACAGACACATACTTGGCAATCGGAAACCTTTTGTGGAGCTCCTGTAGCTCAGTGGTTAGAGCGCTTGCCTTGCAAACTTGAGACCTGTGTTCAAATCCAGGCAGGTCAGGGAAAAACCTTGGGCAAGTTTCCTTACTCCGCACACACACACACACACACACACACACCTAATCATAATCCCTCAAAAAAACACAATAATAAAATGGGTCATTTCAATCCACGACTGTTTGTGGGGGGACGCTGCTGTGCACAATTGGTTGCATTTCGCCCACAAATATACAGTCAATTCACTTCACAGTATATTCTGTGAAGCGCTTTGAGACGTTTAGAAGACGTGAAAAGCGCTATATCAAATGCAAGGATTATTATTATTATTACGTGGAAATTAGTCTAAAACAAAGTGGATTTTGACTTGTAATACTGGTGTTTGAGCTGAAATCCTGTTAGTTGGGGACATGGAATCCAAATCCAAATGGCTCTCGATTGACTATCATTTAGCAGCTGCTTGGTGAGAGTGCCACACGGGTTATGTTTGGACCCAATGACGGCTTCTAGTTTACAACTTTATAGCAGCTTGTTAAAATTCCCAAAAGGTCAGAAGACATGTGTTTTGAGCTGTGAGCAAATAGGCGAGGGTTACATGGTGGATGGACCTTTGATATTTCACAATCTGTGTCCAGCCTTTTAGGATTGAGTGCAAATTGCGATGTATGTTATTGATTAGCCAAAGACAATAACACATACTGACGACCATCCCGATCATTTTTCACATTTTTCACATTTAAAACAGCACACACACGGATAAGTCATTGCAATTCTTAAATACGTTGAGTATTCTGTTCACATTAATGATAATTTGGTCACTCGACCCACCACGACTTGTTTGTGGGACGCTGTTGGCCACAATTAATTGGCTGCCGAGCTTCGCCCACAAGATGCACAGTCAATTCACTTTGCGGTATATTCTGTGTTGCGCTTTGAGGCGTCTCAAAGATGTGGTGGGTGGTGGGTGGGCTGGTTGTGACCGTGGCGATGGACGAAGAGGAAGGTCTTCTGGCGCGACCTAATGAGAGGGAAGGAAAGGGGCAAGGCAGGTTTGGATATTTCTTGGCAGAAACTTAAAGCATTTCCAATTGTGCGGCTCGTTTTGCCTGGAGTAAAATTCATTAGCATTGTACTGTTGTATATGGAGCATGATTTAGCCTCAGATCTTTGCAATGCCTCACACTGTGTTCTGCCTGCGTCTTTCCCTTTGCGCAATCTCAGAAGATGTTGGTTCCACCTCCGCCTTGTGTATATAGTGGCGCATAAGCCACAAAGTGCGAAGGCCAGCAGTAAGTTCTGCTTACCTAAGCGTTTGGCTTCACTATTAAGATTTCATCACCGAGTACGAATAGTTTATTCATGGCAGCGTCAAAGAATCTGTCTATCCCTCTATAAGCTCTGCCCCAAAGTCTTGTTGAATCAAAACATTATATCCAAACAGTTGTTCCTTTTAAAAAATCATTTTAATAACCTAAAACGGTTTAATGGGCCTATTTTATTTAAAGTCGATTATCGGATCACGCTCTCCCAGGTAATAATCTTTCAAAAAAACAAATAATATCGATCACTCAATCCGTGACTGTTTGTGTGGGACACTGCTGTGCGCAAATGTAGCGCCTTATCAGGTCGTCTAAATTTCTCAAATGCCCATCAAAGAATATACTGTAAAGTCAATTGACTGTATATGTTGCATACAGCAGAGACCCATCAACAGTTGTGGATTGAGTGAACAAATGTTTTTTTAAGGGATTTTTCTTTAAGGGATTGACTAACTACCGGGTTCCTGCTTACTGCTTAGATCAACAGAGGCGTGTGTAGTATTTCACCCAACCGGGAATTGAACCTAGAGTTCTCTCTCTTACGAGGCAAGTGAGAGTGAGCAGAGAGAGAGTGTGAGAGAATAAAGGACACATTTGGGAAAGGGCTGGGGAAATTGTGGCAGGGATAGCAGAAATAATAGGAAAAACATGGAGACCCTATGCACCCTAGGTTACTAAGTGAGGCACGGGAGCAAATAGCAGGGACTCTGGCCACGATCTTTCAATCTTCCTTGGACACAGGGGTCGTGCCAGAGGACTGGAGGATAGCTAATGTTACTCCCTTGTATAAAAAGGGGCAGAAGGACAAGCCTGGTAACTACAGACCAGTCAGTCTAACGTCGGTAGTGGGCAAACTTCTAGAGTCCATAATCAGGGACAAGGTAGATCTTCACTTAGAAAGATATAGGCTAATAAAGGACAGTCAACATGGATTTGTTAAAGGCAAATCTTGCCTTACAAATCTGATAGAATTTTTTGATGAGGTAACGGAATGGGTGGATAATGGTAGCGCAGTTGATGTAGTTTACATGGACTTTCAAAAGGCATTTGACAAAGTGCCACATGAGAGACTTATTATGAAATTAAAGGCCCATGGCGTAAAAGGGACAGTGGCAGCGTGGATCCACAACTGGCTGCGAGACAGAAAGCAGAGAGTTGTAGTGAGCGGCTGTTTTTCAGATTGGAGGGAAGTGAGCAGTGGTGTGTCACAGGGATCGGTTTTGGGACCATTGCTGTTTGTAATCTACATCAATGATCTGGACTTGGGTATATGGAGTACAGTTTCCAAGTTTGCAGATGACACTAAGTTAGGGAGAATAGTAAACAGTGAGGAGGATAGTAGCCATCTGCAAGAGGATATAGACAAATTGGTAAAGTGGGCAGACACATGGCAGATGAAGTTTAATGCAGAGAAGTGTGAGGTGATGCATTTTGGGAGAAGAAATGAAGGGAGGCAATATAGGCTAGATAGTACAATTTTAAATGGTGTGAAGGAACAGAGAGACCTGGGGATTTGTGTTAGTGACTCGTTGAAGGTGGCAGGACAGGTAGACAAGGCTGTTAAGAAGGCATATGGGATACTAGGCTTTATAAATAGGGGTATAGAGTACAAAAGTCAGGAAGTGCTGACTAACCTCTATAGGACTTTGGTGAGGCCTCAGCTGGAATACTGTGTTCAATTCTGGTCACCACACTACAGAAAGGATGTGAAGGCATTGGAAAGGGTACAAAGAAGATTTACTAGGATGGTGCCAGGATTGAGGGACTTCAGCTATGAGGAGAGGCTAGATAGGCTAGGGTTATTCTCTCTGGAGCAGAGAAGATTGAGGGGAGACCTAATAGAGGTTTATAAGATCATGAGGGGTTTCGACAGGGCAAATAGAGAAAAACTATTTCCACTCGTGGGTGAATCTGTGACTCGTGGTCACAGATTTAAAATAGTTTCAAGGCGCAGTAGAGGGGAGCTGAGGAGAAATTTTTTCACTCAGCGAGTTGTTCGAATCTGGAATGCATTGCCTGAAAAAGTGGTGGAGGCTGATTCGATAACAACTTTTAAAAGGGAATTAGATCTTTATTTAGGGAGAACGGGTCTATTAGGCTATGGGGAGCGGGCAGGGCAGTGGGATTGAATCGCTCTTTTCAAAGAGCCGGCACAGACTAGATGGGCCGAATGGCCTCCTTTTGTGCCGTAAAATTCTATGATTCTATGATTCTATGATTCTAAGACATGGAACCTAATAATAATCCTTGCATTTTGATATAGCGCATTTCACGCCTTCTAGATGGTGTCTCAAAGCACATCACGGAATAGACTGTAAAGTGAATTGACTGTATAATTTGTGGGAGAGCGAAACGCGGCAGCCAATTGTGCACAACAGCGTCCCCCACGAACAGTTGTGGATTGAAGTGACTCATTTTTTTTTAAAAGAGATTATTATCAGGCATGTGGAGTAAGGAAACTTACACAAGAAACTTACTCTCTCTCTCACTCACTCTCTCTCACTCTCCCCCTCGCTCTCTCTCTTTCTCCCTCACTCACTCTAACATTTCCAGCTTTGTTGTTCCTGCTTCCTTCCAGATCCGCGTGACAACGAGTCAGTCTACAAATAACCTGCCCAAGTCCTGGCTTTGCAAAATAGAAGTCAGATGTGAACTGTGTTCTGGGTTCCTTTGTAGTTGATTGACTGTTTAAATACACGGCTTTAATACGCACTCACTGTAAACAATAAGTACTTACAAAATACTGAAACAGACACATGCCAAAGTTCCTGGTCTCTTGACAGCAGAGGGAAAGGTTTTATTTTATTTTTTCTCTCTCTCTAGTAAATGAAATGGCTGATCAAGATTTGGAATCCCTGGGAATATAGTATTTTCACTTAATGACTCGGGGGCAATTTATTACCAGACTCTCTCTCTCTCGGCCCCACTCGGACCATATGTTTGATATTAATTCTGCCACTTTTAAGAGGAAATCGTTGCTCGGCCCCCGTTATATAACCTTGAATTGCCTCTTTGTGTTTGAACAGATGCCCTTTATGACAAGGAATAAAAAATGCCACAATTCTGTGTGGTCAATAGTTTTGACTGATGAACTCCCCTATGGCTATGTTTTTAATTGATTAAAAAAAGCTGCTGCTGTTTGTAACTATTATATCTTTGGTAACTATTATACCTGACACCTCAAATCAGTGACTTAACCTGTGGCAAAGCAATCAGGGAGGTTCTCAAAACATCAGCATAGTTATTGATCAAATATAACAGTAAAATGTATGGATTATGTACATCCTTTGTCCACTCCAGATAGAAAACACTGGTCACAAAATATACAGAGTTTGGTCGACAAAACACACACAGTCACTAACACAGTATGTTCCCTGAAGCGCTTTGAGATGTGTCAAAGACAGTAATAAAGCTTTGTACCAAATAACAATAGAATCATAGAATGTTACGGCACAGAAGGAGGCCATTCGGCCCATCGAGTCTGTGCCGGCTCTGTGACTGAGCAAGTCACTTTCATTAACCCCAATCACCAGCTTTCTCCCCATAACCCTGCAAACCCGTCTTCCCCAGATACCTATCTAGTTCTCTCTTAAAAGCTGCTATCGAATCGGATCTCACTACCCTTTCAGGCAGATCATTCCAAATTCAAACAACTCACTGAGTAAAAAAAAATCTTCTAACCTCCCCTCTGCTTCTTTTGGTAGATATCTTAAGACTGTGACCACGGGTCACAGACACACCTACCAGCGGAAACAGCTTTTCCCTATCCAGCTGTCGAAACCTTTCATGATCTTGAAGACCTCTATCAGGTCCCCGCGTAACCTTCTCTGCTCTAATGGGAAAAGTCCTAACTTCTCCAGCCTGTCCTCATAGCTAAGGTTCCCCATTCCTGGTATCATTCTTGTGAATCTCCTCTGCACCCTTTCCAGTGCCTTAATGTCCTTCCTGAAGTAAGGTGCCCAGAACTGGACGCAGTACTCCAGCTGAGGCCTAACCAGTGTTTTGTATAGATTAACCATAACCTCCCTACTCTTATACTCTATGCCCCTACTAATAAAGCTCAGTACACCAAATGCCTTTTTTACTGGCTTATCTACCTGCCCTGCTACCATTAATGATTCACTTACTTGAACACCCAGATATCTCTCTGTACGTTCACCCCCCTTAAGATTGAGCTACCAAGTCTGTATTGCCTCCTATCATATTTCCTACCTAGTACATCCTTTTGATACAACGCCTTGTTGTGTCTTGTGAGTTTATTCCCAGCTGTTTATATAGCGGGAGGAAGAGTCAATATTTTAATTGATTTCTACAATGTCTGCGATTTCAAACAATTTTTGAAATCAATGGCACTCTTTTCCCCTAGGAAAGAGCGTGAGAGAGAGAGAGAAGCTGTTAAGAATAATATGTCTGCAGCCCCTGTCACATTTCTGTTCCAGTTGCATGATCATACTCACAAGATATAAAACATTAAGCTGGTTGGCTTGTCGGGTGACAGGACATGTCATCTCCTCTGTGAACCCGATGCCTGGACATGCACATTGAGAGGCTGTACTGCAGCAATATCTAATTAGATATCTTAATTAAATCACATTGGACGAGAGGAAACATGCTTATTTCTTGTGGTGACATCGGAAGCTCCTTTACTAGTAACATCTGATATTCAGCAGCGCCTTTTGGTATTGGCAGGACGTCTCAGAGCGCTTCCCAGGACATACCCTACTCTTTCTATTTAAGAGCTCAGACACGCCTGGCCTTACACAGGTTCTGTTTCCTGTTGTTGAACTAGCAAATCTACCGAGTAATCTCACCACCTCAGGTCCAGGGGTATTGTTTTTTGGAGGGGTGGTGGGGGGGGCTACTCACTGATTAGCCTGCCACCGGGGGTACTCAGGCAGCCTGATTTATACAGGACTATAGTAAGGGCTGATGTGATTAATGGAATTACCCTCTTGTAGGCTATGCCATGCTACCTGCTCCCATCATGGATTTGTTAAAGGCAAATCTTGCCTTACAAATCTGATACAATTTTTTGATGAGGTAACGGAATGGGTGGATAATGGTAGCGCAGTTGATGTAGTTTACATGGACTTTCAAAAGGCATTTGACAAAGTGCCACATGAGAGACTTATTATGAAATTAAAGGCCCATGGCGTAAAAGGGACAGTGGCAGCGTGGATCCACAACTGGCTGCGAGACAGAAAGCAGAGAGTTGTAGTGAGCGGCTGTTTTTCAGATTGGAGGGAAGTGAGCAGTGGTGTGCCACAGGGATCAGTTTGGGGACCATTGCTGTTTGTAATCTACATCAATGATCTGGACTTGGGTGTACGGAGTACAGTTTCCAAGTTTGCAGATGACACTAAGTTAGGGAGAATAGTAAATAGTGAGGAGGATAGTAGCCATCTGCAAGAGGATATAGACAAATTGGTAAAGTGGGCAGACACATGGCAGATGAAGTTTAATGCAGAGAAGTGTGAGGTGATGCATTTTGGGAGAAGAAATGAAGGGAGGCAATATAGGCTAGATAGTACAATTTTAAATGGTGTGAAGGAACAGAGAGACCTGGGGATTTGTGTTAGTGACTCGTTGAAGGTGGCAGGACAGGTAGACAAGGCTGTTAAGAAGGCATATGGGATACTAGGCTTTATAAATAGGGGTATAGAGTACAAAAGTCAGGAAGTGCTGACTAACCTCTATAAGACTTTGGTGAGGCCTCAGCTGGAATACTGTGTTCAATTCTGGTCACCACACTACAGAAAGGATGTGAAGACATTGGAAAGGGTACAAAGAAGATTTACTAGGATGGTGCCAGGATTGAGGGACTTCAGCTATGAGGAGAGGCTAGATAGGCTAGGGTTATTCTCTCTGGAGTAGAGAAGATTGAGGGGAGACCTAATAGAGGTTTATAAGATCATGAGGGGTTTCGACAGGGCAAATAGAGAAAAACTATTTCCACTCGTGGGTGAATCTGTGACTCGTGGTCACAGATTTAAAATCGTTTCAAGGCGAAGTAGAGGGGAGCTGAGGAGAAATTTTTTCACTCAGCGAGTTGTTCGAATCTGGAATGCATTGCCTGAAAAGGTGGTGGAGGCTGATTCGATAACAACTTTTAAAAGGGAATTAGATCTTTATTTAGGGAGAACAGGTCTATTAGGCTATGGGGAGCGGGCAGGGCAGTGGGATTAAATCGCTCTTTTCAAAGAGCCGGCACAGACTAGATGGGCCGAATGGCCTCCTTTTGTGCCGTAAAATTCTATGAATCTATGAATCTATGAATCACTCACACCAACACTGACACGGAGGCATCTGTCTGAGGTGTGGAAATAAAACTGTTGGAATTCCTCAGTCAGGAAATTAGAAACATGTTTATAATTTACAATAGTCCTTGTATTTGATAAGAGCGCCTTTACCACATCTTCCCGAGTCTTCAGCCTTCATTCACTCACTGCACTTGACAGTACCACAACATTGTGGAGCTCCTGTAGCTCAGTGGTTAGAGCGTTCGCCTTGCAAGTGTGAGACCTGTGTTCGAATCTAGGCAGATCAGAGCAAAACCTTGGGCAAGTTTCCTTCCTCCAACACACGCGTGCGCGCGCGCTTCTAATAATAATCCTCCAAAAAACTCCACAATAATAAAAATTTATCATTTTCAATCCACGACTGTTTGTGGGGACGCTGCTGTGCGCAATTGGCTGCCACGTTTTGCCCACAAATTTACAGTCAGTTCACTTTACAGTGTATTCTGTGAAGCGCTTTGAGACGTCGATAAGATGTGAAAAGCGCTATATCAAATGCAAGGATTATTGTTGTCATTATTATTCAATCAGAGAGGGGGTTTGATGGTGTAAATCGCAGCTTTGAAAGAAAATGTGCAGCTCCAGGTTTTGGAAGGAACGGTCTGATTTGATTTCCCAGCAGGAAATGTGCAGTCCACACTGCGCACCAATTAGAAAAGTACAGCCGAGGAATGTTCCAGCGTACAGGCCCATACATCACTTTGTAGGCCATCTGGTGAATCTGTACACAGTGAGATGTATATGTCCTATAATTAGACATTTCCTGCATCATCAGTGTAACTTTGTTGAATAACTCTGGGAATTAAATATCTGTGGTGGTGAAGTGATAAGTGATAAGGCTGTCACTTATATCCATACCGTCCCCAAAATCCTGCAGGTGAGGCAGTGATGTAATGCATTTACATTCCCTTGGACCTGACTAACAATTGCATTGAAATTCTGTCACAGAGAGAGAGAGAGAGAAAAATCAATTTCTCATTAGGCAAAATATACTTTGTGTTATATGATAATAATAATAATAATAATCCTTGCATTTGATATAGCACTTTCACATCTTATTGACATCTCAAAGCGCTTCACAGAATATAGCTGTGGACGAAATGCACAGCCAATTGCGCACAGCAGCGTCCCCCACAAACAGTCGTGGGTTGAAAATGAACAATTTTTATTATTGTGTTTTTTGAGGGATGGATTATTTGGATGGGTTATATGAGATTCTTCTGAGGATGAACTTTCATTTTGCTTGGATAAAGGGAAACATGTTACTGCATCGCAAATTAATTCAAGCATCCAGTTTTAAAATAAGATTTTTTTGTGGGACCCTGCTGTGCGTAATTTCGCCCACAAAATATACAGTAGCTACTCTTTACAGTATTCTCTGTGAAGCACTTTGAATCATGTCGACGGCGCTACATCAAATGCAAGTATTATTATTATTACACAACACACAGCCAGTGCAATTTATACTAGTTCCTGTAAAGCGATTTGAAGTGTTGTCCTGATGTGAAAGGCAATGAATTAAAAGCAAGGATTACAATCAAAATATCACAGAGGAATAGAGAGACAGAGGGGGTGGGGTGGGGGATTGGGGGAGGGGGGGTGAAGCCAGGCAGCAGTTTTGAGAATAAAACATTTTTTAATCCTGTATTGATGACACTTTATTTTATTTTACTTTAGAGGCGATTATTATATTAGCTTGAATTCGACAATATAAAAAAACTTCACTACATTCATTCAGGCAAAAGCTTGCGATTGGACCTTTGTTGGTGTCATATAATTTGTGTAACATCTGGCATTAATTCAGTGCTAACATTAATGCATACCATGTCCCCGTATGCAAAAGCAAAGATAGGAACAGATTTCCCCTTCAATGGGCGTCAGTCGCAGCACTGTACAAAGGAACCATTCTTTTGCTCTCTCTCTCTCTCTCTCTCTATCCCTCTCCCTATGGGATTTCATGCTTATAGAATTTATGGGGGTTGGTGGGAGGCTGGGAGGCTGGGAGGATGGGGGGAGTTGAGCTGATTTATGCCCTAAAGGACTGTTGCCTCTTTGGAGACACACACATAAACTGACACACCCACACACACACTCAAACAAAGACACCGACACATACATACAGACATGCATACACTGATACTGACACACACACACTGACATAGACACACACAGACACACACACCGTCCTTACTATTGAGAAACGGCAATGATTTTATAGAACAGCTTTTGATGTGATTCCAGCAGTCACTGCATGTTTAACTCAATCTCGCCACAATACCACATTGTTAAGGTGCTACTGAGCTTGCAGATACACTATATAGTATAAATATATGTCAGAAACAGCATCTTAGCGTGATGTCAATCACATAAAATAGGGCTCAGAGACTTGCGTGTCTGGTTTCAGTGAAGTAGATATTCTCTAGGGTAAGGCTGGGATGTGAGGCTGCTTTTGAATTTAATGTGCCGTTTAAGTGGAGACACACTCTCAAACGAGGGATATGAAGGTTGCTGCTCTCCCAATAATCCTACTTAATTTTTACTGGCTTTCCAGAATGATTGAACACAGTTTTATAAAACATTGTTATCATGGGAATTAATAACAAACAGAATAATAAACAGGATAATTTGTTAATAAATTGTCTGCCGCGTTTTGCCTACAAAATATAGTCAGTCACTTTGCTTTGCAGTATATATTCTGTGAAGCTGTGTAGCAGAATGCTAGACTCATTTCAGAAACTACTTGAAGCTGTGAATAGGGTAAGTAAAGCTAGGGTAAGTATTCTAGACGAATGAGATCAAATGGCCCTTTCTCATTAGCGTGTCTCTTGTGATCTTCTGAAGTAATGATTTTTAATGTATTTCCAACAGCCCAAAGACCACTCACTCATTGTCTGTAACAGACTCCACTGAGCAGAGATATACTGCAGCTTCCCATCTCCCAATACAGCAAAGCCTCAAACCGTTTCGCCCACAAACTATACAGTCAAATCACTTTACAGTATGTTCTGTGAAATGCTTTGAGACGTCGCAAAGACGTATAAAGTGCTATACAGAAGGCAAGGATTATTATGATTATTATTATTAATAATGTATGGAACTCTCAGTTTGGTTCAGAGACTGTTAAATACGGGAGACGAGTTTCCACGTGTGATAGACACTCTGCTCAAAGAGACAGAATGAAAAAGACCTGCACCTAAAGTGATTTTTGGGGGAAAAAAATGAAAGCTGAGAGCATTAGAGTAAGAACCATTAGAGTAAGAAGATTTAACAGAGACTTAAAGCTTTACTATTCTGCGGGTTACACTTGCCCTATGACATTACTCAATACTTTTAAGCAACTTGATTGGATTTTACTGCAGCCTATTTCAGGAGCACATTAAGTGAGTCAGCGACTGGCTGACTGACTGGCTGACTGCAGACATAAGAGGCAGTTCACACCATAGTTATGAACTGTGTTTCGTGAACCGTCACACTCTCTTTTACTCTTTTCCTTCTCAAAAGTGTGTCGCAAAAACAAAAAAAAACATAAAAGGCCCTGATAAGTGTGTGAATTTTGCAAATAAATGTCGCTGGAGGCTCGGGACGTATCATTTTAATGGCTGGGAATGTTAATATCAGCCAGTTTACATCAAGTGCAGGGATTTCACAGTGTGGTTCGGTCTACTTTACACCCAACAATGACAAATTAGAATGACTACATTGCCACCTAGTGGAACCCGGGTTGAATTCTCACACTGTGTTTTTCGAACCGTACAAGAATAATCTCACAATGATCCTTGTACTTGATAGAGCCAGCGCCTGCCTGATCTCCTGTCTTTTTGAGACATTTCAAAGTACTTCACACCATATACTGTAAAGCAAACAGACTGATGTTCCCACTGTGATAATGGGATATAGCGCCTTTTCACGTTTTCTAGACTGTGTCTCAAAGCGCTTTGCAGAATATGCTATAAAGTGAATTGACTGTATATATTTGTGGATGAAACGCGCCCGCCAATATATAGTGAACCTCACATAAATCGCATCATTCGGGGCCAGATATTTAATACGATTTACGCAAAGTATGAGCTGTCAAAATTGAATAGAATGTGAACTCGTGAACAGGAGAGGGACAGACTGAAGCAATTGTATGATTTATACAGATCAGTTTTTAACGTGGATTTTACAGCATATCATAAGATTCAAGGATTATTATTATAATGATTTAGAACAGGGATTGCTTATTAAGGAAATCCGAAGTCCAGTCGGGCACCCAAGACATCTACTTATGGAGCTGATTTGCTGTCAGATTGATACGACGCATATACGGTCAGATGAAAGAAACAGTTTCCATTCGCAATATACTTTTTCTGTCTGCTTGAACCGTGCTATAATGAACACTCATCCTCAGATACTTATACTGGACTCCCTCACATCTGGAGCGAGCTGCCTACACTCAGTCTAATTGTCAGTGCATTGTAAAACATGCAAGTTTATTTGGATGCTGTATCGATATGAATTTATAGAGTGGCTCACGTAAGGTAGGCCAGTTTACTGGTGGAATATTTTAATGCCTGACAAATAAGATTGGAGCCAGCCAGCCAGCCGTGAGGAAACCTAAACACACAATAAGTCTCTTCATTCATACTTGAAAGAATTCAGCCACGTAGCCCGTAAGCAAACTAAACTGGCTGTGACTGGTCAGGTTAAGGTTTTGGGTTTGTCTCGCTGGGTTACTCAAGATAGCGAGAAGACGGGGATTCCCTGGTTCCCGCTATAACTAGCTCGACTCACACCGATTGTTGTTTGCTTCTTGTAGGATGAATGAATTGTTAAATTACATTCAACTAAATTCTTCACTGTGTGTGATGATTGTGTTGCCGGCAACTCACTCATGCCTGGTTCGTCCTGTGCTAGATGGTTCTAACCATATCACTGTGAGATCTGGGTTCGATCAGGCAGGTCAGCTCAGGGCGAAACCTTGGGCAAGTTTCCTTACTCCACACACACGCGCCTAATAATCCCTCAAAAAAATTGGTAATTTTATACCCACCACTGTGTGTGAGGGACGCTGCTGTGTGCAATCGGCTGCCGCATTTCGCTCGCCCACAACAACAACAACAATTTACATTTATAGAGCGCCTTTCACGTTGGGAGGACGTCCCAAGGCGCTGCACAGGAGGCGTGTGACCCGAGCTGGGAGGGGAGTGTTTGGGAAGGGGTGAAACACGAAGGGGAGGTAAAAGAGTTCGGGGGGGAACAAAAGGCACGATCGAAGAGGAAAGTCTTCAAACCGGCCTTGAAAGAGGAAAGTGAAGAGACGAAATGGATGGATTGAGGGATGGCATTCCATAGGGTGGGAGCGGAGAAACTGAAGGCCCGGCCTCCGATGGTGGGGCGGTTCGGGCGGGGGGCTTGGAGCAGGCCAAGTCCTGTTGAACGGAGGGTCCGGGTGGGCTTATAGGGGGAGAGTAGATCGGTTAAGTAGGATGGGGCAAGGCCGTGTAAGGCCTTGTAGGTGAGGACGAGGATCATAAACTCGATCCTCTGGAGGATGGGGAGCCAGTGGAGACGGGCGAGGGTGGGGGTTATGTGGTCGCGGAGGCGGGTGCGGGATAGTACAAATATATACAGTCAATCCACTTGACAGTATACTCTGCAAAGTGCTTTGAGATACAGTCTAGAAGGTGTGAAACGCGCAATATTAAATGCAAGGATTAATATTAGAGTATTATTATGATTATTGTTTGATGACAAGCCTGCATATGGATCATAGTGTGACTTCCTGCTCACAGGCTGCTTACGTTTCCCCCCCCCCCCCCCCCCCCCCCGCTCTAGGTTCTTTCCCTTGGGGCTGATGTTCTACCCGAGTATAAGCTACAAACTCCTCGTATTCACAAGCTCACCATCCTCCACTACAGCCCCTTCAAGGCCGTGTGGGACTGGCTTATTTTGCTTCTGGTGATCTACACGGCCATCTTCACCCCTTACTCCGCAGCCTTCCTGCTCAACGACCGTGAGGAGCAGAAGAGGCGAGAGTGTGGTTACTCCTGCAGCCCCCTCAACGTGGTGGACTTAATCGTGGACATCATGTTCATCATCGACATCCTGATCAACTTCAGGACCACCTACGTCAACCAAAACGAGGAGGTGGTCAGCCACCCAGCCAAGATCGCCATCCACTACTTCAAAGGCTGGTTCCTGATTGACATGGTGGCAGCTATTCCTTTCGATCTCCTCATCTTCGGCTCTGGGTCGGACGAGGTAAGATTCGAGAGTTTCATTTTTGTTTTGTTTTATTTCTTCTGCTTTTTTTTTAGCTCAGTAGTTAATAGCGCACTCACCTTTACAAGCGTGTGAAAGAGACCTGTGTTTCGAAACCAGGCAGATCAGGTCAGGGCGAAACCTTGGGCAAGTTTCCTTACTCCACACACACACACACACACCTAATAATAATCCATCCCCCCCAAAAAAAAACACAATCATAAAATTGTCATTTCAATCCACGACTGTTTGTGGGGACGCTGCTGTGCACAATTGGCTGCCGTGTTTTGCCCACAAATATACAGTCAATTCACTTTACAGTATATTCTGGGAAGCGCTTTGAGACATCGATAAAATGTGAAAAGCGCTATATCAAATGCAAGGATTATTATTATTATTTACTATGCAAAACGTAAATTCTAAAATAGCAGTCCATTGAAGAAAATAAGAATAAGAATAAGAATCCTTGCTTTTGACACAGCGCCTTGTCAGGTCATCAAGACATCTCAAAGCGCTTCACAGAATATACTGTAAAGTGAATTGACTGTAATTTATTGTGGGCGAAAGGCGGCAGCCTTCGCACACAGCAGTGTCCCCCACAAACAGCCATGGACTGAAAATGACCAAATTAATATCATTATTTATTGAAAAAGAACAATTAAAGGATTAATTTAAGACAGCTTCGAATCTTAATACATTATAATCATCTCACCAAACAATGGCTAAACAGCACATCATCATAGCTGGACCGGAGTGTAGAAATATATGGAAAAAATGTGCTTACGTTCGCTGTGTAGATAAAAAGTGGGTCGTCTGCATTTGATAGACAGCATAGGAAACCTTAATGTTTACAGTTTGTTTAGACATGCAGCAAAATTGAAGTACAAAGCCAGAATGGAGAGAGATGGGAATTTGAATCCAGCGACAGTGTGACTCTGGAATTGCTGAAACATTCATTTATTTATTCATAAAAGCTAAACGTTGATCCTCGACACCCAAGTCAATGCACAGATTCCACTACATTGTGAATTCAAGGGAACAAACACACATTTCTCTCCATAATGACACGAGACAAGCAACAACAACAACAATTACACTTGTAAAGCAAGGACACACAGCCTCACAAGACCACCGCAATTAGGCCTATGTTCTCCATTGGACAGTCAATATCAATAATAATAATAATCCTTGCATTTGATATAGCGCTTTTCATATCTTATTGACGTCTCAAAGCGCTTCACAGAATAGACTGTAAAGTGAACTGACTGTATATTTATGGGCGAAACGTGGCAGCCAATTGCGCACAGCAGCGTCCCCCACAAACAGTCGTGGATTGAAATGACCAATTTTTATTATTGTTTTTTTTTGGACGGTTTATTATTAGGCGTGTGTGTGTGTGTGTGTGTGGAGTAAGGAAACTTGCCCAAGATTTTGTCCTGATCTGCCTGGATTCGAACACAGGTCTCACACTTGTAAAGCGAATGCTCTAATCACTGAGCTACAGGAGCTCCAATCCTAAAGTGAATTGACTGTAAATTTAATGTACAGGTACCTTTACAGGTACCTTTACAGTCATAATATATTTCTCTCCACGAGATATTTGATGAGGACTGGAGGGAGGGAGGGATGGATGTTTTTTTATATATTGCATATTGCTTGATTTCATTCTATCAGAACTATTGCCCGATTTGGATACCTGAAGAAAATCAACTAATTTCCAATTCTTTTTTAATCTTTGGCCATTTAAATAAATGTTGGTCAAAAGTGAGAAAATGGTGCGAAGAGGAGGGAAGGAGAGAGGGAGTGGGTGTTGGGAGGGAGACCAGTTCCTTCCATTTTTTTTAATTGATGGTGATTGTTTGCGGGAATTGCAATGGAAATTGAAGAGATAGATATATTGGTGTTAAATAATAATAATCCTTGCATTTGATAAAGCGCTTTTCACATCTTTCATACAATATATATTGTAGTATAAGTGTAGTATTTCCTGCAGCAGTATTTTCTGTAGTGTTTTCACAAAAATATACTGTAGTATAAGTGAACTGACTGTATATTTGTGCATTGACTGTATAGAGCTGTTTGTCTTCTGTGTCAAAATGAAGTGCAGTCTAGTGGTGCGATGAATTCTTTTGAGTTCTGAAGGCACAAAGCTGGATTTCAGTGTTGTGTTGCTTTGGCAATCAGACCTCCCAGCTGTGATCAGAAAGGGCAGCAATATAAAAATAACAGCACCCAGCGAGAGGACAAAATGGATGTTTACTTGGTCAATGAGAATAGTACTCTGCCACCTAATCCTCCAGTGGTCATCATGGTGACATCAATAAAAGTTGACATTTTAAATAGGTATAAATATAGAAAATATCCCCCCACCCCCCAATCAACTAATATTCACGCCGTGCTCAATTTGCCAGACGACACAGCTCAGAGAATTCATGTTCAGAAATAATATTTTTTTAAAAACATGTTTGCACATCTAAAATAAGAGCTGACAATCCACAGGACGGATGTCAATCATCAACTGAAAACAAAAACAAAATGCAAAACACTGCCCAGATCTGCTGGAAATCCCAAACTAAAACAGAAATGGCTGGGAACACACTCAGCAGGTCAGGCAGCATCGATGGAGAGAGGAAAAATGGGTCATGGACCCGAAACGTTGACTCACTTTTCCTTTCTTAAGGGGTGTGGGGGGAGGAGAGGGGGTGGCAGGTGGAATTAGATTAGAAGATCAGCCATGATCTTATTGAATGGAGGGGTAAAGGCTCGAGGGCCTACTCCTGCTCCTAATTCTTATATTCTCTATAGATGCTGCCTGACCTGCCCCAGAGTTTCTAGCCAGTTCTGTTTCTGTGTCAGCTGAAAACAAACCGTTTAGATGCTCCTGTTGTGGAAATTACTTTAGAAAGTTTGTGACTGAAGATCGGGAGGTGTGGGGAGGGGGAGGTGGGGGGTGGGGGGGTGTAATCGCAAGTTGTTGTCATAGTTGGAACCGCGGTTTGCATTTGCATCTCAGTTTAAGGCGAAAGATGACAGTGTGGAACTTGGCTATGTTGATAGACCACCACCCTGATCGGGCTTCTGAAGACCGCGCGGCTGCTGAGGCTGGTGAGAGTGGCGCGGAAGCTGGACCGGTATTCCGAATACGGAGCGGCGGTCCTGATGCTGCTGATGTGTATTTTCGCGTTGATTGCCCATTGGCTGGCCTGCATTTGGTACGCCATCGGCAACGTGGAGAGACCCTACCTGCATCACAAGATTGGCTGGCTGGACTCGCTCGGGCAGCAGATCGGGAAACGCTACAACTACAGCGATGCCAGCTCAGGACCGTCCATCAAGGACAAATACGTGACCGCCCTCTACTTCACATTCAGCAGCCTGACCAGCGTTGGCTTTGGCAACGTGTCTCCCAACACTAACTCTGAGAAAATATTTTCTATCTGTGTCATGCTCATTGGCTGTAAGTGGCTTCTTTTTGTGTGTGTTTGTGTGTGTGTGTGTGTGTGTGTTCAACTGGGCGGTGTGGGGAGAATGGAGTGGGGGGGGGAAAGAGAGAGCCTGGGGAGTGGGATTGATTTGGGCAGCACTTTTCAAAGGGCTGGCCACAAACACGATGGGCCGAATGGCCTCCTTCTTCATAGATTCTACAATTTTATGAATAATAATACCAGTAATAATAACATGAACTATTGGAGTGTGCGTTAGTTTGCTGAAAAGGGGCTGTAATAGGCTGGCGGAGCAATCAGAGATTCTCTGTAGTAGAAGTCAGCTCCCTTTCCTGTCTATTCTATGGTTTCCCCAACCACCAGCCTGGCTCCCATAAATTAGTATAAACCCGGTAGTTTGGATCGATCTATAGAGCGCGACAGGTTCAATTATACGCGGCCAATATATAAACGGGCTGCTGTGACTGAGCCAATATTATATCAATATCGCGGGTTAAATACCACAAGGGCAATGAGTTAAAATCCTCACCAAATTTAACTTCAATTATCACCGGCTGCAGCTTTCATATCCAGGGTTAGCTTTGTGTCTCAGCCAATGTCTTTCAGTCCAACTGATCAATGAGGTGACATTACACAGATGCTGAGCATCACAAACAGAACTAACTGGAGAACATTTAAAGCCTGGATAAGGATTATGTATTTAAGTTTGTCAATGGAAAGTGATCTTCTGGATGGCAGTGTGTAATTAAATTGAAGCTATACTAGGCGCAGCTATGCGCGTACCTGCATTTATATTACTCCCCGCTCTATAGAATTGAGGGTTTGGAAGAAAATGCGGAGTAGGGTAATAGTGCGACTGAGTGAAATCCATCTCTAAGGATTTACAGGATTTAAAACAAACTGATCTCATTAAAGCCGGGGATGAAATCTCACCATTTTGCTCAGAGTAAGCAGTATTGACAAAGTACAAATACCACCTCCCTCCACTAGTAAACACACTAGCCTTAGAATAATGTGAAACATAGTGTCGGAAATATAATAATAATCATAATAATGATCCTTGTATTTGATATTTCACGGCTTCTAGGCGTCTCAAAGCGCTTCACGGATTATACTGTAAAGTGAATTGACTGTATATTTTGTGGGCGAAACCCGGCAGCCAATTGCGCACAGCAGCGTCCCCCGCAAACAGTCATGGATTGAGTGACCAAATTACTATTATTTATTCATTCATTTTATATATACAGTATATAGATATGTGTACTGTATTTATACATGGTTTAATCTAGACTTTATAATGTTAAGGTTTCTACAGATATAAAGAATGTGTAACTGGTCTAACCTGTCTGTCTGTCTGTCTGTCTGTCTGTCTGTGTGTCTTTCTGTCTGTGTGTTTTCTCCTTGACCAGCGCTAATGTACGCCAGTATATTTGGTAATGTTTCGGCCATAATTCAGAGACTGTATTCAGGGACAGCGAGGTATCACATGCAGATGCTTCGCGTCAAGGAATTCATTCGCTTTCACCAGATTCCCAACCCTTTACGCCAGAGATTAGAGGAATACTTCCAACATGCCTGGACATACACAAACGGCATAGACATGAATATGGTATGTAAAGCACACCAGCTGTTCGTTGTGATGATGTTGGTAATTGATAGATGGAACTGTGGTTCGCTTTCGCCAAACCTGGAAAACCTCCCACTCCCCTTCCAACAAATGCTCCATTAACCACCACCACAACAACAACAGTAATAATAATAATAATAATAATAATAATAATCCTTGCGTTTGATATAGCTCTTTTCTCAACTTCTAGACTGTGTCTCAAAGCGCTTCATAGAATATACTGTAAAGTGAATTGACTGTACGTATATTTGTGGGCGAAAATGCAGCAGCCAATTGCGCACAGCAGCGTCCCCCACACAAAGAGTCGTGGATTGAAATGAACAATTTATTATGGCTTTTGTAGGAGGGATTATTATTAGCCCTGCATGTGTGTGTGTGTGTGGAGTAAGGAAACTTGCCCAAGGTGTCACCCTGATCTACCTGGATTCGAACACAGGTCTCAGGCTTGTAAGGCAAGTGCTCTAACCACTGAGCTACAGGAGCTCCACAATAACAATAATAACCAATAACAATAATATGCATTTATGTAGCGCCCGACAAATAAAATGATTGACTCACTCTGAATGCGCCGGTCGTGAAGACCAGAGCATCTGTGTAATGTAATCACATCTGATATTTACTTATCTGGCTGGGGTTTAGTTAGATTGAGATTCCGTGTGGGAAGTTTCCAAGTCTTAAAAACAGGGCAAAAGTGAGGCGAAAAATAAACTCATTTTGCGATTTACGACAGTCGAAAAAGAGTCAGTTACAAATGTATATGTACGATTCACGCTTGTAACCCAGTCGTCAAACGTTAAATGTTGCGTAGATTATCGTTCAGTATTTACAGCTATTTTTTAACCTTTTTTAAAAAGAATATACCATGTGAGTCACTGAAATCCATTCAGAGGCGTTCAATCATACATCACGCCTTCCTGAACAGCCCTGCCAACTTGACATAATAATAACATCAATGCAAATGTCATCAGAAGAATTGGATTTATGTAGGGAAACACTCGAGACATGTTGCCCCCTCTTATTGCTAATATCACACTGCTTGCACTACAATTGTTTTGGCTGCCTTTGAGACCTGAACCTGAGTTTTACTCATAACATTGTGTGTTTATTGTGTGGGCAGAATTTAAAGCGCTTCAGATTTTTAACTTGGTCATAAAAATAAAATCCTAATCCTCGCATTTGATCAGCCTTCGAGACGTCACAAAGTGCTTCACGGGATACACTGTGAAGTGTTGTGACTGCAGATTCTGTGGGCGAAATGCGACATTTAAAGATTGATTTAAAAGTGAACAGATTTTGAAAAAAATTGTTCCGCAAAAAGCAATGGAAAGTCTGTCTTCCCATTGATTGAAGTTCAGATTCACGAAAAGCCTACTCGCTAACTTTCTTAAGCACGGAAAGGATTTTAATGCTCTTATTTTCGACTACGTGTATTAATCGTGTTTCTCTACCCGTGTCCAAGACTCACGGAACTATATTAGGTTCGTTTTTGTATAAAGATGAAACAAGGATGTCTTTGAATGTGGCGATTATTATATGGCTGTACTTATAAAAGCTTATCTCTTCCTTATCTGCTTCACCACTTAATGCTCGGAATAACCCACCCACCCTCTGGTAAGAACAGGAGGTATATGTAACATGTCATTGTTGTGTACAAGTGCCCTCTGTATTTGTGGACTTTACTGACTGAGCTATTTATTTGATGCTTTTCCTCTCAGTAAAATTTACTGCATGACACAGTACTACTGTATTTGGGTAATGAGAACTACACAAACATACGGGTAAGATGAACTGTGGGGGGAGAAAAGTACAATACGGAGGGCGGGAGAGTCTGCAAAAATAAATACAAAATAAAATAAAAACAAAATTGCAGTTTCTTATGGAAACCCGCTGAATAATTAGCTGTAATTCTGACCAGATGCCAAACAAAAAAAAATCACCATTAAAACCCACAGTCCATTTTACCTCAGTTTCCCTGTACTTCTTTCTTATATGCGTATGATTTGTAGAGTATTGATGCAAATTACGTTGTAAATGTCTCTTTATTTTCACTTTGATTTGATTTTGTTTTTCACCGTGTCCTCGCTTTGGGTTCAAACCGTATGCCAACATCTCAAAGCATTCACAGCACTTGTCTTACTTACGCTCTTAAAACTTGTGTGTGCACTTGTCCGATCCCCCCCCAACCCCCCCCCCCCCCCCCCGCCCTAGGCTGCTGCTGCATGACATTATCAAATAGCATTATCATAAAACCCCGACAGCCCTCAACCGGACAGGAAACCAAACAGCCAGGCACGACACAATGGCCGCTTGCAAAAAAAGACAAGTCTACATATGTTAGTGAGAAAGGCGATAGCAAAAATAGTGTCAGATAAACCTCTCAGCCGCAGATTAGATCGGGGGGTGGAAGTTTGTTTTTCTCTTTTGGTGTGTGACACCAGGCAGAGGTGGGGCTGCTATACAAGATGAATTGCTATCTTATCATCTGACGTGTGTCTTTCTACTGATATATAATCTGGTTCTAATGGCACTCAAAAGCTAGCGGGCAGGAGATGGGGGGTGGGGAAGGTGGGGGGGACGGGGGAGTTGGGAATAAAATCCTGGTGATGTTTTAGATAATATTGTACTTTCTAACACTGAATGGAATGGAAGTAATTTTCACCATCATATCACCAGTGCTGCATGTCTACAGGAAAGTCATGCTGCTAGACTCCCTTCGCACAATTTTTTAAAATTATTTTTTAAGTTTTTGTTTTTTAGGCAAGTTACATTCTCATGCTTTTCACTTTCCGCTGGAGAGGAAGGACTCTGTTGATATCTGTCTGCGCCACACAAACCCCCTTTTTTGCTTTGAGTTTGACATGATCGGCATGTAATCGTGAAGCTCGCAATGTGACATGCGTTGAAATGCAACACATTACAAAGCTGTCTTATTATCTGGTCCTCAACAAATGGATTGTATTTCAACCCTTGTCTGTTAAAAATGTTATGACGGCATCAAGATACAAAATTAAGCTCAGCACAAATTATTGTTAATATGGCTTCTCTGCCGACGGAAGTTAATTACAGCCACTATAATTTTTTGACAATAACTCAATAACATAATCTAGCCCAAATGATTACTGTAAACCACAGCAGGAATCATCTGATTTATACACAGGTTTGATATTTAAAATCAGCCTAAATCTTAGTGAATGTGGTGACGCTGTTGTAAGATACAAGATTGCTTGCCTGAAAAGCTCAATGTTATGGGTGCTGATGATTACAATGAAGCAACGGAACGAGAAAAGTCACCATATTTAAACGAAAATCTTGCCGATGCTTCGCAGAATTAACTTAACCAAGGGGCCGAGATTAGTTTTGATACTAGCAAATGTGTTTGATAATTTTGCTTTTAAATCGTGTTGAATTGATAAAACTTTAATGTAGTCACAAGAGCTAACGTTCTGTTTTAATTGGTCATTTATTCATATATACAGGCAAACTCTATGTCTGAATGTTTTGGGGAAATTAATGGCGCCTGAAGCAAATTTCTTCAGTTTAAAAATGTTCCCATTGGCAGTGTTACATTCTCTAAGAAATGCATATGATCTATTCTTGCGTTTGATCAAATATAGAACGTAATATGTTTCAGACTGCCTCACGTGCTGATTTTGCCTCTTAACATAGAAACTGTTTTATATCCTAAAAAAAATGAAGAGGAACATCGCAGACTAGGACAGGGGGGAGTTTAAAGAGCTCTTGTTGGTCACACATAACTGTTGTAGTGAACTGCCTGATTTATAACCACGGACAGCAAAACCAAATTCAAAAAGACCATTGGACAAAGCGAGTGAAGGCAGAACAGCAGATTGTAGTTACATATGGAACCATGGAGCTGGCCAGATAGGTTGCTGTGATTTTCTTCCCCAGAACAGACCTGTCCTGTACTGTCCTATGTTCCCATTGATAACTCGACTCAGTAAATCAATTTCAAGTGTAAGGTGTGGTTGTGTAAAAGCAGTATTCTCTTGCATGGCACGTCTTGTTATATAACGTATTAGTTGCTTTACCCATAGATATCTGTGGCTCCAGGTTAGTCATTTTTGTCTTGTTCTGTGTTAGAATTCCTGTTTCTGTGATAAATAATGTTCTTTGTGCCATCTAGTGGCTGAGTTTTGCAGAGTAAAAAACGTTCAAAAGACTTTAGGATTTTGTTTTTTTTAAAAAGATAATAAACAAGATCAAAATTTTCCGATGGAATTTCTCATTTTGATTATGATTTAAAACGTGATCATATATAGTTTTTTTAAAATGACACGATTCCTTCTGTTGGCCTAACCTACGTAAACCATGAAAGTGTACATATTCAAGCTCATTGATTCACAATTTTTTCTATTTTAACTTTAATTTAGCATTTGAATTTTAAGAACTTCATCACTGGGTTTACGGCATCATTAACATCACTTCGAGTGAATTGATCTTAATGATAATAATAATAATGAGAGCATTTGATTATAGCGCCTTATCCATGTCTTCTAGATCTCTCAAAGTGTTTCACAGAGTATTCTGTAATAAGTTTGTAAAAGTGTTTAATAAGCCGCACCCATCTGAAAATATTTTCTAATATTTTCTAGCTAACAATAACAACAAAATTACATTTGTATAGCGTCTTTCACATCAGGAGGACGACCCAAGGCAGCGGCTAAGCCAACAGAGGGGAGAGTAATTGTTTTGCAGACATACGCACACACACATACATGCACAAGCGCAAACACACATAGGTACACGTAGGCAACCACAGGTATGCACAAACACACGTGAATGCACGCACAGCATGCATAAAAGCGCGTGCACACACACACACACAATTGTTTGCAATGTCAGGTAGTGAAAGATTTAGCTTAAGAATATGTCATTGGGTGTGTTTATTTTTATTCCCCCCTCCCTTGTGACAAACATTAAACCAATGTAATGATTAGCCGTGTTAGAATGAAAGCCCATGTCCTTTGCTTTGTGGCTGAGATGTATTTTTTTCCCCCCCTCCCCCCACCCCACCATCCCACTTCTAGGTCCTGAAGGGATTCCCCGAGTGCCTCCAGGCTGACATCTGTCTTCATCTGAACCAATCGTTACTGCAGAATTGCAAAGCGTTTAAAGGAGCCAGCAAAGGCTGCCTTCGGGCATTAGCCATGAAGTTTAAGACCACGCACGCTCCCCCTGGCGACACACTGGTGCACAGCGGTGACGTCCTCACTGCTCTATATTTCATCTCCAGGGGCTCCATTGAAACTCTAAAGGATAACATTGTGGTGGCTATCCTGGGTAAGTGGATTTCACAATCAAAACTCTGTGATATCGATACCCTTATCCACTGGTTCCCAACCTCGACCCTGACCCACCCTTCCCTCCCTCCCTCCCTCTCCCCCCTGAAACCTCATTTTCCCCTTTCTCCCCTGGCCCCATTTCAACGACTGTTTGTGGGACGCTGCTGTGTGCAATTTGGCTGCCGCGTTTCGCCCACAAATATACAGTCAATTCTGCTCTCCTTCCCCCTACCCTGACCCTCCCCCCTGCTCGGGTCCCTACCAGACTGTTCAGCGCCTGGGACGTCCTCCCAATGTGAAAGGCGCTATGTAAATGTATCTTTCTTGTTGTTGTTGCCCTCAGTAGGATCGCGATATATATTCTGTATATATTTTTCTTTTTTAACGCTGAAAAGTGCCCGAGGCGACACCGCCAACCTATTTGTATGAAGGACCGAAGCGAGTTGCGTTGAGTCCACAAAAGAGAAGGAGATATCGTCTTGGCTGAGCTTCGCTTCAGTCGCCCCCGAAGGGTCGGGAGGACCTTTTGGTGGCCAATTTAGAGTCACAGCAAAAAAAAGGTTGGGAACCACTGCCCTAATCCAAATCACCAGCCAATAAACAGCCCCCCTGATGCACTTGCCGGAGGTGCCCTCCGGACCTCAGGACGTCCTCCTGACGTGAAAGGCGCTGTATACAAGTGTCATTTTCGTGGTTCATTTTGTTGTTGATATGAGGTATTGACGGTTGAAAAATACGTCTTCACAAGGAAAAGAGTGTTTCGCTTGAACCGTTTCTCCATGAATCTGTCATTTTTTCTGATGAGTTGATTATACAGTATATATGTAGGTACAGTAGTGTTTTTTTTAATGACTGTTTGTGAGACAGACACAAGCTGTGTTGGCCCTGATGTGAGCTTTGTGAGCCAGCTTGCCAGTTTAATATCAATCAATGCAAGTCAGGAATAAAACCCAGAATGGCTGGAAATCCTACGGAAGCACAAATCAGTGTCCAACAGAGACAATTAGGACTGATTTTCCCTTCTGATATATATATATATTCATTCCATAATAATAATAATACTCCTTGCATTTGAAATAGCATTTTCACATCTTATCGATGTCTCAAAGCGCTTCACAGAATATACTGTAAAGTGAATTGACTGTATATTTGTGGGCAAAACGCAGCAGCCAATTGCGTACAGCAGCGTCCCCACAAACAGTCGTGGATTGAAATATTATTTTACTTTAAAGTGATATTATTTACTAAATTTCATGTTAAAGTTCATTTGAATTAGTTTTACTCAACTGGCTTTCCTCTAAATCAGGCACAGGTTGAGTTAAGCGATCGAGATTATTTCCAGCGTTTTTTTCTATTTTTTCTCAAATCTCAAATTTCCAAGTCTGTGGATTTGTTTTTTATTAACATCAGATTAACGGCAGATCCAAACTCACCAGCATCTAGAGTGACTACCTTACCTTGGATATCTTAATTAAGAAATCTCTCTGAGAGAGAGAGAGAGAGAGAGAGAGAGAGAGATACGTCAGAAAGAAAAAAAATCAATCCCTTCCATATCATCGCAAGGCAGCGGTAACTGATGTGCACCTGATTGATAAGTATTACGATGAGGAGGAGGACATTTACTGTGACCTTTACCACAGTGCATGACGCCTTTGCAATCTGTTCAGGGTCGGCAGGCTGTTTTATCGTTTAAATAGAGTAATTTCAGCATTTTTTTTTCAAAATCTCTTTCAGACATAAAGTAGCGATAATAATAACAATAATCATCCTTGCATTTGATATTTAGCGCCTTATCGCGTCTGCAAGATGTCTAAAAAGTGCTTTACCGAACCGTACTGTAAACACACACTGTACTGTGTGTTTTGTGGGCGAAAGGCAGCAGCCAATCGCTCGTGGCGCCCACTAACGGCGCCACGAGCGATTGGCAGGAGTTTAAACAAACCAATGTTAATTATTTTTTTCGTGTGAGGCTCAACTTCGGGAGGAGCACATTTAGGAATTAAATTAAAGAATTCAGTAAAAACAAAAAGAGTTGTCAAAAAGTCAAAGAATTAAACATAACTTTTGGTAGCTGCCGGTTTTTAAAGCTATTAAAGACATTTAACAGCGCCATAATTCAGCGACAATTAACTATTACTACTACAGAGGGTTGCTTTCGGGGGCGTTGACATTTATTATTGTTACATCATCCACAGCTTTCATAAGAGAAAATTTATCTCTCTACAACCCACACACACGTGTTACTTTTACAGCCGTAGGTTTACGTATAAACTGTTCACGTTGGCAAGATACTGAACTCTGTTATATATCGGGACTTTAACACAAAACCTACTGATAAAACCTTTATCAGTAAATATCTCCAAACACCCTGAGATGGAAACGCTGCCGGGGGTTTAATGGTAAAGAACTCTCGCCAGCTAATTCCAAACTCTCGCCAGCAAAATTTCATTTGGGACTCTTAAATCAGAGAATGCTTTGTGGGTGTGATGTGATTTGTGGCGTCAGGGAAAACGCTTCTGTATCAGGTCACGCCAACATCAATAAAGTTTAGTAGCCGCTAATTGCGGTTTGACAAACTCCCCGACAAGGCAAGAGTGAATTGAAGTTCTTTGTAAGCGTTCAACTTTATCCATTCCCGTAGAGCGATGAGGCAGGTCAGTGTGACCCGAGAGGAAATCACTGCCACTGCTCAGGAATGGCGTGTCAATCACACTCCTCCCAGCTCCCGGTGTTAGTGATTAGTGGAGCTTCTGCAGCTCAGCGGTTCGAGCACTCGCCTTACAAGCGTGAGACCTGTGTTCGAATTCAGGCAGATCAGCGTAAAACCTTGAGCAAGTTTCCTTGCTCCACACACACCTATCCAATCCAAAAAAATCCCACAATAATACAAATTGGTCATTTCAATCCATGACTGTTTCTGGGGGGGGGGGGGGGGGGGGACGCTGCTGTGCGCAATTGCTGCCGCGTTTCGCCCACAAATATACAGTATATTCTGTGAAGCGCTTTGAGACGTCGATAAAATGTAAAAGCTCTATATCAAATGCAAGGATTATTATTATGATTATTATTATTAGTTAGCTATTAGTATGCGTCAGGATTAAAGCTCAACCTACAGGTGATCAGGTCAACAATGACTTCTTTGTCTAGGGAGAGAGGGAGAGAAGTGGGCAAGGCGGAGGGGAAAGAGAGGTCCCGAGTTTCAGGGCGTAGTGGCTGAAAGGCGCCCGCAGAATAAGCATATCCTCATAAAAAAAGAGCAAGTTCTGCCTCATTTACTTACTCTAGACTAGTTTGAGGATTGCGAGTCCTCGTACTAATCAGTATCTCTAAACACTCTCGGTTTAATAGCCGACTGAACAGGCTGATAAATGAACACGCGAAGCCCAGAAGTAAACTGTTGAGTTTCCCCTGTAATAGCTCAGCGCGGTGTCTTTTAAAAACTACTTTGCACTTGTCAGCCAAGATCTATCGTTGCACTTTCTCGCAGTTTAACCTTCAAGCTCAGGTGCTGCATTACAAAATTAAACTAACATTCATCAATGTGTGATAGTACTTCCCTTTTCAGGTTATTGACAAATCCTCTGTATAATTAGGTTATTTCTCACTGTCTGGGGCTGATATTGAGCAGGTGTTCAAAGCTAAATCTTACTAAAACTACTAATTTTTCACGAGATAAATGGCCTTCAGAGTAAATCTTGACATAATGGGGCCACTCAGCAGTGAATCTATTACACATCTTTCCCTCTCCTGTGTTGTTATAGTACGTTTCTGAAGGTCAATAATATTCCTATTCAACTGTAGCATGGAAATTAGCTTTGTCATGTCATTTAAATATTCTACCTCCAGAGATTGGGGGAGTGGGATTGATTTGGACAGATATTTTCAAAGAGCCGGGCACAGGCACAATGGGCAGAATGGCCTCCTTCTGTGATGTCAAATAATAATCCCTCCAAAAAACACACCCACAATTATAAAAATTGTTCATTTTCAATCCACGACTGTTTGTGTGGGGGACGTTACTGTGCGTAATTGGCTGCCGTGTTTCACCCAAAAATATACAGTCAATTCACTTTACAGTATATTCTGTGAAGCGCTTTGAGACGTCGATAAGATGTGAAAAGCGCTATATCAAATGCGAGTATTATTATTATGTATAATTCTATGTATACTGTTGTTATACTATGTTTACAACAACAACTTGTATTTATATGCGTCCTTCACATGGGCTAGCACGCCGGAGCGTTTAACAGCATTTGGGTGGACGCTGTTGCGCGCAATCGGCTGCCACGTTTTCACTCGCAAAATATACAAGTCAATTCACTCTACAGTATATCCTGTGAAGCACTTTGAGACGTCCCGAAAACGAGACAAGGCTCTGTATAAAATATAAGGACAAACAACATCTTGTGTAAACAGTATTCGAAAGAAGCTTTGATTTTAAAAGGAAATGTCTGTGTTTTTTTGTGTCCAGGCAAAAACGATATATTTGGTGAAATGATCCACCTTTATGCCAAACCCGGGAAATCGAACGCGGATGTGCGCGCGCTGACTTATTGCGACTTGCATAAGATCCAGCGCGAAGACCTCTTAGAAGTCCTGGACATGTATCCGGAATTTTCCGACTACTTCTTGACCAACTTAGAGCTCACGTTCAACCTAAGAGATGATGAGTCCAAGGTAAGGATTTGCTCCCCCACCCCCCTCCGAGTGTCTTATTTGCAGCTCTCAGTTATCGGTAAGCGACTGAAGATAATGTAATAATAATAATCCTTGCATTTGAGATAGAGCTTTTCACGTCTTCTAGACTATGTCTCAAAGCGCTTCACAGAATATACTGTAAAGTGAATTAACTGTATATTTGTGGGCGAAATCAAAATAAAGTTGATAACAACAACAATAACAACTTGCACTTATAGAGCGCCCTCCACAGCAGGTAGCCTCTCAGAGCGCTTCAAATTCAGTATCCTCTTATGTATCTTTTTATTGTCTTTGCACTATTAAAATCTGAACCTTTCATAAAGTCTATTCCGTCGCGTTTCACAGCATTTTCCTTTAAAGATTAAGTACAGGATCCTTTGCGTCCTGGAGGAAGTCTCAAAGCACTTCATGAGATCTACAGCAAAGCGGAGTGACTGTGTGTTTTGTGGGTAGCTGAGCGTAGAAATATCCGCAAACAGCCGGGAAGTGAATCATCAATTTTACACGGATCTGTACCACATCACCCGAGCCATCGGAGCCATTCTGTACATCCTGTATAATGATGCTGTTTGATGATAATACTAATCCTTGCATTTGATACAGCGCTTTTCACATCTTATCAACGTCTCAAAGCGCTTCACAGAATATACTGTAAAGTGAATTGACTGTATATTTGTGGGCGAAACACGGCAGCCAATTGCTCACAGCAGCGTCCCCCACAAACAGTCGTGGATTGAAATGACCAATTTTATTATTGTGGTTTTTTGGGGGGAGGGATTATTATTATGTGTGCGTGTGGAGTAAGGAAACTTGCCCAAGGTTTCGCCTTGATCTGCCTGGATTCGAAACACAGGTCCCATGCCTGTAAGACGAGTGCTCTAACCCACTGAGCTACAGGAGCTCCACCAGTGGATGTGTACTTATGTGTTATTATACTTATAATTTGCACATCTATTGGAGGTGAAGTTTTTAAACACCGCCCGTCCATTTGCGATTCTATACTTGTGATCTCAATCTTGCTGTTCGCTACACAAGCTGCTTTGCCAGTGAGACTTGTAGGAAGGAATGCAGTTGCAGATGTAACTAAGATGTAAGAGCCACTTGTTATTCTATTTATCCAACAACTTATGGACATTACATCGAGTCTTTCTCACGTGTCTTGTAACGCGCGCATCTGAATGTTGTGACAAAAAATAAGGTCAGGAAGTGACTTCACTCCACGGCAAAGAATAACTACTGTACTCCCCACAAATGGGTGTAACAATCCCTCCATCCCACAATGTCTTCTTCAAGGCCGGTCTCAAGACCCTCCTCTTCGACCTCTTCGTGCCTTCAGCCGCCCTCCTACCCCTCTCTGCCCTCCCTCATTACACAGTCAATCCACGTTACAGTATATTCCATGAGGCTCTTTGAGACGTCCTGAAGACGTGATATCGCAAGGATTACTATTATTCTTACCATTATAATGCTGTTATATCACAGTAGAATTAGGTGCCACGTTTACTTTGTAGTGTTGTTTATTGTTCCTCCTTTTGAGATCAGTTAAATACATTATTGAGTTTGTTTTTTAATGTCCTTTCGACCGTTACCACAGAAAACAATGAGTTTTGGGGTTCTCATTTGTAATAATTAACGTTGATCTGAAGTCCGTCCCCCCCCCCCACCCCATCGTGTCCCCCCCCCCCCCTCATCGTCCCCACCCTGTTCACCCCCCACCCCCTCCACCCTGTCCCCCCACTTTGCTTCCTAACGATCCAGGCAGATCTGGTGCTCACAGCTCAGGCCAGCGATGATTCAGATTCAGACAGCCCTACACCTCCAAGGAGAAAACTATCCTTCAAGAAAACAACAGACAAAGGTAACATATCATTTGTTATCACTCCCCAAGAGGAGAGGGAGGTGCCGGGGGGGGTGGGGGGGTTGGGGGGAGAGGGAGGTGCGGAAGGGGTGTGGGGGGAGGGGGAGGGGTGTTGGGGGGAGGGGGGGTAGTGTTGGGGGGGGAGAGGGAGGTGGGGAGGGGGGATTGGGGGGAGAGGGAGGTGGGGATGGAGGAGTGGGGGGAGAGGGGGGTGGTGAGGGCGGGTGTTGGGGGGAGAGGGGCGGGGGGGAAGGGGTTTTGGGGGAGAGGGAGGGGGGTAGAGGGAGGGTGGGGGGAGAGGGGAGGGGGTGGTGGGGGGTGATCACAAGCACGATCAGAAAGGAAGGTCTTTAGGCAGCAATTTGAAAGTGTGGAGGGAAGGGATTGAGGAGAAAGATACGTGGAGTGGAGGGGACCAGGGACAAACAGGAGGCCAGAGCCAGCCAAGCCGGAGGCAGCAGGTAAGGGGAATGGGGGGGTAGGGGGAGTGGGGGGGTAGGAGGAGTGAGGAGATGGGGGGGGTTAGGGAGTGATGGGGAATAGGGTGAGTGGGGGGGAGGGGGAGTGGAGGGTAGGGGGAGTGAGGGGGTAGAGGGAGTGAGGGGGTAGAAGGAGTAGAGGGGGTAGGGGGAGTGTGGGGGTAGGAGGAGTGAGGAGGTGGGGGTGGTTAGGGGGAGTGATAGGGAATAGGGTGAGTGGGGGGGAGGAGGAGTGAGCAGCTGAATTACAATTGAAGCTTTATAATTCAATACTGTTCATCTGGTGGCTATGCTAATGTTACTACCAGGGATTCTGCCAGAGTTGATCTATTGTTAAGAGAAATGAGTTGATTGTTTATTCACAGATTTCCATTTGGATTGTGAGCCTACCTGCCAAACAAATTGCAACCTCATCCTGGCATTAAACGCCTATTGTCTACTATCTAGATGTTGAAGGCGATGTATAAAGTAACGCAAGGCAAATGTAACGGATAATTTTAAATACAAATGGTTCCTGGTGAAGTGTGTAGGCCTGGGCAGTTGTACTTAGTAATTGCACTTGTAATACAGTAATAATAATCCTTCCACTTGATACAGCGTCTCGTCACGTCTTCGAGACTGTGTCTCAAAGCGCTTCACGGAATACACTGTAAAGTGGATTGACTGTGTGTTGTGTGGGCTGTAAATGTTCTGGTTGGTTTCCCCCCCAAGCTCAGACCGACCGGTGAGCGGATTGTAATAACGCTCCACATTTGTGCGGTTGCAGACCTCCAGGATGAAGAGAACAGCAGGAACCGCGGAGCGTCTCACGAGACCTCGGGAGGCAACGGAAAACCGTTCCACTCCAGAGAGAGGAATTCGGAAGAGAAACAAAGCGCTTCCTCGTCGCTCTCCGGCTCGGTGGACGAGGAGAAGAAGCCTCTGTGTTCGGGTTTGTTGGACTACCCCACCACCGAGATACAGCTGGGCTGCCGGCTGGCGTTCACGGAGGGATCCCAACTACAAAATAGAAAAACTGAAAGGAGAGGTAGGTTACCAGGTGAGATACACACAGCTTCAGGAAACCTGCGAGAATCAGGATCATCCTCCATGCTGAATATTATATACAGTAAATTCACATTGCATCGTGTGTTACTGGAGATGTCATGCTATTTTGCGTACTGGGGAAAACAAACTTTTTTTAAAAAAACAAAAGGCCAAACAGAACAAAACAGTGGATGCTTTTTATCAGCTGTTTCCCCAAGTGTGAGGTTCTCAGGAGTTTGCTCTCACCACAAGCCTCGCAATCTTATGGGAGGAATTTAGTTGGAATATATTTCATCTATACTGTATGTACATTAATTGGGACGATGCTAAATGCCCACATTAAAAGCTACAGGTCTTAAAATATTAATAATAATCCTTGTTTTTGATATACAATGCTTTTCACGTCTTCTAGACGTCTCAAAGCACTTCACAGAATTGATAAAATGGATAAATACTGATCTGTGTTATGTAATGTTTACGGGACATTTGAAAGCGTAATGCCTCGTTGAAAACAATCAAATTCTGGTGGAGTTCAACTTGGCGAGTAAAGAAACTCTGGTTTAAAACACATTCTGTGCTTCAGTGAATACATCTAAAGTGATTATTATTACCACGTAAAATATGGTTTTGACCCCATTACGGTAAATTTTTGTACCACGTTAGATTATCAGAAAATGTGTTGTTTTAGGGCTCCTGTCAGACGTCAGTGATGGACTGAAAGAGTGGGAGAGTGGGAAGCCAGCCGAATACCCTGACATGTCCACACAGTCAGCATCTTCTCACGCAGTACGGGGAATCTCAGAGACAGGCAGCGACCTCACCTACGGAGATGTGGAGCACAGACTAGATGTACTTCAGGAACAACTCAACAGGTATGTCCGTTGCACTTCTCAATAGCAAACGGATAAAGGAACATGGTGTTGGGGGGTGGGGGGGGGGGGGGGGTGCACACATTCACCATTGTGATAATAACATTAATGATAAAAACAATGAACACCTGCCTTACTACATAATAATACTTGAATTTGATAGAGCGCTTTCCACATCTTTTAAACGTCTCAAAGCGCTTCACAGAATATACTGTAAAGTGAATTCACTTTATATATTTGTGGGCAAAACGCGGCAGCCAATTGTGTTTCCCACAAACAGTCGTGATTGAAATTAACTTTTTATTTTTTTGTTGTTTTTTGGAGGATTATTAGACGTGTGTGTGTGTGTGGTGTGTGTGTGTGTGTGGAGTAAGGAAACTTACCCAAGCTTTCATCCTTGAGACATCCAAAAGCACTTCACACAACATACAGTAAAGTGAATTGAGAGCGAAGTGTGTGTATTTTGTGGGCAAAAAACGCAGCAGCAAACAATTGGTGTAGATACAAGTGTATTTATATATAAACAGCGACAATTGAATGTGAATCTTCTTCCCCTAACCCACCCCAATGTTTCTAGGCTGGAAACACAAATGACTACTGACATCCACACCATCTTGCAGTTGTTGCAAAGGCATTCCCTGTCAGGGCCTCCCGCTTACAGCACAGTAACAGCCACCACAGACTACGGCAGGCCAAACGCCAGGGTCATTCAAACAATTCAGCCGCTGACTTCTAGAACCACAGATCACTGCTTCACATCCACACCGCAGGTAAAGCCACATCATTGTGCGTAGCCCCAGACAGACCTTCCTTAACAACTGCTGGTGATGTACTCTCTTATATAGTCAACAAGGAGCAAAATTCTGATGAACACGACCAGCTCACTACAACAACCACAACTTTGATTTATATAGCGCCCTCCACACCGGACGGCATCTCAGAGCGCTTCACAATAGCGGATCCCGGGACCGAGCCAGGGACAGGGGTAGAAAGGTGACCAAAGGGGCGGTCGAAGAGAAAGGTGGGACTTGAAACTGGGAAGAGAGGCAGCGAGGCGAAGGGAGTGAGGAAGGGAGTTCCAGACAATCTGGCTAGTTTCAGCCTAGAATGTGTCAGGATTATTATTATACTGAAATCTAATTTCATAACTAAACAAAAAAAACACCCCCCGCTCCCCATCTCTTTCCAAAATAATAATAATAATAAAATCCTACTCCCGATTTCTGCTTCCTTTCTTTCCCCCCTCTTTTAGAATCCAGCATTTTTAGACTTTGAAAAATCGCAACTGAAATCCAAAGAATCACTTCCCAGCGGGGTCCACCCGAACACTGAGTCCGAAGACCATTTGGCCAGCTTTTTGGACCAGGAACAAGAACAGAAATCACGGTTACAACAACAACAACAGCAACAACAACAACAAGAACAATCCAAATCTTACCTGCATCCCTCCCGACATCCTTCCCTCACAAGCTCTTCAGTGAGCAGTGTGGGACCGCTGAGTATCCATAGGCATTTGTCTGATCCTGGGCTTCCTGGTATATAGCCTTTTGCGTTTCCAATAGATTTTCTGCTTTCGGTAGCTTTACAAAAATAGCGTCCTCCATATTTTGACTCAGGGGTCTACAATGATACTGTCCATATGCAAAAGCACTGTAGATTCATATCAGTTCTGAGGCTCACCATGTTTTAAATGTTTCCTCTTTGATGAAATGAAATGGAAATGGAATGGAATGAAAGCTTCGTTAAGAATAAGAGTATGTTTCAAGACATCAGTCACACTGCCAGTAATCTTAAAGGCACCTTAATTGATAAGTAAAACCTAACACAAAACAATGCATGCTGTTACATTTGGTTTCTGTGTTGCATGAATTTAGTTTGAATTCATGGGTAGGGGGCGGGGGGGACGGGAAGGGTGGGGTGGGTGGGTGAAAAGGAGGGAGTGAGAGAGAAAATGGTGTGTGTCCACCCAAGTCTGGTCAGACAGAGGCTGGCCATCCTGGTCTGAACTAGATGTAATTACTTGAACTAAACAGCTATTGCAAGCACATCGAGCACATGGCTCTTCTAATGAGCAGAAATTGTACATTTTGTGCTTTTAACAAAAAAATAGCAGCTTAACCATTCCGCTAATCTTACTTTCTCACTTTTTCCTTTCATTTCTTCCTCCAATACTTGCTATTCTGACAAAGGGATGGGAAAATATAATTGAATCTTCATAATGAAGAACAATAAAAAAAACGGAGCTGCATTACGGCAAAATAGTCATGTTGTGGCCTAAATTACAGGCTTAAGAAGTGTTTCCTCTCAACACACAGCTTCAGAGCAAGTAAAGCGTTGACAAGACTCGCTTTAACACTGATCATTGAAAGTTTGTTAAGTCTAAAACTGCAATACGTGTTTTTGTATATCTGGCATCTGGCTCACATGGTAACATTCCTGTGCTTATTTAAGTCCACACCTGATGCATATTCACAATTCCTTGAACAATTAGAAGTCAATTGATGGAGGCAATTGAATTAACTTAACCGGGTTCAAATTAATTTGTTCTTTCGAATTCAGTTTACAATTACCACCTGTGATTGATTGAATCCTAGGAACATTGATGAAATAGGAGGGACATTTCTTATTGACTCAAAAAGCCAAGTTTAAAATTGCGGAAAATACAAAATTTTCCAATAAATCTATTAACATATCAAATCCCTCCTAATAAAACATTGATTGAGGCTTGAGTCATCGAAACACAGGCTAGTCTTAAAATTATTGCTGCAAACCAACAAAAAAAGCAATGCAACTTTTTCACAGATCATGATCAGTTTAGTCATAGTCCCTCCGCCTCGTCCTCTTTGGCCTCCTTCAAGTCTCTCCTCAAGACTCTCCTCTTCGATGGACCCATCGGCAACTCGTAATACCCCCGTTCCCTCCCCCCGATTGTTTAGATTTAATTGGTTGCTACGTTTTGCCCACAAATAGACCGTCAATTCACTTTACAGTGTGAAGCGCTTTGAGACGTCTGGAAGACGTGAAAAGCACTGTATCAAAAGCAAGGATTATTATTATTTGAATGATTTTTTGATACTACATCTAGTACAGTTGAGGACATTCATCTGTATTGAAGATTCCCCGTTATTCTACATGATAGATAAGGGACCTGCTTTTATATTTGATCACAAAACCATCTCTGCAATATATGTAATACAAGCCACTGTATTTAAAAGGCATTTATGTACTCATGCAAAACATATATAGCAAACCTTTTATCATTAGCCATTGTATCAAATACATGATTGTATTACTTGCATGTGGCATCATAATGAAATTACTGCACGACTCCTCATTCACCAAACAGGTTTTGCTAAATGCTTTTTGTGAGACTAGAGCCTCTTAATTTAGCACACTGAGCTGAGCACAAATGTTAAATACAGACAGGATCCTTGAGTTATACACCATGTGTAGATTGCCACCTTAACATTTCTTCCAATCTTTTAAAGACTTTTCTCAATTGGTCTACTAGATTGCATTTCACCCACAAAATACACAATCACTACACTTTACAGTATATTTTGTGAAGCGCTTTAAGACGTTCCGAAGGCAACTTGCACTTATATAACGCCCTCCACACAGGGTAGTGTATTAGAGCGTGATAAGGCATGATAAGACACTCTATTAAATGCAAGTATTATTATTGTGCTACCATGTGATCCTAACCAGATGTACTCTTAAGTTTGTACCGCAGATTTGTAATTTTTTGCGACATGTTCACAAAGTACTTTGTGAAGGAACAATATCCCCGATCTGCATTATTTTTATTTATTTTATTTTAAAGAAAAAAAATGATTTAATGCAAAATATGTCACTTGTTGCTTGTTTCTTGCTGTGAAACTGTCAAAACAAATTTGCACAATTTCACTTTTAAAACAGAAATGTTGGCAAATAATCAAAACGTGGATGAAATATAAATAGTGCAGAATGGAATGACATTTGGTTGTAGGGGAGGGGGTGGGGGAATAGTTTGATACCATACACATTGAAGAATTAGAAGATGTAGAATGTTTGTAAAAAAAACAAAATAAAAAAAAACTTAAAATGATACAGTAAGAACCAGAGTCCAGTTCTTGAAAGCATCCGTACACAGTAGGCATTATGTTGTACTTGTTGGTAATATAAGAGCTTAACAGGTATGGTTGTCTTTTAAATATGCCTTCTGTTGAAAAAATATCTGGACTGTATATTTTAGCACAAAATTTCATACTGGTATAGTTTTAGACAGTTTCCCAAAACGCTCACATTTACTGTAAGAGGAAAAGTACAAAGTGATGTTCTATAAAACGTTCATAATTTGGGCTTTTTGCATGATGGCAAAATGGGCCTTTCATCTTCTGGTATTTATAAAATGGAAAATTCAACCTTCTGACAATTTTGTTCTGTGAAGTGTAAACACATAACTATTTTTAAGCGTTTATAAAGCCACCCACTGTATACTAGGTTTTGTACAATGTAACACTATATACTATGCTTATTTGGGAATGTTTCCAGTTTGTTCACAGCTATACAATGTGTATCAACATCACTTGGAAAAATGATCTTTTATTATGTTAATGCTACAAATAAATGACATGAGTACAGATGAATGACAAGTTAGATATATTTTTGTTTCTTTTTAAATGAATTCGCTAGTGTGCGGGAATTTCATTCATTTGACGTAAGCTGTGAACCCAGAAAAATAATTGCGAGACTTAAATGATCATCGACCCACACACTGTAATTTTGAGGGGCTGACACAGTAGAAGAACATTGCACACAGTTCATATCCCAAGTTTTTCTCGAAGACAAAAATACACTTGGATCTGATTATTTGTAATTTTTATTTTATTGCAATGACAGTGTATCCAGCATTAACTAGAAAGGAAAAGATTTTCATTACATGGTGAAAAAGCAGTATGAAAATGTGAAAAAAATATAAAATTGATTTTCTTTTTTAAAAAAACTGCAAATGGAAGTGCCAGTCAATTGCAAAGTGACCTTTTGTTCACAAAACTGATTGATATTAATTTGGTTACATCATACACTACAGTAATAGAAGGCATCTAAAAACCTAAAACGTTTGTAATAAACTACACAAAATCCTAGAGGTGCAACAGCAGCAAAGCTATTTACCTGTAAACTAATATGGTGCAAGCTAGTAAAAGCAATTTGGCAAGTGACAGCATAACAAATTGTGTACACATCATAAAATCCCACTTCCTTTTTTATTTTACATAAAAAAAGAAAAATGTACAAAACGACTAAACGAGTATGCAGTTTGAGCAGGTTCCGTATCTCCTCAGAGTAATATAAATCACTGCTTTCATTCCATCATCAGTCTCTGAACAGCGGCTGCCACTTGGTGCTTAAATGGACATGGTGCATTGGATAAACTGCAACAGGGAAACAGGATAAACAATTAATACTCTGTACAAATATTTACTTAACTGTGAGGCTACTTTTGAAAGCCTACAAAGTATATCATGCTGCTCTAATGTAGATCATTTGTGTTTAGTGATTATGCTCTAAACAGTTATATATTTGGGGAACAGTCAAACTTCCTTTTATAATAGTTTTATGAAATATTAGTAAATATGTAGCTATGTTCATAATATTGTATTAGATGTGGTCCTGCGACAAAAATCCAAAGAAATTAACATTAGTGCTGATGCCAACTTTGTTAACCCAATCATTTCTAGCCTGTGTATCCCATTCTACAGATGGTCAGTAGATACATTGGTCTTTGCTAATCTTACTGAATTGGCATTTATCTAGTCACAGTTTAGAAACAGAAATACAGGTAGACCCCCACTTACCAAACGCCCGGTTAACAAAAGTTCACTATAACGAGGGTTTCTATTTGTACCACTTATCCGCTTAACAAAGGCTGCATTCACTATAACGAATGTTTACACACACTTTAACTCTCGTGGGCTTCTCGTGCACAGCTTCTCATGGGTAGCGTCTCTCCTGGTTGCCCCAGCAACACACGCTCAGTCTTTAGCGTGCCTTAGTTAAGCAGTGCAGTGCAGCCCCTCCCATATGGGAGGAGCTTAAGCGGCAGGATGTTGTGTGGCTTCAATAATAGTAAGTCGAGGACTGTCTGTATTTACTAACATTTTAATATTTTATTGTTGTATTTAAATTAGTGTAGCCTTCAATAGCAGTTATATCTACTTTAGGCCTTCACTAGTACAGGTTGAGCGTCCTGATTTCGGGCCCGTAGCCAAGCTCAGGTTCGGGTATTTACAGACAAAATTGGAACGCCAGAAGCACATCACGTGTCCGGAAATGCCTGGGCTCAGGTTGCGATATTTCAGTGTGGTGACTGTGAAGACCTGGCCTGGAGCAGGTAGGATTGAAGTTTTATTCCTGCAATTTTTGTCACATTCCAGATTCCTGAACTCCGGATTTTAGAGTACATCGAACCTGTATGTTCGAATGTATACATCCTGGACACCGAAAATATTAGCGCTAGGAACCGCTAGGCACTAAACTGATGTTAACGGGGAGGCTCGAGACGGGGCAGCGTTTTGGCTGTGGCCAAATACAGTAATACAGTTAAACTCTCGCTTAACGAAATTTTCGCTTAACGAAAGGTTTTAAAGTTCCTAACCCTTTCGTTGAGCGAGGTCTACCTGTATTGCAATGCAACATTAAGACTTCAGTTTACTTACATCATCATAGCCAAAATTCACATAGCCTTGCTGCAGGCTGTCTCTTCGTCTGAAAGCATCTATAACAAAGACAATTGTTAATTTCTAATAAAGCAAACAATTTATTCTTGGGTTGAAGAAAAAGACCCATTTGACACATGCACATTTACCGCCCATGGGAAAGGAAGTCGGTGAGGCATGCACAGAAGATCTTAATTGTTCATATGGTCGCTGGTAAATGCGGCGACAGGTCAAGACGCTTTGAATCAAGACCCACAATGCCTGCTCACTTACTGACTGCACTGAATTCCACATGCAGTGTAGATGGATTAAACCAGATCAAACCAAGCTTGCCTGCAACTCTGATTTGCAGCAAGACATTAAATGTCATAAGAACATAAGAATTAGGAGCAGGAGTAGGCCATTCGAGCCTGCTCCGCCATTCAATAAGATCATGGCTGATCTTCTCACCTAACCCTAATTACCTGCCCAATCCCCATATCACCTAATCCCTCTATTTTTCAAAAATCTATCAGTCTCAGCCTTGAAAATGTTCAAGGACTGAGCATCTACAGCCTTCTGGGTAGTGAATTCCATAAATTCACTGCCCTCTGAGTGAAGAAATGTTTCCTCAACTCTGTTCTAAAAGGCTGACCATTAATTTTAAGACTGTGACCCCTGGTTATAGATTCTCCTACCAGGGGAAACAGTCCCTCAGTGGCTACTTTATCCATCCCTTTAAGAATCTTATGTTTCAATAAGATCCCCCCTAATTCTGTACTCTATAGAATACAGCCCTAGTTTACTCAACCTATCCTCATAGGTCAGTCCCCTCATCCCAGAAACTAACCTAGTGAATCTACACTGCACCCCCCCCCCCCCCCCCCCCTCCCCCCCCCCCCCCCCCCCTAAAGCAAGTATGTCCTTTTTTAAATAAGGAGACCAAAACTGCACACAATACTCTAGGTGCGGTCTCACCAAAGCCCTATACAGTTGCAGCAAGGCTTCTCTACTCTTATACTCTAAACCTTTTGAAATGAACACTAACATGCCGTTTGCCTTCTTAGTTGCTTGCTGCACCTGCAAACTAACTTCTTGGGACTGGTGTACAAGGACACCCAAACCCCTTTGAACACTAACACTATCTAATTCTCTCCCCCTCTAGAAAATGATCTATTCTTTTATTCTTGCTACCTAGGTGACTAATTTCACACTTGCTAACATTGAATTCCATCTGCCACCTACTTGCCCACTCCCCTAGCCTATCTACATCTTGTTGCAATCTTTTTGCATCATCCTCGGAGCTAACTCTGCTACCTAGTTTAGTGACATAGTGACTGATACAACTGGTGAGATTTACTGTACAGTATTGGCAAAATGTATCAGCAACTGCCTTTAAAAATATTCAAATTACAGCCAATTATGTCTAGAAAGGTACAAAAAGTAAAACATACCTGTAACTGCCCTTAATTTCACACAGCAGGCAACATAGTCATCAAAATAAGTCTTTCCGTCCTTGCAGTAGCGTTTGATAATCCCACTGATAGCTTGAGGACTTAGTCGGTATCCTAGCAATCCCCAAAATAAACACTTTTCAGCGAGATTGGTCTCAACCGTATAGAACATTTCAGAGACTACAACAACAAAATTACATTTGTAAAGCACCTTTCACGTCAGGAGGACGTCCCAAGGCATTGAGCAGTCATGGGTCATGACCCAAGCATGGGGTGGGGGCAGAGTTGGGATGAGAGAGGGGGTAGCTGAAGGTACAGTCAAGAAGGATGGTCTTTGAGTCAGGCCTTGAAGAAGGGAGGGAGCAAGGCGAAGGGATGGTGGGGTGGAATTCCAGAGGCTGAAAGCTGGCCTACATCAGTTACCACAGGAAATACACGTACATGTATTAGATTTAATTTATAGACTAAGATTTTGAAAAACACAATTCCTCTCAAAATGTTTGGAGTATCTTTAATGTGAAAGTTATACAACAACAATTTCGATTTACATAGCGCTCTCCATGCCGGACGGTATCTCAGAGCGCTTCACAATGAGGGGTGACCGAAGGCGCAGTTGAACAGAAAGGTCTTTAGCCGAGACCTGAAATGAGGAAGAGAGGAAGGGAGTTCCAGAGCTTCGGGGCGTGATGGCTGAAGGCATGGCCACCGATGATGGGAGTGGGGGAATAATTGCATTTGCAAGTTTATGAACCTTCCTCCCCCCACCTTTTCATTTTAAGATCCTGAATATTTGAGAGAAGTGTTTCACTTACCCATTGATACGATGGCTTGGCCAAGCTCCAGAGGCTCCACAGTCCCACTCTTGTCCTGGTCGTACATCATGAAGTTCTGTTTCCAACCACTCAACGCCACCCACAGCTCTTTGAACTCATTGAAGCCCATTTTTCCAGTCATATCTCTCTGAAATTCTCCAGTTAAGAATATCTTGTGTTGCTGTGTATAATTAGCAGCTTCAATTATTTTCCCAATGTAAGACCAGATTGTGCACAGTGCTGTATCTCCTAACTCAAGGTAATAACAATGTGAATTTGAATCAAAATAAGAAACTACTGGCAAGATTAAATTACTTTACAAGTATGTTCCCGTAAAATAGCTCTATTCGGATTCTATTGAATTCACCTAAATAATACAAAATAGAATGGCATTTCAGATGAAAATCATTCCCAATATTTCCCTAATCTTAAAAGTAATGTTCATTCTGATCACTGATAACTCCGTTGGATCCTTATTTGAATATTTTTTATTTCATCAACTGACAACATTCAATAACATTCCCAAACTAAACATTGTAATTTGTGACTGTAGGTGGTTAGACCCATGTAGTTACCCCAACCCAAACACTCTGGGCTCCTCCCAAGCCTTGGTTCTTGCCAAAATGCACCTAATACAGTCCAGAATTAGGTAAGCAGCATCCTTCCCTCCAGGGAGAGAGTGCACATTCCATTTCAGCAATCAATCTCTGGGATTTCCATGTGTAGGTGGGACTCATGGAAATCTCAGTTCATGTGTCTGACACCAAGCTGACAAAAAATAAATACCAAAATACTATGAGGATACATCCAACATGGCGATCATGATTCTGCAGGTCTCTAAACTGAAAGCTGAAAAATGCCACAAAATTATTAAATCAATTAACAGTATGTAGAACATTCAAACAGTGATATGTGCATTTGCAACCTAGTTAATAGATTTGGACACACCTCAAGACTATTAAATACAATCTTGGTCGAGCCAATGTTAAACTAAATTAATTAAGTTTGTAATAGTATTAAAAAGTTGTTGATTTTACTTTTAATGTGTTTAAAAGTTTACAAGGGAATGAAAAAGTAAATCCAGACTGAACTACAATACACAAGCCAGTAGAACAAGAGGACATAGGTTTAGAATCGTCAAGTGCAATCTCAGGACAGATACCGGGAAGTTTTTCTTGCCAGAGAGTGTGATTGGGGCCAGGACACTAGACTCATTTAAAAAGCAGTTTGATGCTGTGATGAGACAACAGTAAGGTAGGTATTTTAGAAGTTCTGGCGGGATGAGATCAGAGATCAGCCTTCCATATCCAAATTCATCTGGTCACCTCAACATGTGTGGCTAAGTGTGGGAAGTAATGTGTGATGACTTCAAAACTACTGTTATTGCCCTGTGCACAATTAGCTTGTGTGTTTTGTGGGCAAAACACACAATCAATTAACTTTATTTTACATTCTGCAAAGCTCTTTGAGACATCTCAAAGATGTGATGAGGAGCTAAATCAAATGCAAGTATTATTATTTTAAAAAACAATCTTTCAACAAACGTCTGAAACATTGAAGATCATCATCATAGGTCCACCGTAAATGCATAAAACACAAAGCAGAACATTTTGCTCATAAACCAACTTTTAAAAGTTCAATTGTACTTGGAAATAACTCATCCACAACATACAAATTAAACCAAGCACTCGCAAGACAATGAATGGAAACTGCTCTTACGTTTGTATGTCCCATGTACCCCAGTCTGTGTTAAACATCTTTGCAGCTCTTCAGCATCCACCTCTCCATCCTGTAAAACAAATAACTTGGGTTTATTGGCATTGCATGAAAAATAGATTGAATGTACAATTTCCGGTGAAAAATATAAGAATGCAAACATTTAATTTTACAAAAGCAAAGCAGATTTATAACTTCTTTACATATAAACTCTGGTGAAATATTTCAGTATCAATTAAAGCCACTAAAATTTCAAATTAGAAAATGCAGGTAGCATGTGTCGCAACACTTCAAATAAACAAAACACACTATGATCTTGCCAATTCAGATAAGAATTCCATCCAACCTACAGGATTTGCTACACGAGGGCACGTGTGAAAGATTCAGATCCCTGAGACGTATTGCATTAGGTACTTCCTCAGGTTCCCAAAGACCTCAGCTTGAGTGCATTTTAAAAGTAGAATATTAAGTTTTAACTAAAACAAATTGTACAAGGGGCCAGCCATTGTGCTTACAACAGAAAAGGCAATATCGTATTTCCCTCTAAATATTGAAGAACTTCAGTTTAATGAATTCTGAACGCTTCATTTCCCTATATACAAAAAAAACTTCAGCTAAAAGCCTGTTACTCCTCTCCAGTAGTAAATGCAAAGTGCCATTCGCAACACTTCTCTAGAAGCAAACAAATTTAATTTTTAGAGATAAACAAATTCAAACGTAGCCTATACATGAAAATCACACTGATCAGGGTCCATGTAACCTTATCTCTAGTTGGAATAATAGCAAATTGTTGTACAAATTGTTGAACATTCCACCCCCAAGTATTTAGAAATGTTAGTAGTTGAAAAATGCTGTATCGGGCGCACTTACCCCTCCTCCGGCAGTGGAACAACATGCAATGAAGTCAAACGATACTGTCTGCCACGCATCTGTTTGAGGCTGAGCATAGAAGGCAAGCACAAGCTTTCCTCATTCCATGGAGTCTATGGCTTATTAATTGTGGGTAAAGCTAACTTCAAATAGAACAAACCAACTAACGTAGCTTCTGTTGGGTTGCATTAAACAGGATGGTGGTCTTACATTAAATGGTGGTCATTAGCCAAAGGAAAAATGCCCCAAATCACAAGGCAAGGAAATGTGTGAATACCAGGCAGGTATAGGGAATTCCCAGCTACAAATATGAATAAAAACAACCAGATGTTCCTGTATATGCTGAGGAACATCTTCGATTATTATACACAACTAACTATTTGTCACCTTTCAAAATGTGGCTGTATCACAGGATAAGCAGGATAAGAATTAACAGAAATCGTAGCATGTCTATAAACAGTGGCTGGCCTCAGTAGGAACATTTAAACAACAAATTACATTTACACAGGGCCTTTCGAGTCAGGAGGAAGCACCAAGCCACTGGATAAGCAGGGATTTGGACCCAAGCAGGGGGTTGCTATTAGGAGGGGTGGAGGGCAGAGGCAGGAGTGACCGAAGGCACGGTTGAAGAGGAAAGTGTTGAAACAGGCCGTAAAAAGAAAGGGAGATTGAGGCGAAGAGGCTGTGGGATGGAGTTCCAAAGGATGGGGGCAGAGGCTGACAGATTTCACAAAGCAGTGCGCAGACTAACGTAGTTTATCTTCAGGAACAGGACACTAATGTGATGATCGAAATTAGAAATTCATTTTTAAATCAGTTCATGAATTGGTTTGAAAAATACCATTATTTCTTGGGATGGGGAGAAATTGTGCTCTTTCCAGTAAGCCACACAAGTTAAACAATATCTGTCAAACTCGACTGCCCCACTTATATATGTTGATTCATTTGACAACTGTGCGGCTTATAATGATGCCAAAAAAAATATCCAACAGCTGTTTTAGGGAATACAAGCCCACCAAGAAAGAATAGATCTGTTCTAAAGTTCACACGTACTGAATAAAAAGTAAGAACACACCTGCTGACAGTCCCCAAAGCCAAAACGATGCTAAAAACATACCTGTACCACACAAAAGGTTCAAATGATTTTCTTTTAACAAAAATGAGCATGCTTTATTAGCAGACTGTCATAGAAAGTCACTTTAGAGCATAGTTTTCTATGGGGTAGAGCAAGTGGTTGCTGCTGAGCTTAACCACAGCATTTCTAGGCAAAACTATCACATTACCATTCAATCACAACATTACTCCGCCTCATCTCCGATATCATCTCAGAGTAGCCTAAGGAAAAGGGGAAGTCAAAAAAAAAACTTTAAAATCACAGCTTCACCTTTTGAAGTTGAAAATGATCAGATTTCCATGTCTAATGTAAGCTACTAAATCTCAAAAGTCTGTGAAAGTCCAAAGGGTAGATATTTTTGCAGTATGTCAAAGGAGCTACATGCTTAAATCTTGCCCAAGGCTTTTTAAGATGAATAATATACCTGGAATGTTCAGCCTTGGCATTACAAGCAGCAGGACCTCTGTTCACAACTTTTAGAAATCAAGATTTTTGGGAAAAAAAACTATAGATTAGTGCAATTAAATATCAAATGCATGATGGAATAGTCTCAATTTGGAATCAGTTTCAAAATGACAGTCCTGGCCACAGAGGTCAGGATAAAGCATGAAAATAGTTCAACTGGTGCCTGCCAGAAATAGTGAAACTTTAGCAATATTACATTATGGCACGTAGCTCCTTCGCAAAATAACCGAAAAAACTCACATGGTACTGTACACCTATTGAGTACAATTTCCATTTGAACAAGTAGGTTGCAGATACACAGGGAGTAAATCAGCTAACTTGCAATTTTGTCCAGACAATAGACATTCCACATGATATCTGTGAAATCATTTTCATACGGGAGGAGCCATTTTCTCCACCAAACAGGCCTAACCGCTGAGGTCCTGTGTGAGGACAGGACTCCAGGAAGGACTAGTGGGATAGGCCATGATTTAAAACCAGAAAATCAACTCGTAACCACGTCAAAAAAGTATTTTTTTAATATAAATGGTAGCTAATTCTGGAAACCTGCTCATTTATCTATTCCACCAGGAACTCTTTACCTTTGAAAGGTCACAGGTTTATTGCCAACAAAATATACAGTAAATTCACTTTACACTATATTCTGTGAAGCGCTTTGAGACGTCTCAACGACATGAAGACGTGAAAAGCGCTATACCAAATGCAAGGGTTATTATCAAAACACAAAATACTACAAATGCTGGGAATCTGAAACAAAAACTAAAGTTGCTGGGGAAACTCAGCAGGTCAAGCAGCATCCATGGAGAAAGGAAAAAGAATCAACGTTTCGGGTCTACAACCCTTCGTCGAAACAAGCCCCAGTTCTGACGAAGGGTTATAGACCCAAAATGTCGACTCTTTTTCCTTTCTCCATGGATACTGCTTGACCTGCTGAGTTCCCCAGCAACTTCTGTTTTTGCAAGGATTATTATTATTAACTCGTGGTTACCGCCAAGCCATGTTTAAAAACAATATTACCAATATTAGAGATACAGTTAGAAAAAATCCTGCAATGTAGATTTATTGCGGAAAGCAATAAATGCTAATTTCACTATATTACTAAAAAGCCACCGTTTAGAGCCACTAAAAGCCTCAAATTTTCGAGAGAAGTACTGGAGACCACTACATTTTGGAAGTATCAACCTTCAGATATTAAGTCAAACAAAGATTCAATCTACCTGTTTAGGTAGAACAGTATCAGTATTTGAAAGAGAAGCTAGTTGCCCAGCAGTCCAGATATATTGGTTATTCACTTTACAGCTGTTTGTGCTCAAATTAGCTACTGATTTCCTACAAATAGTCATTACACTTCAGAATATTTTCCTGTGGAATCCCTTTGAGACATTAACGTTCTCCCAACATAAAAGGCGCTATCCAAATGTAATTTTGTTGTTTAGATACCATATCAAATCCAAGGATTATTTTCCCAAACTGCTACTTAGGGGCAAATTGAAACAAAATTGTCTCAATTTCAAAGACATACTTTGTTTGAATTATCCATTGTGTAACTGAACTAACTTACACAAAAACTACATGTGACTTTTTCTTTAATAAAGTTTTAACTCATATTAAAATGCTACTTTTAACAAGATTTTCTGATCTCTACGTAATTTGGATAGCAATTCATACCACTAAAATCTGACTCACTCATTGTAGGCATAGCACATGGATGCTATTCCGCACTAACGAAAGTTCATTAAATTGACCCAAGTATTTGTCACAAGTTTCAAAATGTCTCTACCCAATTCCAAAGTATTCATTCTGTTCCTCCTTCTGTAGTTCTGCGTTTACCTCCATTTCTGTGCCTCTTATCTTCGTCCACTGCACATAAAAGTCAGTGATCGCAGGTAGGCAGGCCAAAGCTTCAATCTGGAATCAATGGCAACTCCATCTAGGAGTTTGTACGATCTTAGTTCTTTCCTAATTTTACCACAAAGGGATTTAAAAAACACCTGTAAGGCATTTCTTGCTAAAATTAATTAAGTGAGGAATAAAATACTGCTGAAATGTGTTGTGTGATACAACTTAACCAATAAATTCTTACTGGAGAAAGGCTACTAATTGAAGTTTTATGCTCAAGGTGAGGAATGAATGTTGACTATGAATATCTTTCCACTCACACCAAATGGTAGCATCATGTTAAATATAGTTCATATTCAACACATCTTCCCAGATTAGATATGATTTGACCTATACAACATTAGAGGACTGTGTACATAACCAACACTGATATTTCCATTTATTCAGAAAGTGTGGCCTCTAGATCAGTATGCAATGCCTCCAATGAGGAATATCAAGTTGATGTGATATTGCCTTATAAATCACATGAATCAGTCACATAAAGATAGGATGCACCTTTCAACCTTCCTTTAAAGTAAACCTTTAAAGCACACAACCCATAAAAATTCACTTACTTTCAACTGTTGGGAGAAATACTTCCCTGAAACAGACATAGCTTACTTTGCAAACTCCTGTCCCATGTATAGTGCCACATTAGTAATCCCACTTTACATTACATCATCTGAATATAACAGATTTTCACTTTATCTCCACAATTTTCTCTTCTCCATGCCTGAATATGTCTGGTTCCCTCTTCTATATTTCCCAATTTGCTGGTAGCTCTCTGGTCCCTTGCTCAAAAAGTCACTATTCAATCCTGACAGTGAGCACTATCAGGGATGGGGGAAGGGAGAAAAGGAGCAGCAAGCATCACAGTTAATCCAGCCCTCACAGTACAACCACATATGTGCACCTCATAGTGGAGGAAATATTGAATAGTATTAAAAAATAATGGACAACTTTCTCCTCCACATGGGGCACTAACATCAATTGTACCCCAGCTGTCATTAGCTGACTTGGCACAGAATGGAATTGAACCTGGAGCATTTCCCAATCTGGGATGGTTTCCATACGATCACTGACAATCTGAAAGTCCAAATATTAAAATGTTGTACACATGTAAGGGGAAAATATCAAAAATAAATGGTTTATATGACCAACACAACTTCTCTGTTTTTTCTAAACCACTGGCCCAATATTGTTCTTTACTAACATCTCAACTTAGGCACAAACAGTAAGGCAACAAGGCTCTATAATATTATTAAAAACCAGAGACCTTGAATTCATCAATCTGATTGGATTCAAATTATATCCCAGAAGTAAAAAAAAACTTCCACATGTATTTCCATTGAAGTCTCCTTTTTCAAAACTAAATTCTCAGCCGAAGTACATGTACAAGTTCCTGAACGCAACTTTAAAGAAAATAGAAAGTGCTGATACCCTACAAAACTACAGTACCAAAACCAACATGTAAAAATATTTAAATAGCAGCTTGATTGATAAGAATAGGGGTCATTCTGAACATGCACAAAGCATGAGAAGAACATTGAAGTCACATAGAGGAATAAAGGCTCAGGAGTCCAAATTTTCATTTTAAGACTTTTTTTTTTTAGTCACTCCATGACAAACAGTTCATTACTCTGGTCAATTTGGTCTTTTTCCAAGTCAAAAAAACTTGGCTTGAACTCCCAAGGCCTCAAATTGTATCACACAACACACCATTCAGAACTAATTTGTACAATGTAACTTCTAGACGTTTTCAATTAGCAATTATTTCTACAAAAGCTTGTCACAGATAATATAAAAGGATGAATTTTGAAATTTTCTTAAGAATGCACAAACATTGACTGTCCAGCACCATAGGACATCCTCCCGAAGTGAAAGGTGCTATACAAGTGTAATTTTACTGCTGTTGCATCAACTATGGAGGTAGCAAGTAGCATACTAAATAATGAATTTAAAATGCTTGTTTAAGATGAGAGAATATTCCTTCTGGGGAATGGAACATTTACGACCACTATCACCACCAACCACTCCCAGATCAGGCATGGCACAGGACAAATACAGAGCAATTCTCCCCCTAGGTCAAGCAAAATGTACCTTAACGTCACAATGCATTCAACTTTTTTTTAAAAGAGTAAAAAGAGATTTGGATTTGGAGGATGTTTCCTACAATTGGGCTGTGACCAACAGCAACTAGGTTAAAACTAATCAATGCATTTTGCAAAATAAATAATGCCAGATAAAAGTTTATACCCGATCAATAATTTGAACCTGGATCCCAGAAGTTTTTTAAAAAGCCAGTGAATAACAGTCCTGTGACATAACCTTATAATGAAAGATGTGATGGATGCATCAATTGATAACTGTTAGTGATAATAATGCATTAAAATTGTGGAAGCCCCAGATTAAGAAATGCAATAATGTTGACAAATATCGCTTTTGCATGCAGGACAATTATCCATAAGAAATTCTAAACACAAATATTGTGCTGAACCTCAACAGACTTACTTGACCAGCTATTGCAGTGAAATATCCCCACATTGGGTCAACTTGAGCAGCAGAATGATACCCAGGATATGCAGAGTAAGTCTGGTATGCACCTGGCGGGGCCACATGCATTGGTCCACCTGGTCCTGCCATTCCAGGCATAGGTCCCCCAAAACCTGTGTACTGCAAGACAGGAGATCAAAATCAGCAAACAGACATTCAAAATGCTAGTCAGAAGAGTGATGTTGGGGGACAGGAAAGAATATGGCGGATGGGTGGTGAGGCATGCGAGTAAGATGATAAAGGCGTATAAACATTGGGCAAGTTTCCTTACTCCACATGCCTAATAATAATCCCTACAACAAAAAAAACTATAATACAGTGAATCATTTCAATCCGTGACTGTTTACGGGGGACGGTGCTGTGCGCAATTGGCTGCCTTGTTTCGCTCTCCCACAAATATATACAGTCAATTCACTTTACAGTATATTCTGTGAAGCACTTTGAGACACAGTCTAGAAGACGTGATTGTATCAAATGCAAAGATTATTATTATGTTATAAAGGGGGAGGGGGGGTGGAGAGAGAAGAGCAAGAGGGAAGGTGAAATAAGAGCGGGTGGAGGCGGGGAAGAGATACTGAGGGGGGTGATGAGTGCGGGGGAGGGGAGAGAGTGAAGAACGAGGGAGAGAGTTGGGGACCAGTGTGTGGGGGGGGGGGGGGAAGACACACTGTATTTCTTCCCTCCACGATGTCTATCCACCTCCTTCCTCGGGCAATGGGGGTGGGGGGGGGAGGTTGAGTCATTCGAGTCTCTGAAATGGCTCCGGGGCGGGAAGGAGGTGGAACAGCAAGAAAAATAAAGGGCGAGAAGAGGAGCCCAGGCCTAGTGTGAGGCCTGTGGCCAGAATAGAGGCCCGGGGAGCCGAGGCCTAGAGAGCCGAGGCCTGGGCCTGAGGAACAGCAGCCGAGGCCTCAGGTCTGGGGAACCTAGGTCTGTGGAGCCGAGGCCTGGGATCTAGGGAGCCGAGGTCTGGGAGCCGAAACTAGGCCTGGGGCCGGAATCGAGGCCCGGGGTCTGGCGAGCAGGAGCCGAGGCCTGGGGTCTGGGGAGCTGAGGTCTTTGGGCCGGAGTAGTCAGTCATATCTGTTCCGGGAGATCTGAGGAGAGAGGCCGAGGCCGCTGTACGGAATGGGTACTCACCCCGCCGTATCCTGGGTAGGCCATGATGACTGGGAGAGCGAGAGATAGAGGCGGTGGCTGACGGTGTTACGGGAGCAGAGGCCTGGGCCGCTCCAATCGGGGTAGGGGGGGGGATTGGGCTCTTGAGAAGAAGATTAGGCCGCCGTGTTGGTTGGTTGCTGTGTGTGTGTGTGTGTGTGTCGCCTGTTATAGCGCCTCACTTGAGTCACTCACTACCTCACTAACTGACTAACGGACTAACTGCCCCGCGCGAGCACACAGACACACACGCAGGCACTCACTCACGTACGTAACTACGTACCGACGTGCACGCAGGCACGTACGTACGTATGTTCCGACGTACACGCATGCAGCCACAGTGGATGTGGCCTTTAAGACTCGCCTTCCATCCCTCTTCTGATTGGTCTAGGCACCCGCCTTCTCCCCACCTTACACGTTGATGGGCACCGACCTCAGCCTATCACAATTAAGACAACACACGCTCACAGGGAGCATTAAACTAATATAATAATATAATAATACTTGCATTTGATATGGAGATTTTCACGTCTTCGAGACGTCTCAAAGCGCTTCACAGAATATACAGAGAAAATGAATTGACCTCTGTGTTTGTGGGTGAAACTCGGTAGTCAATTGCACACAGTCGTGTCCCCACAAACAGTGGTGGGTTGAGTGACCAAATTATGATTGTTTTTTGAGGGATTATTATCAGGCGTGTGGAGTAAGGAAACTTGCCCAAGGTTTCGCTCTGACCTGCCAAGGAATTGAACCCAGGTCTCTCGCTTTCAAAGTGAGTGCCTAACCACTGAGGACTCCACTTTAAACAATAGCTAATAATAATAATCAACAACATTTATTGCATTTATTTATTATTATTATATAGGGCCCTTTACCCTGGAGCAGCTTGTGTAATAATAATGGCAATCAAATATTATTATAATCATTATTACCATTATAATAATCCTTACAATTGTTACAGCCTCTGGTCACGTCTTCGAGGCGTCTCAAAGCGCTTCACGGAATATGCAGAAAAAATCAATTGACTATATATTATGTGGGCAAAACGTAGTAGCCAATTGTGCACAGCAGCGTTCCCACAAACATTTGTGGATTGAGTGAATTATTATTAATTATTATTAGGTGTGAGTGACGTAAGGAGACTTGCCCAACGTTTCTCCCTGACCTGGGAATCCAACCCAGGGCTTCTGTAAACTAGTGATTATATTTTGTAAGTGACACAGGGAGTGGTTGTGGAGCCTTGTAGCTCAGTGGTTAGAGCACTCGTTTCGCAAGTGAGAGACCTGGGTTCGATTCCCGGCAGGTTAGGTCAGGGTGAAACCTTGGGCAAGTTTCCTTACTCCACACGCCTGATAATAATCCCTGAAGACAAAAAATGATTTGGTCACTCAAGCCACGACTGTTTGTGGGGATACTGCTGTGTGCAAATTGGCTGCCGCGTTTCGCCCACAAATATATCCAGTCACTTTACATTATATTCTCTGAAGTGCTTTGAGACACCAAGACGTGAAAAGCCACTATATCAAACTTCAATACAAACCGGAAAAACATTTTTTACATTTAAAAAATGGATCCAGATGATTAACAGTAATAAATAATCTGATATTATTATTATTAATAGTGGCTACAATATGTTCCTTGTGTTGTTAGCCTTGCAGTTTCAGTCTTTGGAGTGGTGGAATTGGCTGTTGTGTTTACCTGAGGTGGAGAACAGAAACCTGGACTTCACAATAACTGATGACAGTTCCTTTAACATTCAGAATGCCTCCCTTAGATCACTGGAAATCCCTGTTCTCTCTCTCTCTCTCTCTCACCCCATAGATAGCTTCCCTGACGTTACCAATTAGAATCGAAACTGAAACCCAGTTTTTTGAAGGGGAGCTATCTGGCTTGCAGGAAGCAACACAGTCACTGTGCAGATAAATAGAAAGACAGAGAGTACAGAGAGAGAGAAGGTGTATTGAGGATTGTATATTCAGATTTCCAGTATCTGCAATATTTTTTGCCTTTTAAGATATTATTGAGGTCTGCAGTACACACACACTGGGTAGGATGAGCTTGGATAGGCAACAATACAGGCTGGACCTCATAGAGTGCTTCCGCAGTCGACTGGTGGCCATTGTCCAGGTAGAACCAGTTCTGGACTTGATCACCTTCATCCCAACCGCGGAGAAACAAGAGATCCGCTCTGTGGGGGTTCAGAGTGGCAACCGGGCAGCTGTCCACCAGCTTCTCAACAAGGTGAGCAGGAACTCGGGGGTGGAGGGCTGGTTTGGGGAGTTTGTTACAGCCCTCAACAGATCGGGATGTACTCATGGAGCTGATTACATCAACCCAGAAGCCACCGGCCTGGTCTCCCCTGCGCTGGAGGCTCGTAACGACCTGGAGGTCAAGCTGATCATCCTCCTGACGCCAACTATCATCGACAAACTGTCCCCGGATGAGGTCTCCATACACTGCTGTGCCGCAAATATCTTAACGGAAGATGACAAGGAGAAGGTGAGTAGAATTTTGTTTTTCATTTCTGCCAAATTAAAGCTGGCTTTCCGATTCCACTTTGAAGGCACTTTACACTGAATGCCTCATAGCTTGGGGCCAACACCCAATGAATGATCCACTGTCAACTAACTTCATACTGTTTGACAGTGCCTTGGGACGTCCTCCCGATGCAAAAGGAGTGCTGTACATGTAACTTTGTTGTTGTTGATGTAACAATAATAATCCTTGCATTTTGGTATAGCGCTTTTCACGTCTTCTGGACGTTTTGAAACTCTTCGCAGAATATACTGTAAAGTGAATTGACTGTATATATTTGTGGGCAAAAACATGGCAACCAATTGCGCACAGCAGCGTCCTCACAAACAGTCGTGGGATGAAATGACCAATTTTTAAATTATTGTTTGTTTGAGGGATTATTACCAGGCAGGCGTGTGGCGAAGGGAAACTTGCGCAAGGTTTTGCCCTGACCTGCCTGGAATCAAATCCAGGTCACTTGTAAGGCAAGTGCTCTAACCACTGGGCTGCAGGCCTCCACAAAGTCATAGCTGTAGTGAAGGCCATTCCCTGTTTATGCTGCCATTAGCCAGGTCATATCATTTCTGAGGCCAGAGTTACTCAAAGCAGGAAGTGGAATGTAACCCTCTGGCTCCCGATATGTCTTGTTGGGACTGAGGTTAGCTCTGTGCCTGTATATAGTCAGCTGCTAAATGGTGTGAGGTTTTTTAATATAATTGGTTTCGCTCACAATATACACAGTTAATTCACTTATTGACTGTACATTTTGTGGGTGAACGCGGAGGCCAATTGCGCACAGCTGTCCCCACAAACAGTCGTGGATTGAAATGATCAATTTATTATTGTTAATGTTATATTTTGAAGGTTTATTATTAGGCGTGTGGAGTAAAGAAACTTGCCCAAGGTTTCGCCCCTGACCTGCTGGGAATTGAACCCAGGCCTCTCGCTTGTAAAGAGAGTGCTCCCACTGAGCTACAGAACTCCACAGTAAAGTGAATTGTTTGAGGTGAAAGTCAGCAGCCAATTGCGCACCGCGGTGTCATCATCAGAATGCATTACTGCTACAATTATAATGCATCAACAACTAATTACATTCACACAGCGACTGCCTTTCAGGTCGGGAGAACGTCCCAAGGTGCTGGGCTGGACAGACAGGGCTTAGGACCTGAGCTGGGCGGTGGGATCAGGAGGGGAGTGGAGGGCAGGGAGGGTGGGAGTAGGAGGATGGCTTTTTTTCTGTAGAACCTTTTGGTTTCCTCCACGACTGTTTGTGGGGGACGCTGCTTCGCGCGATCGGCTGCCGCGTTTTGCCCACCAAAATTTTCACTTTATAGTACTGTACTGTATATTCTGTGAAGCGTTTTGAGACATCTAGAAGAAAAATGAAACGTGCTGTACTAAATGCAAAGATTATTAATATTTTTATTACAGTACAGGTCCCCCTCCCCAACCGCGGGGGATACGTTCCTGAAAACCACTGTGGTTAGTAAAACCACAGTTGGCAAATGCAAGGCCTTATAGAAAACATGGGGTTAGGGGGAATAAGCTGCTTATTCTTTTACTAAACACAAAAAAAACACAATAACAATAAATGTTCAAATAACACAATAATAAAGAATATAAACAACAATAAATTCATATTATTTACCTTAATCCTAAGAGAGAAGCAACATGCTGGCTGGCTGATGCAACTCAAACGCTGGTTTAAAATGCTAGCATTAGTGTTAAAACCAGTGGATAAGCAAAATTCACTGCCACGGTTGGTAAAGTTGTTGCAGAGAGGAAACCGTGAATACTTGAAATCCGCGGTTGCGAAGACCGCAGTGGGGCGGGATGCCTGTATAATGTATCAAAAATATTACGTGTCATGTTTGCTGATGATCACAAATATACAGTCAATTCATTTTACAGAATATTGTGTGAAGAGCTTTGAGACGTTGATGTGAAAAGTGCTACATCAAATTCAAGCAGTATTATTATTATACATTATTATATTATGCTAATCCGTACCCTCACTTCTAGATCTCAAGTGAAATTAAACAGCGTGGCAAACAATCAGCGACTCGGGAGTTACTGAGTAGACTAGTGATGAAGCCTCCTGGCTGGTTCTCTAAGTTCTTGGATGTTCTGAGGATGTCTGGCCATGAGGACCTGGCACAGATACTATTAGGTGACGACGGGTCGCTTGACGCTGCAGGTAAATAATCAAATGTCACTGTTATTAAATACAGGTATCCCCCGATTTACAACGTTCCCATTTACACGGTTTCGATTTACAGAACATAATTTATTAATACCTTTTTATTAATACAGGTATCCCTCCCCAACGCGGGGGATACGCTCCTGTAAACCTCCGCGGTTGGTAAAATCGCGGTTGGAAAATACAGGGCCCTATGGGAAACATGGGGATAGGGGGAGTAAGTTCGCGTTTAGTAAAACTAAACACAAAAAAACACCTACAGACATAATATACATGGGGATAGGGGGAGTCAGTTTGGGCGCATTGGCTGCCAGGATCTGCAGCAATCCCTGAGACGGTCTGACTGACTTACAGAGAGAGAGAGAGAGAGACATGGAGGGTAGGTGGGGTGACGGAGGGCTGGAGGGGCTATCTGACTGACTTACACAGAGAGAGAGGGAGAGACACGAAGGATGGGGGGGCGGGGAGGGACAGGGGACACGGAGGGCGGGGGGGTGCTGACTGACTGACTGATACAGACAGAGAGGGAGGGGGTGGGGGGGAAGAGAAGGTGAAATAGAGAGAAGGTGAGAGAGAAGGGGGAGTGGGGGACGGGGAGTGGGGGGGAGTGGGGGAGGGGGAAGGGGGGAGGGGGAGTGGGGGAGGAGAAGAGAAGTGGGGGAGGGAGAGTGGGGGGGAGAAGAGAAGTGGGGGAGGGGGAGTGGGGGAGGGGGAGTGGGGGGGGAGAAGAGAAGTGGGGGAGGGGGAGTGGGGGGGAGAAGAGAAGTGGGGGAGGGGAAGTTGGGGGGGAGAAGAGAAGTGGGGGAGGGGGAGTGGGGGAGGGGGAGTGGGGGGGGGAGAAGAGAAGTGGGGGAGGGGGAGTGGGGGGGGGAGAAGAGAAGTGGGGGAGGGGGAGTGGGGGGGGAGAAGAGAAGTGGGGGAGGGGGAGTGGGGGGAAGAGAAGGTGAAATAGAGAGAAGGTGAGTCACCTCCATGAAACCCACCACGTGTTCACTGGACCCCATCCCCACCCCCCTCCTCCGCACCCAGCTCCACCTTTTGGCCCCACTCATCTCTGACACCATCAACCTTTCCCTCTCCTCAGGCACTGTCCCTACCTCCCTTAAAACAGCCACCATCACCCCTATCCTGAGAAAACTCTCCCTTGATGCATCGCAGCCATCAAGCTACCGACTCATCTCCAACCTCCCGTTTGTATCTAAGGTCCTTGAAAGAGTGGTTGCCTCCCAGCTCCGCTCTTTCCTCTCAACTCACTCACTCCTTGAACCCCTCCAATCAGGTTTCCGCCCAATTCACAGCACAGAAACTGCCCTGGTTAAGGTTACTAATGACATCCTAACCGCCTGTGACCAGGGCTCCCTCTGCCTCCTCGTCCTCCTTGACCTGTCTGCTGCGTTCGACACAGTCGATCACACCATCCTCCTTCAACGTCTTTCCTCCCACCTCAACCTTCAAGGCATAGTCCTTGACTGGTTCCATTCCTACCTGACCCACCGTTTACACTTTGTTTCTTCCAACCGTTTCTCCTCAAACCCCCGCACAGTTTCTCACGGCGTCCCTCAGGGCTCTGTCCTCGGTCCCCTCCTTTTCACCATTTACACGCTCCCTCTGGGCGACGTCATCCGCAAACATGGGGTAAATTTCCACATGTATGCGGACGACACCCAGCTGTACCTTTCTGCCTCATCCCTCAACCCCCAGACCATCGATGTTCTGACAGCATGTCTGTCCGACATCGAGTCGTGGACGAGGGACAACTTCCTCCAATTGAACGTGAGTAAGACCGAGGCCCTCCTGATCGGCTCAAGCCAGTGCCTCCGCACATCGGGCGCTGCCAGCCTCAACATCCAAGGCTGCACTCTCCACCTCACAAAGCCAGTCAGGAACCTCGGCATCACGTTCGACCATAAACTCTCCTTCCTCCCCCACATCCGCGCCTTGACCGGCACCGCTTATTTCCACCTGCGCAACATTGCCAGGCTCTGCAACTACCTCACCCCCCGCGCTGCCGAAACACTCGTGCCCGCGTACATCACCTCACGGCTGGACTACGGAAACTCTCTCCTCGTTGGCCTCCCCAGCTCCTCCATTCACAGGCTGCAGGTCATCCAAAACTCTGCAGCCCGTGTACTATCCCGCACCCGCCTCCGCGACCATATAACCCCCACCCTCGCCCGTCTCCACTGGCTCCCCATCCTCCAGAGGATCGAGTTCAAGATCCTTGTCTTCACCTACAAGGCCTTACACGGCCTTGCCCCACCCTATTTAACCGATCTACTCTCCCCCTACACGCCCACCCGGACCCTCCGTTCAGCAGGACTTGGCCTGCTCCAAGCCCCCCGCCCGAACCGCCCCACCATCGGAGGCCGGGCCTTCAGTTTCTCCGCTCCCACCCTATGGAATGCCATCCCCCAATCCCTCCGCCTTGTTTCTTCCCTTTCCTCTTTCAAGGCGGTTTGAAGACTTTCCTCTTTGACCGCGCCTTTTGTTCCCCCCGAATTTTTCAATCTCCCCTTCGTGTTTCACCCCTTCCCGAACACTCCCCTCCCAGCTCGGGTCACACGCCTCCTGTGCAGCGCCTTGGGACGTCCTCCCGACGTGAAAGGCAGTTTATAAGTTTAAATTGTTGTTGTTGCTGTTGAGTCAGAGAGAGATACATTTACACAAAGAGAGAGAGGATGCAGATCCTGCTAGGCTGTGGAGAAGCGACAATAAATTCATGTTACAGGTATAGGGGGAGTAAGTAGATCCATGAGTGAAGTTAGACCACGTGGGGTAGTAAAGATGCTGACAGGCGGGAAACGCGGAGAGGATGAATACACACCAATACGCGGATGAATGCGGTCCCTTGTTTGGAAGAGTGAAACTTGAAAATTTAAACTCGAGGATATAAATCGCGGATGCGCAAAATGCGAGGGTTGTCACATTTAGCAAACGTTTACTGATTAAGTTACATGTTCAAACCTTGCTTATTCATGTTTGAAATTGTGAGATTGTGGAGTTATCGGGTTCACCCGCAGAAATACACCATGTGAATCCATTTTACAGTGTATGTATCTTGCTTCGAGACGGCTCAAAGGCGTGAAAAGGCACAGTATCAAATGCGAGGTGTAATATTATTGATTATATTTGTTGTCCAACACCAGCAGAGCCGGAGAATAAAATAAATGAGGCCAATACAGAACAATCCGCTGTCCAGAATGGGGACCAGAGAGACGAGTTGTATGTTAGCCCTGAGACTAATGGAGAAATTGGCCGAATGAGTGAACAGTCTGAAGGAAACCCTGCACTGCTGGACACATCTATCAATTCAGGTAACAAAGGCCACAACAGGTACTTTCAGGAGAGCGTTGGTTAAATGGCGGATGCTGATGATGATAATAATAATAATAATAATAATCCTTGCATTTGACACAGCGCTTTTCAAGTCTTTTAGACTATGTCTCAAAGCGCTTCACAGAATATACTGTAAAGTGAATTGACTGAATATTTGTGGGCGAAACGCAGCAGCCAATTGTGCACAGCAGCGTCCCCACAAACAGCCGTGATTATATCCCATGAACCGCTTTGAGACGTCTCAACAACGTGATATCAAATGCAAGGATTATATTATTATTTTTAAATATTAAAAAATATAACTTCATATTGTGTTGAAAATAATGATCAATAGAGGAGTATCTGCCTCACGCTATTTAAGACTGAGCTGTGTGAGCCACAATAATAATAATCCTTGCATCTGATTAGCACCTTATTGCATCTTCTAGACGTCTCAAAGCGCTTCACAGAATATACTGCAAAGTGAATTGACCGTATATTTTGCGCACAGTAGGATCCAACACACAGTTGTGGTCTGCAACAAGACCCTGGCCATCAACGATCTCATCCTTGATGAGAACGTTGACATCATGGCCCTGACGGAGACTTGGATCACCCCAGGCGACACCTTCCCCCTTGTTGAAGCCACACCACCCAACTACACATTCCACCATGCCCCTCGACCCAACCGTCGTGGTGGTGGTGTGGCCCTCATCTCAAAGTCATCCCTCGCCCTATCCCCCTACTCCTCCGGCTCCTTCCCCTCTTTCAAACAACTCACCCTCTCTCACTCCTCCCACAATTCTTTCAAAATCCTATTAGTTTATCGCCCCCCCAAACCCTACCCCACTTTCATTTCAGATTTTTCTTCACTTTTAACTTCCCTTTGTGCCTCCTCTGATCGCCTTATTATTCTTGGCGATTTCAACCTCCATTTCACCCCCTCCTGCCCCATTTCCTCTGAATTTTCCTCTTTACTTTCGTCTTTCAACTTCTCCCTTCATAATAACACTGCCACCCACACTCACGGCCATCCTCTCAATCTAGTGATCACCCGAGGCCTCAACGTCTCTGGCGTCACCATCACGGACAAGGCCATTTCCGACCATTTTTTAATTTCCTGCAACACCTCTATCCCTCCCCCCTCCACTTCCAAACCCACCACCATCTTCTACCGGCCCTGGAAGAAGATTCCCCCTATCCACAGCACAGAAACTGCCCTGGTTAAGGTCACAAATGACATCCTAACCGCCTGTGACCAGGGCTCCCTCTGCCTCCTCGTCCTCCTTGACCTGTCTGCTGCGTTCGACACAGTCGATCACACCATCCTCTTCCAACGTCTTTCCTCCCACCTCAACCTTCAAGGCACAGTCCTTGACTGGTTCCACTCTTATTTGACCCATCGTTTACATTTTGTTTCTTCCAATGGTTTTTCTTCAAACCCCCGCACAGTTTCTCACGGCGTCCCTCAGGGCTCTGTCCTCGGCCCCCTCCTTTTCACCCTTTACACGCTCCCTCTGGGTGACGTCATCCGCAGACATGGGGTAAATTTCCACATGTATGCGGATGACACCCAGTTGTACCTTTCTGCCTCATCCCTCAACCCCCAGACCATCGATGTTCTGACAGCATGTCTGTCCGACATCGAGTCGTGGACGAGGGACAACTTTTTGCAATTGAACGTGAATAAGACCGAGGCCCTCCTGATTGGCTCAAGCCAGCGCCTCCGCACATCGGGCGCTGCCAGCCTCAACATCCAAGGCTGTACTCTCCACCTCACAAAGCCAATCAGGAACCTCGGCATCACGTTCGATCAAAAACTTTCCTTCCTCCCCCACATCCGCGCCTTGACCGGCACCGCCTATTTCCACCTGCGCAACATTGCCAGGCTCCGCAACTATCTTACCCCCCGCGCTGCCGAAACACTCGTGCACACGTACATCACCTCACGGCTGAACTACGGAAATTCTCTCCTAGTCGGCCTCCCCAGTTCCTCCATTCATAGGCTGCAGGCCATCCAAAACTCTGCAGCCCGTGTACTATCCCGTACCCGCGACCACATAACCCCCACCCTCGCCCGTCTCCACTGGCTCCCCATCCTCCAGAGGATCGAGTTTAAGATCCTCGTCCTCACCTACAAGGCCTTACATGGCCTTGCCCCATCCTACTTAACCGATCTACTCTCCCCCTACACGCCCACCCGGACCCTCCGTTCAACAGGACTTGGCCTGCTCCAAGCCCCCCGCCCGAACCGCCCCACCATCGGAGGCCGGGCCTTCAGTTTCTCCGCTCCCACCTTATGGAATGCCATCCCTCAATCCCTCCGTTTCGTCTCTTCCCTTTCCTCTTTCAAGGCCGGTTTGAAGACTTTCCTCTTCGATCGTGCCTTTTGTTCCACCCCAAACTCTTTTACCTCCCCTTCGTGTTTCACCCCTTCCCAAACACTCCCCTCCCAGCTCGGGTCACACGCCTCCTGTTCAGCGCCTTGGGACGTCCTCCCGACGTGAAAGGCGCTCTATAAATGTAAATTGTTGTTGTTGTTGTTGAGTGACTAAATTATTATTGTTAGTTTAAAAGGATTATTACCCCAGGAAAAGCAATCCGCCAATCGACTAGCAACCAGATTCCTACTTACTGCTTGGTAAACGGAGGAGTGTGGAATAAGGAAACTTGTGCAACATTTTGCCCTCAGCAGTAGAATCCACACAAAACTCCCTATTTAGGTTTGTCTGGAGACAATTGGAACCAAATAATTGCAGCAAACTAATGTGAGCCACAGGTCAGGGAATCCAGCTGAACAACACAAACGCTGAAATGGAAAGGAAACTGAATTCAAATTCAGTGTTATGAAACCGAAAGAAAGGATTGTATGGACGGAGGGAATTTCCCCCAAGTTGCAATGACTGGGCCTTTCCAGAGAGGTGGTATAACTTGTTGCTGAATTTGCAGATATCAGGATCATTATAATTCTTGAGAATTAGCACTCCCCCCTCCCCCACCAATGTAACTGTTCCTGGTTTTGTAATAAAATGAAAAAGGAATGGCATGGCATGGCTCCCTTTGCCTATTAGTTAATGAGTAATTTACTATTCTTTGGATACACTTGCTCTCGTTGGTGCCAGCCAATTAGTAAATCGTACAGTAAAGTAAAACTGATAAATATATAGCTTATTCCAAGGCAGAAACAACCCCATTCATTGGCAGAAACATCTTCTCAGCTCCATTCCCAATTCCAGGTTGACAACCTCAAAGATCACAGTGTCACAGCTGATCTGGGCAACATTGGATGCCTTGACAATGTGCTATCTTGTCACTTGCACCCAACACAGTGTGGAAGCCACCCAACAGGTTAGCAGCTTTTCACTAATGACTGTCAGGCTCCAGGAGTGAATACACCCATCTTGAATCGTCAAAAGTAATAAGTATGTACTTTGAATGAGTACTTTGCACTATGTTGCCTTCAGTGAATATTAATCAAACAGAGTGACCTTGTTTCCATTCCGATCTGAACTGGAAAGAAAGTTAATGTAATTGTCACACTATACCATACCAATCACAGCTTCTTCGTGTCCCAACATTTTTTTTAAGAAGAGTTTTTTTTAACATATATCTGTATTATATTTTATATCTGGTTTCACCCACAAAATATACAGTTAATTCACGTTACGGTATATTCTGTGAAGTGCTTTGAGACGTTGATAAAATGTTAAAGGTGCTATATCAAATGCAAGGATTATGATTATATATCAAAACAGTTCTATGCTCTGATGCCCTGATTCCTTGAAACAAAATAAGAATTTTGTTTCATTTGAAGCAAGTGCATTTCTGTGTATGTATTCCCAGATCTAAAATATCTGGAGACCTGTAGTGAAGTGGTTAGTGACCTCGCAATCGAGAGGACCTGGGTTCAATTACATACCAGGCAGGGCAAAACATTGGACAAGTTTCCTTGCCCCCTCCCCCTACACACACGCACACACACACACACACAGACACACATGCCTCTGTTTACCCAGCAGTAAGTAGGAACCTGGTTATTAGTCGATTGGCGGATCCCTTTCTGGGGGGTAATTATCAGCTTTGTAAAAAAAAAATTCTCACTCAATCCACGACTGTTTGTGGGGACGCTGCTGTGCGAAATTGGCCGCATTTCACCCGCAAATATACAGTCAGTTGACTTGACAGTATATTCTGTAAAGCGCTGTGAGTCTCAAAGGCGCGATAAGGCGCTGTATGACTGCATGGACTATCATAATGTGTTTCGCAAACAGCGGGTGGGAGCCAAGGGAGGGGTGGTTTGAAGGGTGGAAAATTCCAAAGAAGTTTCAGCAGAATTCGAAGAACATCTTGCAGAATTCTTGCAGAATTCAGAAAACTACAGTACTATAGTGCAATTGATTGAAATAGGTTTTGTTTGGTGTATGTTCTGCTTTCTGTCAAAAGATGGTGCTCTCTCTTCATTTGTTCTGGATGTGATTACACTTGCTTATCAGCTGAGGGAGCATTTTGCTGCTGAAATTGAGTCCAGAAAATATATACATACTATATTTTGCCCTCAGAGCAAAGTAATTTAGTAGTGAAATCAGGAGGCCTTTTTTTTCCAAGCATGGTTACGGGACAAAGGAGGGTAATTGGTGTTGAGCTACGATCTGTACCTCATATATATATCAGCCATGATATAATAATAATAATAATTCTTGCATTTGATATAGCGCTTTTCACATCTTCTAGACGTCTCAAAGCGCTTCACAGAATGTAGTGTAAAGTGAATTGTCTGTATATTTGTGGGCAAAACGTGGCAGCCAATTGCGCACAGCAGCGTCCCCACAAACAGTCATGGATTGAAGTGACAATTTTTTTTTAAGGGATTATTATTAGGCGCATGTGTGTGGAGTAAGGGAACTCGCCCAAGGTTTCACCCTGACCTGCCTGCAAGGCGAGTGCTCTAACCACTGAGCTACAGTATGATCTGATAGAATGTCGGAGCAGGCTCGAAGGGCTGAATGGTTTTTTCCTGTTCCTACGTGCCATGTTTAATATTAAATGCAGATTTATTTTTCGTCCCCTCCTTCTCCCTCCACAGAATTATCCCAGAATTCAGAAGCTGCAAACAACAGCAACAACAGTGTGAACGACAGTCTCCCAGAGAGTGGATCTGGAGGAGAGAACTCCTATTCGGGTAAGATTTGCTGAAAGTGGTGGAACACAAGTAGCAAATAAAACATTTCCTCACATGTTAGCCAATTAAACAATTGGCTCGATCCACCACTGTTTGTGGGGACGCTGCTGTGCGTCATTGGCTGCATAGCTTTTCACCCACAGATATACAGTCAATTCACTTTACAGTACATTCTGTGAAGCGCTTTGAGATGTGAAAAGCGCTATATCAAATGCAAGGATTATTATTATTATATTCTGTGAAGATCTTTGAGATGTGTCAACAACATGATAAGACGCTCTATTAAATTCAAGGATTATTCTTATTATTGTTATATTCTGTGAAGCGCCATTGAGACGCGATGGGGCGCTACAGCAAGGATTATTATTATCATTATTATTTAATGTAATGTTGAGTTCTTTACATTTTTAAATGTTCCACTGATGTGCAGTGCCATAACAACCCACACAGAGCAGTGCAGTATCAGACACACACACACACACACTGTGTTTCACTGAAGGTTACAAGTAAAATTTGCTTAAAATGATCCAACTGCACAAGATGAGTTAGGTACACTCTGGTCTAGTCCTAATGCAGGAGACATATTATCACATTTGATTCTATTGAAATATCCCACATTCATTAAAACAACAACAAATTACATTTGTACAGCAGCCTTTCACGTCAGGAGGACGTCCCAAGACGGGAATTTGGACCCAAGCTGGGGTGGGATCGTAGGGTGGTGGGGGGTGGTGGAGGGTGGAAGGCAGGGAGGATAGGGGTAGGAGGGTGGCCCAAGGTGCAATCGAAGAGGAGGGTCTGGATACAGATAAACAGCAAGAATATTGCATGTCAATATAAAAGAGTATTATAGCAATCGAGTGAGCCCCAGCCTGTCTCTGTGACCGTCTCTAGTCCCCAGTTCCTGAGCCAGGCTGAGGTCTGCAATATATCCAGGGATCTCTCTCTGTCTCTCTCTGTCTCTCTCTCACTGCTGATGACAGTACAGCTCCAGCCCTGGCTCATCAGCAGGACGTGAGAAGGCTGCCCAGTCACTGGGGGGCAGAGAATCCTCTCGCTACAGCTCCTGTTAACCCTACAGCCAAAGCCCTAACCAACTAACAAACTAACGGATAGGCTGGTCATCATGCGAGAGGAGAGGAGCCAGAGAGAGAGAAAGAGAGCGAGTGATGTTTTCTCTGTACATATTGCAAAGCTGTAAATACTAGTGAAAGGTAGTCAGGTGTGTATGGCGGCATTGCAAAACATGTAAAAACTGTATCAGGAATAGAAATAGTGGCATTTGCAATTTACGCTCAGCTAAACCTTTTGAGTGTCACCGTCTTGTTTAACGCATATTTGTGCTTTACTTCAAGACATTATCTTATCTGCATTTAAATAATAATAGCTTGTGACATGTTCATTGACGAAGCTACCAGAGAGAAAGCTGAGTGTTGCTGCTTTATATGAAGGGTGACGTTTACATGACACCTGTTTTCTGGTACCACCGTGATAGGTGTTGGATATCATGACCCGATAGCATGCGACAGGTCTGATTAGATGTAATGAACGCACTGAAGGCGATTGAGTCTGATTGTTTCTGCCATGTTGTGGAATCCTGTAGCTCAGTGGTTTGAGCACTCGCCTCGCAAGTCAGAGGACTTTGGGTTCGATTCCCAGGCAAGTGGGTGGGAGGGGGAAGAAATGTCGGCCGATTTTCCTTATTCATTATTCCAACCCCTCTGTTGACCAGCAGTAAGTAGGAACCGGATGTTAGTCGATTGGTGGATCGCTTTTCCGGGAGTATTAATCGTTTTTTTTAAAAATCCATGACGGTTTGTGGGACATTACTATGAGCCCACAAACATTACAGACAATACACGTTGCACTTCACAGTATATTCTGTGAAGCACTTTGAGACATTTTGACGATGTGGTAAGGCACTGCATCAAATTCCAGTATTATTATTATTACTTTTATTTAACTATCAGCTATTTAGCTGATAGTTAAATAAATGATTTAAATCATTTTAACTTGAATATTTTTTTAGCCATTCCTAAACCGATCTCTGTGATATTTTCCCTAGCTCTTGCTATCATCCCCCATGTTTTAATGATTTTTCTGGTGAAGGAATTATAAATCTTAAGTGGAAATATTGAGTGCTGCCAAATGTTGTAAGGTCAGATATTTCATCATTCCATATGTTGTGTCAGGGAAAGATAGTGCGTTGAAGACATTTAGTTTGCTGCCTTTGCAGGGGATAATTTGAACCTTACAAACTACTACAACAACAACAACAACAGTATGTTGATGTATGGCTTTACCTTTATCAATACTGTAAATCACGGGAGCCTCACTGGAAGGAATTTCACGACCTGCCTGGATTCGAACATAGGTCTCACACTTGTAAGGCGAGTGGGTAGGCCTACATCTTTCCAGGCCAGCAGGATCTTGCCAGAATTTGCACTTGACACATGATGAGCCAAACTAGCCGGTATAAACGTTCTTCTGATGAAATTGTTGATCGATCTAACAGATGTGTCAGAGTCTCCCCTCATTTTTTGTTTTTTTGGGGGTTATTTTTTTTCTGTTGACAAATACAGGGAGATTTTATTATCTTTATTATTTCTCTTCTCTCCCTTCAACTCACTCTCTCTCTCATCGCCTTCCGGGCGCCCTCCCCTTACGTCCCACCGTCTTGCTCGGCACCCGCCGCCGGGCTCCGGTCGCCGTCGCCGCCGTCCCGGACCCTCGGCCTTTCTCGGGGATCTTGGTCAGTGAAGCCGCCGCGGCAGCGCCATCCGCCGCCACCGGCTTCTTCACCTTCTTGTTTCCCGCCGCACCAGCGGCTCCTCCGCCGCCTACTCCTCCCTCTCCCGCCGCCCGTTTCTGTTGCTTCTTCTTCTTCTTACTCTTCGCGGCCGGTTTCTTCGGGGCCGCCGCCGCCGCCGCCGTTTCTTACCGGCCAACGTGGCCGCGGCGGCGGATCCTCCGGTGACGAGGGCGGCGGCCACGGCTTCCTCGACCTCCATCTCCTCAGACGGCAGCGGCGCCGTTTGCGAGGCTGACGTCTCGATGCCGATGCCGCCGCCGCCTGCTATAGCTTCAGCCAGTTTCGGCCCCACTATCGGTTGTATCACCAATATACAGCCCGGTGTGGTCCTCATCGTACCTCTCCCTCCACAGCATCCTCCTCCCTCTCCGCGGCTCTTCTCCTTGTCCGCCTCGGTAACCGACGAAGAGTCTCCCCTCAGCTGTAAGTGTTTTCTCTTCTGGAGTCAGGCGCTGCTGGGATTGAATAGTTATTTGAGAGGACCTCACCTCACGTGTCGCTACCAACATTGGAGATAGCTCTGCATATGTGGAGGGTCTGTCATTTGGACGATGTTGAAAATCAATACAACCGTAAGTGGAGCTCCTGTAGCTCAGTGGTTAGAGCCCTCACTCACCTTACAAGCGTGAGACCTGTGTTCGAATCCAGGCAGGTCAGGGCGAAACCTTGGGCAAGTTTCCTTACTCCACACACACACCTAATAATAATCCCTCCAACAAAAACTACAATAATCAAATTGTTCATTTCAATCCACGACTGTTTGTGGGGACGCTGCTGTGCGCAATTGGCTGCCGCGTTTCGCCCACAAATATATACAGACAATTCACTTTACAGTATATTCTGTGAAGCGCTTTGAAACGTTTAGAAGACGTGAAAAGCACTATATCAAATGCACGGATTATTATTAGAACAGTCCTCATGTTTGATATAACTCTTTATCGAGACGTTTCAAAGCGCTTCACAGAATATACTCCAGATGAGTCAAGTAATTGACTGTTTATTTTGTGGGCGAAACATGGCAGCCAATTGCGCACAGCAGTCATTGTCAAAACATTTATAAAGAATTATTACCCCCCCCACCCCACCCCTCCCCCCTCTGAAGTACAATCTCCCAATCAACTATCATCAGGGTTGCTGCTCATTGTTACATAAACAGAGAAGGGGTAAAACCAAGCAGAGATTTGATCATTTCGGTGTCAGTAAAATCTAAATCTCGGTGCTTATAACTGAAACAAACAGAGTTAAGGTGATCAGAGGTTTGTTGTCATGAACTATCGTGAAATTCCTTCCAGTGAGGCTCCCGTGATTTACAGTATTGATAAAGGTGAAGCCATACATCAACGTACTGTACTTTGAAGTGACCTTTTTTTTTCACAAACTGTTCACATCAGCACATTTTTACAGAGTTCATTGCCTCCTACCTCTTTACTTCTCCTGGACTAACCTTCCCCGTCATAGAGTAGATTACAATAAGGTTTTTCTCATCATTATTCATCTACTCAGATGGGATTTACGAGTCATTACAGTAGTTAGTTTATAGGGTTGGCGAGACTATTAAAATGCAACTTTTAGCCAGTCATGTTCAGGTAGGAGAAGCTCATTGATCGATTTAGTCTGTTACAGCTAACGTCCCCCCCCAAAATACCTCCCAAACCACTTTGTGTCAATTGTATGCGTAAGGCTTACCTTAACCACTTCAAACATTTTAATTTCATGCTTGAGATTAGAAACACGGCTTTGAGAACATCTCAATACGTGTACCTATTAACTCTAACAATGTTTAATGATTTTGTTCTTTGCCTCAGTCACAAATAGAAATGATGTTGTCATTTTTAAAATCTGTTTACAAATTATTACCGTTCTTGCCGTTGAGTAATTAAGTGTTGCTTTTTGAGGAAAGTATGTGTGGAGCGGAGTAAAATCCACCCTGACAGCTTGCTGGGGACAATGTAGTCAACGTAATTGATTCTTGATCTGAAGACTGATTTCTAGCGACAGCTGAATGCAATAATTTGCACACCATTTCATTCCTGCATCTGTCAAGAACCAAAGGTGCAAATTATTTTCATTTGCCCTTCAGAGAAAAAAAACCCTTATCTTTTAATAAAAATCAACCATGGCTTAACTATAATAATTATAACAAAATATGTCATTATTGCATTTGGTATAGCACCTCATCATGTCTTTGAGACATCTCAAAGTGCTTCACGGAATGTACTGTAATGTGAATTGACTGTATTATTTTGTAGGCAAAAGGTGGCAGCCAATTGTACCCAGCAGCATGTGAATTGTATGACCGCACTATTATAATTTATATTTCAAGGGATTTACAATTTACAGTTATTTTAATTTCTACTTGTGCAGATCAGGTTACACAATAGTAATGTTGATATTGCCAGTTAATATAAATACAGAAAAACAGAAATTCTCCTGGGTCAGAGGTGCCTGTGACCTGTGGAATGTAATCCAAGGATGATTTGTAACTTAAAAGCAGCGTATCTCTCATTATATCTATTTCACAATTCCTCCACCTGCCTTTAACACCAGTTCACCACTGCATTAAAAGGGAAGGGACTTCTTCCCCCCCGTATCCCAGCCAACAATCCCCAAAGTCCTGAAGCTCCTGTGGCTCAGTGGTTAGAGCACTTGTCTTGCAAGCTGGGGAGACCTGTGTTTGAATCCAGGCAGGTCAGGGCGAAACCTTGGGCAAGTTTCCTCACTCCACACACACACACACACACACGCGCCTAATAATAATCCCTCCAAAAAACCACAATAATAAAATTGGTCATTTCAATCCATGACTGTGTGTGGGACACTGCTGTGCATAATTGGCTGCCATGATTCGTCCACAAATATATACAGTCAATTCACTTTACAGTATATTCTGTGAAGCGCTTTGATAAGATGTGGAATGTGCTATATCAAATGCAAGGATTATTATTATTACAAAGTAGTGGCTGTTATTGCTGTGTGTAAATTGGCTGGCGCATTTGCTTGCAGTCTCTTACAGCGCAATCCTGTGTGTGAGCCAGGCTGCCCACCTGAAAAGTGCTAGTGTACCAAAGGCAAGAATTGTCAACGCAAAGTTTGAGGGTAAAAAAAATCATCAAACTCCAAACTCCTGTAGCTCAATGGTGAAAGCACTTGCCTTACAAGCGTGAGATCTGTGTTCGAGTCCAGGTAGGTCAGGGCGAAACCTTGGGCAAGCTTCCCTATTCCACACACACACACACACACACACACGTGCCTAATAATAATCCCTCCAAAAAAAAAGCACTTCACAGAATATACTGTAAAGTGAATTGACTGTATATTTGTGGGTGACTTTTGAAGGGATTATTATTAGGCGTGTGCGTGTGTGTGAAGCAAGGAAACTTGCTCATGATTTCCCCTGATCTGCCTGGATTCGAACACAGGTCTCACGCCATCTCCAACCTCCCATTTCTATCCAAGGTCCTTGAAAGAGTGGTTGCCTCCCAGCTCCGCTCTTTCCTTTCAACTCATTCACTTTTTGAACCCCTCCAATCAGGTTTCCGCCCTATCCACAGCACAGAAACTGCCCTGGTCAAGGTCACAAATGACATCCTAACCGCCTGTGACCAGGGCTCCCTCTGCCTCCTCGTCCTCCTTGACATGTCTGTTGCGTTCGACACAGTCGATCACACCATCCTCCTTCAACGTCTTTCCTCCCACCTCAACCTTCAAGGCACAGTCCTTGACTGGTTCCATTCTTATTTGACCCACCGTTTACATTTTGTTTCTTCCAATGGTTTTTCTTCAAACCCCCGCACAGTTTCCCACGGCGTCCCTCAGGGCTCTGTCCTCGGTCCCCTCCTTTTCACCCTTTACACGCTCCCTCTGGGCGACGTCATCCGCAAACATGGGGTAAATTTCCACATGTATGCGGATGACACCCAGCTGTACCTTTCTGCCTCATCCCTCAACCCCCAGACCATCGATGTTCTGACAGCATGTCTGTCCGACATCGAATCGTGGACGAGGGACAACTTTTTGCAATTGAACGTGAGTAAGACCGAGGCCCTCCTGATTGGCTCAAGCCAGCGCCTCCGCACACCGGGCGCTGCCAGCCTCAACATCCAAGGCTGTACTCTCCACCTCACAAAGCCAATCATGTTCGGCATCATGTTCGATCAAAAACTTTCCTTCCTCCCCCACATCCACGCCTTGACCGGCACCGCTTATTTCCACCTGCGCAACATTGCCAGGCTCCACAACTATCTCACCCCCCGCGCTGCCGAAACACTCGTGCACGCGTACATCACCTCACGGCTGGACTACGGAAACTCTCTCCTCGTCGGCCTCCCCAGCTCCTCCATTCACAGGCTGCAGGCCATCCAAAACTCTGCAGCCCGTGTACTATCCCGCACCCGCCTCCGCGACCATATAACCCCCACCCTCGCCCGTCTCCACTGGCTCCCCATCCTCCAGAGGATCGAGTTCAAGATCCTCGTCCTCACCTACAAGGCCTTACACGGCCTTGCCCCGCCCTACTTAACCGATCTACTCTCCCCCTACACGCCCACCCGGACCCTCCGTTCACCAGGACTTGGCCTGCTCCAAGCCCCCCGCCTGAACCGCCCCACCATCGGAGGCCGGGCCTTCAGTTTCTCTGCTCCCACCCTATGGAATGCCATCCCTCAATCCCTCCGTTTCGTTTCTTCCCTTTCCTCTTTCAAGGCCGGTTTGAAGACTTTCCTCTTCGATCGTGCCTTTTGTTCCACCCCAAACTCTTTCACCTCCCCTTCGTCTTTCACCTCCCCTTCCCAAACACTCCCCTCCCAGCTCGGGTCACACGCCTCCTGCGCCTTGGGACGTCCTCCCGACGTGAAAGGCGCTCTATAAATGTAATTTCTTGTTGTTGTTGTTGTAAGGCGAGTGCTCTAACCACTGAGCTACAGGAGCTCCACACTGAGCCGTGCTTGTTCTGCTTCTCGGAGGCTTGATTTACAAAGCACAGAAACTGAATCCTAATGCAACTATTTAATGTCATAGCTAAATACCTTCACAGATAAAACTATCCCCCTTTTCACTTGTTTTTTTTTGGGTGGTGGGGCCGTGACAAAATCGCAGGAGTTTTCACATCTTGCATAATCCTGGGGGCTGTTTGATAAGCATTCTCTCAACAGCTGGATCCAATCACAACCATTTTTTTACACAACCCATACCCGCAGTATCAAGTTTGTGAAGACATTACAGCCCAGATACTCTCTGTGACTGAGCCATAAACTATTACAGATGCAGATTTTTTTTTAAATTGAGTCTAAAGGCGACCAAGCTCTCCTGCCCTCCTTGGCGTAAGAAAAATAAGAATTATGCTGGATTAAAAAAAGGACAAAATTCACCTTTTACCCCCAGATTCACCCCCCACTCCCCGCCCCCCCCCCCCCCCCGAAAAAAAATGGCAAGTTAAATTTACCTCCTTCCCCACCTTCAGGTCGCTCATGAACACCTTCCTCCGGTGGAGCTCCGGTAGCTCAGTGGTTAGAGCATTCAACTTACAAGCTGAGACCTGTGTTCGAATCAGGCAGGTCAGGGCGAAATCTTGGGCACGTTTCCTTACTCCACACACACACCTAATAATAATCTCTCCGCCAAAAAATAAAATTGTTTGTGTGGGACGCTGCTGTATGCAATTGGCTGCCGCGTTTCGCCCTCAAAATATCAGTGAATTCACTTTACAGTATATTCTGTGAAGCGCTTTGAGACAGTCTAGAAGACATGATAAGTCGCTATATCAAATGCAAGGATTATTATTCCTCTCAGCCCGTGCCCACGGTCACTTCCGCCTCTCCCTGGCTCCGTCACTATCAGGCCTCTGAGATGCTGCCCTGTGTGAGGGGATGGGAAGGAGGAGGGGGGGGTGGGGGGAGTCGCTGTGTAAATGCAGGTTGTTGTTGTTGTCTGCCTGTTGGTTCACACTGGGTTTGCTGGCCCACTGATACATACAGTAAACATTGGTGTCAAACATTCCATGTCACATCAGCCCCAGCTCCGCGCCCGCCCCACCCGAGCTCTGAACTAATCTCAATAAAAACGTTCCAGATTCAGATGAGGAGAGCAGCCACAGTGGGCGAGGTTCCCCTGTCCCCGAGATCCAGCTCAGAGACTATCAGCAGGAGGTGGCAGCTCCCGCTTTGGAAGGAAAAAACATCATCGTCTGCCTCCCCACAGCAGCGGGAAAACCAGAGTCGCCGTCTACATCACCAGGCATCACCTCCACAACAGGAAGTGTCAGGGCAAGACCGGCAAAGTCATCGTGCTCGTCAACAAGGTCAGTTACTCTAGGGGCCAAGCTACATGTCTCTTTAAATGGACCATTTTGGGTGGGGTAGGAAGGGGAGCGCGGGGGGGATAATCACTCAGTCCTGCAGCCCAGTGGTTAGAGCGCTCGCCTCGCAAGCGTGAGGACCTGGGTTTGCTTCCAGGCAGGTCAGATCAGATCAGGGTGAAATCTTGGACAAGTTTCCTTACTCCACACAGACACACACACACGCCTGATATAATCCGTCCCTAAAACAAAATAGAATAATAAAATTGGTCTTTTCAATCCACGGCTGTTGTGGGGACGCTGCTCGTGCGCAATTGGCTGATGTGTTTCACCCACAAATATACAGTCAATTCACTTTACAGTATATTCTGTGAAACGCTTTGAGATATGTCCAGTAGATATGAAAATCGTTATATCAAGATCAAGGATTATTATTATGTGATTCACGTGAGGCTGAGGTTCACTGCATAGTGGTACATTCTAGTTGATCTAGATCAGCAATAAGTATAAGTACCAATAAACAAACAAATAAATAAATCTGTTGACCTCCAGGTGCCTTTGGTGGACCAGCATTTTACGTAAGGAATTCAACCATTTCCTGAAGGATAAATACAGCGTCAGCAAAATCAGTGGTGACACACAACTGAAGATCTCCTTCCCTCAAGTGGTTCGTCAGAACGACATCATTATTTGTACAGCCCAAATCCTGGAGAATCATCTGGCTGGGCTAAACCGTGAGGAGGAGGAGGAGGATGATGAAGATGCTGACGACAGCCTGAAACTCTCTGGTATACCTGTTTGGTTTTTAATACATAGTTTGAAATAATAATAATCCTGGCATTTGATATAGCAGCTTTTCACGTCTTTTAGACTGTGTCTCAAAGCGCTTCACAGAATATACTGTAAAGTGAATTGACTGTATAATTATTTGTGGGCAAAACGCAGCAGCCAATTGCGCACAGCATCTCCACAAACAGTCATGGATTGAAATGACCAATTTTACTATTGTTTGTTTTTTTGGAGGAATTATTATTATAGGTGTGTGTGTGTGTGTGGAGTTAGGAATTTGCCCCAAGGTTTTGTGAAAAACCTTTCGCTTTTATTCTTCATTTTACACCTCAACAACAGCAAATGATAATTGTGTACAGCGCCTTCCACATCAGGAGGACGTCCCAAGGCACTGGACAGTTGAAGGTTTGCATCTGGGCTGGGGTTGGAATCCTGAGTGGTGGAGGGTAGTGTAGGGAAGCGAGATGGTGAGAAGACACGGGCAAAGAGAAAGGCCTTGAGATGCAAATCAAATCAGATGTGGTTTGTGGCTTCTCATGTCGGTGCTCAAGAGGAGATAGGCTGAGAAGCAATGGAATTGAAGGAGATGGAGCAAAGGGCAGACTATAGGCCGAGTGAGGTAAGGAGACCTTCGCTTAGTAAATAGAGCAGTGGAGATTGCTCATCAGCCCAATCCTGGATCCTGTTTCTGTGGAGTCCTGTGGCTCAGTGGTTAGAGCACTCGCCTTACGAACATGAGACCTGTGTTTCCAATCAAAGTCAACGCGACACCTTGAGCAAGTTTCCTTACTCCACACGCACGCACACACGCCTAATAATAAATCAACCCAAAAACCCACAATAATAAAAATTGGTCATTTCAATCCACGACTATTTGTGGGGACGCTGCTGTGCGCAATTGGCGCATTTTGCCCACAAAATATACAGTCAATTCACTTTACAGTGCATTCTATGAAGCGCTTTGAGAACAAACAAACAAACAAAGACTTACATTTATATAGCGCCTTTCACGTCGAGAGGACATCCCAAGGCGCTGTACAGTCAGGTAGGACAAGAGCAGGGTGGGAAGGATCAGGCAGGATAAAGCATATCAGGTAAAGTAACTGTATTAGTGGGCGAAACATGGCAGCCAAATTGCGCACAGCAGTGTCCCACAATCAGTCACGGAAGTGGGACTAGGGGCAAAAGGGGGTAAAGAAGCAAAAGGGGAGGGGTCGAGGCAGGGGGAAGAAAGGCAGGAAAGTCGACTGTATATTTGTGGGCGAAACGCGGCAGCCAAATTGCACACACCAGTGTCCCCACAAACAATCGCGAAAGTGGGGCCAGGGGAGAAAGGGGAAAAGAGGGTAAGGGGGAGAGGGAGGGAAGGGTGGGATGGGTTAGGGTTAGGAGGAAGAGGGGGGAGAAAGGGGGGCAAGGAAGAGAGGGAAAGATAGGAGGGGGCAAGATCAGGAAGAGGGAAGAGGGAGGGAAGGGGAAAAGGGAGGAGAGAAAGTGGGGAAAGGGAGTGAGGGAAGAAGAAGATGGGGGCAGGGGTGGGGGGAATCAAACAACAATAATAAACAATAATAAACAACAAAAGCAATAATATTAACAACAAAAACAGCAACAAACAATAACCAACAATCGTCCAACAATCGTCCAGCAACCATTCCCTGTCCTCGCCGCCGCCTCGCCCGGACGATCCCTGAGATGGCGGGAAAAAAAGGGCGCGGAAAAAAGGTCCCAGTGTGGTGTCAGGCCCCAAAACCCACCGGCTCCTCAGTCGATGAACCTGGGGACTCTGTGATGGCCCTGGCACCTCGGACACGGGTGTGTCTGGCCGGCTCGCACAGCAGCAGCAGCAGCAGCCCGATCACCGTCTGGATCTCCCGCCACGAGATGATCCGTCGCTTGCAGCACCTGGCCGCTCTGCTCCCCCCCTCGCTCCCCCCCTCGCCCTCCCCCTCGCCCTCCCCTCGCCCTCCCCCTCGCCCTCCCCCTCGCCCTCCCCTCGCCCTCCCCCTCGCCCTCCCCCTCGCCCTCGCCCTCCCCCTCGCCCTCCCCCTCGCCCTCCCCCTCGCCCTCCCCCTCCCCTCCCCTCCCCCTCGCCCTCCCCCTCGCCCCTCCCCCTCGCCCCCCCCTCGCCCCCCCCTCGCCCCCCCCCTCGCCCCCCCCCTCGCCCCCCCCTCGCCCCCCCCCTCGCCCCCCCCTCGCCCCCCCCCTCGCCCCCCCCCTCGCCCCCCCCCTCGCCCCCCCCCTCGCCCCCCCCCTCGCCCCCCCCCTCGCCCCCCCCGTCGCCCCCCCCTCGCCCCCCCCCTCGCCCCCCCCCTCGCCCCCCCCCTCGCCCCCCCCTCGCCCCCCCCCTCGCCCCCCCCCTCGCCCCCCCCCTCGCCCCCCCCCTCGCCCCCCCCCTCGCTCCCCCCCCTCGCTCTCCCCCCTCGCTCCTCCCCCTCGCTCTCCCCCCTCGCTCCCCCCTCGCTCTCCCCCTCGCTCCCCCCCTCGCTCTCCCCCTCGCTCCCCCCTCGCTCCCCCCCTCGCTCCCCCTCGCTCCCCCCCTCGCTCTCCCCCTCGCTCTCCCCTCGCTCTCCCCCTCGCTCTCCCCCTCGCCCTCCCCTCGCCCTCCCCCTCGCTCTCCCCCTCGCTCTCCCCCCTCGCTCCCCCCCCCCTCGCTCTCCCCCTCGCGGCAGACGTGCGCCGCCCTGCCTGAGAAAGTGCCGAGGTCGCGGCCTTCCCAGGTCCTGTCGAGGGGCCGCTCCCCGCACAGCCGGAGGAAGCGCCGCCATTCCCTCCGTGATACTCCCCCGTCGTCCAAAAGATGGTATTCGTTGGCCGGCTGCCCATAGAGGAAGAAGCGGCAGCGATGGAAGCCGCTCCAGCTGGTGGGCTGAGCGGTGCACAGCGTGAAAGCTCTGTCCCCGCGATCGTTCCAGCCCCAAGATCTCTAGCCTCGGGAGCGGGTGGTCCGTGTGAAAAAAATATCACTATATATCCAATATCACTATTAGATACAATATTAGATTAAATAGATGATATAAAATATAAAATATCATCTATCGCCAGGCGAGGTGAAGAGAGTGCACCTGCACTCTCTCCACCTCACCACCAACAACATGAAGTCGATAAGACGTGAAAAGCACTGTATCAAATGCAAGGATTATTATTATATTCCATTGGAAGTCAATAGAGCATATTTAATTTCGCTCGAGGGCTAACATTTCAGGTTAGGATTGCTGCCAATTAGGGAACGGCGATATATCGGTATATCGCTAAAACCCGATATGATTTTCATATCGATATGCCGATATAGACATTTTAAAAATACCGATATATCGAAAAACGATATATCGAGGTAAAAAATCGGGATGCGCGA